>JAWQEG010000237.1:607500-1077500 GCA_033782935.1 Petrolisthes cinctipes | reverse complement strand
AAGAGCCAAGGAGCGTACTGTCCTGGATTTCTCGGGGAACGAGAATGAAAGTTATAACCATATATTCACCCTGAGAGACCTGCATTCTGCACTCTCTCTCTGCGGTGACACCTCCTGGGCCAGACAACATCCCATATGCAATATTACGACACTTGGGTGAGGAGGCGATCTCATTTCTTTTAGCTTTAAATAACAGAATCTGGCTGGAGGGTGTCTTCCTTTCTGGGTGGAGGGTTGCTACCATCCTTCCTTTCCTCAAGCCGGGCAAGGACTCTGGTGTTGCCCTCAATTATCGACCAATTGCCTTGACCTCCTGTCTCTGTAAACTATTTGTAAAAATGGTGAATGTCAGACTGGTATACTTCTTGGGACGGGGTGATATTCTGTCTCCGTCCCAGTCTGGCTTTCGTAAACACCGTTCCACTACAGATGCTCTGGTCAGGTTAGAAGCTGCTGCATGTGAGGCCTTTGCACGACATCAACACCTTGTCTGTGTATTCTTTGATTTAGAGAAAGCCTATGACACTACATGGCAATATGGCATCCTACAGCAACTCCATTTATATGGCCTGCGAGGTCGCCTTCCACGCTTTCTTAAGGAGTTTCTCAGTGGTCGCAGTATTTCTGTGAGGGTTGGTACAACCCACTCAGCATCTGTTGCACAGGAGGAGGGCGTCCCCCAGGTAAGCGTCCTCAGTGTCACATTGTTTGCAGTAGCAATTAATGCCATTGCCTCATCCCTTCCAGACGGTATAGCTAACACGATGTACGTTGACGACCTAGCAGTCTGGTTTGCTACTTCCCGTATGTCAGTGGCGGAGCGGCGCATGCAGCTTGCCCTTGACAGGGTGTCACGTTGGATTGGTTCTCATTGGTTTCGATTTTCTCCTTCCAAGACAGTTGCTATGCACTTCTGCCGCATCCGAGGCATCCACTCGGATCCGGACTTATTCATGTATGGTCATCGGATACGTTGTGTCGAGGAGACTCGCTTTTTGGGTCTCCCTTTTGTCAAACGTTTGACTTGAGTTCCCCACTTACGTACACTTAAGGTCTCTTGCCTCAAGACTCTTAACCTGTTGAGAGTCCTGGGCCATACATCCTGGGGGGCTGATCGGGCCACCCTCCTCCGCCTATACCATGTTCTTATTAGGTCAAAACTCGACTATGGGTGTGAGGTGTACTCTTCTGCCACCGATGCCCGTCTCAGAGTTTTAGACCCTGTTCATCAGGCTGGAGTACATCTGGCGACCGGAGCCTTCAAGTAGTCCCCAATCCCCAGTCTCCTGGTGGACGCTAATGAGCTACCTCTTGATCTCCGTCGCCAGTCCTTGATGATTCGTTGTTGGCATCAATTACATCGACTTCCTGACTCCATTCTCCGCTTGGCGGTGTAATCTGATATCATGTCTCAGTACTACCTTTTACATTCTCGTACACCATGGCCCTTTGACCTCCGGGTCAGGAAGGCTATGGAGGAGATGGGCATTGATGACTTTCAGATTTGTCCTGTGAGGGTCCCTAGGGTGGCTCCATGGCTTTTTCCAGAAGTTTTTCCCTGCACCTGCTTTACAGACAAGAAGGAATCTCTTCCTCCTCCAGTGACTCGTTCCCTCTTTTTAAAATATGCCTTCACTCACAGGGAGTCCCTCCCTGTGTACACTGATGGGTCAGAGTCTGATGCTGGAGTTGTCTTTCCTGACTTTTGCCGTGGCGGCAGGCTCCCTTCTGGCATGTCAAGTTTTACTGCTGAGCTCTCGGCCATTTTATATGCCCTCTAAGTGATTTTTACTCTCCCTCAGCCTTCGTTTACTATTTTTAGCGATTCCTGTAGTGCCTTGCAGGCCTTGTGCAATTTTAACTCTTCCCATCCCCTGGTGTTGGCCATTTTTGATTGGCTTGTCCTCCTGGGTCGTCGTGGTTGCAAAGTCACATTTTGTTGGGTCCCAGCCCATGTGGGTGTTGATGGGAATGAGCGGGCTAAGGCTGCGGTCTCCAATTCCCGGCCTCCTGCCAGACGTCATCCTGTTAATGCAGTAGCCCTTCGACCCTACATAGATGCTACCGTTCGTTCCTGCTGGCAGGGCAGATGGGACGCCGTCAGGGCTAACAAGCTCCGCGACATCCGCCAGCACCTTGGGTTGTGGAGCTACAGTGGCCAGTCCCGCCGGTGGGAGACGGCTCTTGTACGTCTCCGCATTGGCCACACATTATTGAATCATGGCTTTTTAATGGAGAGGGCTCACCCTCCCTACTGTGATGATTGTCTGGTCCCTTTGACAGTGCGGCATCTTATTGTTGAGTGTCCCAGCCTTAGTGACCTTCGTCGTAGGCACCTCTCTGAGTACCAGGAGGGTGACGGTTCTTACAGTCTCTCCCAGGTGCTCGGGGAGGAGGTTTGTAGTGTGGGAAAGAAAACCCTCTTCTATGTGGAGGAGGCTGGCCTTCTCCACAAAATATGATTTTATGATATTTATGGTTTTTAGATGATTTTATGTCGACGGGTACCTTTATTAATAATGTGCTTTTTAGTTTGTGTGTCTTTTAATCGTGGTGCCAGTCCCTTTCGGGTATTCATGTTTTATTAATTGTGTAGATGACAATTTTATGTTGGGCGGTATATGACCTTGGCTGTTGCGCCGCCAGTTGCTTAGTTGCATCAAAATAAAAAATAATAAAAAAATCCAGGCTGTTGCAGTTAAGGTTTCTATGGACCGCCCGTACACTATGTGCAGTCTATACCTTCCTCTCAGTGTTACAGTTGAGAGGGGTGATCTCAACCGTCTTGTACGGGACCTTCCCTCTCCCTTTATTTTATTGGGTGATTTTAATGGTCGTCATCCTCTGTGGGGTGAAAGTTCGGTCAACCCCAGGGGTGTTTTATTGGCTTATTTTATTGAAGATGAGGGATTAGGGGTTTTAAATACGGGAGATGTGACACATATTAATAGACCTACTGGGACTTTTACCGCTATTGACATTTCCCTCTGCTCACCCAGTACTCTGTTGGATTTTACTTGGAGAGTGTTGCCTGATATATATGGCAGTGACCATTTCCCTATACTTTTAGAAGGTAACAGGTATGAACCACAGTCTCGTCTTCCTAGGTGGAAATTAGAGAAGGCTGACTGGCAGTTTTTTAGAGAGCTAACTTCTTCGGTCTCTTCTGTAGCCGATTTAGGTAGCTCTGACGAGGCTGTAACATATTTCACTGATATGCTCCACTCTGCTGCTCTCAACTCTATCCCTAGAACTTCTGGCTACTTTCCCAAACGTCCTGTCCCTTGGTGGTCACCAGTCTGCACCACTGCTGTGCGGGAGAAGCACGCTGCTTTCTCTCACCTTCGCCACAATCGTGGGGGACCCAACTCTTTTAGAGGACTTCCGAAGGGCAAGGGCCCGGGCTAGACGAGTCTTAAAAGAGGCCCGACGTGCATCTTGGAAGGCATATGTGTCTGCAATTTATACTAAAAATCCACTCACCCAAGTGTTCAGGAGAGTCCGTAAGATGGCGGTGAAGTTTTCTCCTAGTTCTCCATCTGTACTTAAGGTCAATGGAATTAAGATCATGGATGGTTTGACTGTGGCCAATACCATGGCGGAGGCTTTTGCAAAAGTCTCCAGCCGTGACTCTCGACCTCTGGCTGGCAGGCATGAGTTAAGAGCCGAGGAGTGCATTGTCCTGGATTTCTCGGGGAACGAGAATGAAAGTTATAACCATATATTCACCCTGAGAGACCTGCATTCTGCTCTCTCTCTCTCTGCGGCGACACTTCTCCTGGGCCAGACAACATCCCATATGCAATGTTACGACACTTGGGTGAGGAGGCGATCTCATTTCTTTTAGCTTTATATAACAGAATCTGGCTGGAGGGTGTCTTCCCTTCTGGTGGAGGGTTGCTACCATCCTTCCTTTCCTCAAGCCGGGCAAGGACTCTGGTGTTGCCCTCAATTATCGACCAATTGCCTTGACCTCCTGTCTCTGTAAACTATTTGAAGAGATGGTGAATGTCAGACTGGTATACGTCTTGGAACAGGGTGATTTTCTGTCTCTGTCCCAGTCTGGCTTTCGTAAACACCGTTCCACTACAGATGCTCTAGTCAGGTTGGAAGCTGCTGCATGTGAGGCCTTTGCACGACATCAACACCTTGTCTGTGTATTCTTTGATTTAGAGAAAGCCTATGACACTACATGGCAATATGGCATCCTACAGCAACTCCATTTATATGGCCTGCGAGGTCGCCTTCCACGCTTTCTTAAGGAGTTTCTCAGTGGTCGCAGTTTTTCTGTGAGGGTTGGTACAACCCACTCAGCATCTATTGCACAGGAGGAGGGTGTCCTCCAGGGAAGCATTCTCAGTGTCACATTGTTTGCAGTAGCAATTAATGCCATTGCCTCATCCCTTTCAGACAGTACCGTAAGTCCCCATTGAACGAACGTCCAGTGCATTTTTCCTTGAACGGAAGGCTGATCCAGTATAACGAAAAAAAAATCTGAGTTTTTAATATACATATTAATATAAATAATTCATAAGCAGGCACCATTAGGAAAAAAAAAATGTACGATCATTGGGCCGGTAGGGAGCATCGTCTCTCATTCTCCCGCTTTGAGACACGTGTGTCCACTGTCCTCTGTCCTCGCCACTGTGCCGCGCGTTGTGATCACCCGTACCTTTGTTTACGTACATTTCACACTTCTGAATTTTGACGATGACCAAGCGACCTGCAAATTCTCCACCTGCTGCAGCCCCAACTCCAAAGAAAAGAAAAAGAGTGTCTCTTGCCGTTAAATTAGACATTATTAAGCGTAATGAGAAATGGCAGGGACCATCAGAAATAGGCCGTGCTTTGGGCCTAAGTGCATCCACTGTGGGAACTATTTTAAAGAATGCCCCAAGACTGAAGGAAGTTGGTGAATCAGTGACTCCTACGACAACAACAAAATTCTCCCGAAGTCGGGACTGTGTTATGGAAAATATGTAGAGGCTGCTTAGCACATGGATCGAGGACTGCAATCAACGGAACATGCCACTGTGCTTAAAATTAATTCTCCACAACATTAAAGTGACTGGTGAGGCTGCTAGTGCAGACTTGGTAGCAGCAAATGCCTACCCTGCCCAGTTACAGGATATAATTGATAAAGGGGATATAGTGCAAAATAAGTGTTCAATATTGATGAAACTGGTTTGTGTTGGAAACGCATGCCCTCCGGAACCTACATTGCACAAGAAGAAAAAACCGCACCTGGTTTCAAGGCAGCTAAAGACCGTCTGACACTTCTTTTGGGAGGGAATGCAGAAGGTGATGTAAAGTTAAAGCCTATGCTAATCTATCAAAGTGAAAATCCACGAGCATTAAAAGGCATAGCTAAGAACCAGCTGCCTCTAATCTGGCGATGCAACAAAAGGAGAGAAAATAAGAGTCGATCGAAAGCGTGGATGACGAGCTATTTATTTGAAGATTACGTGAAAGGCTACTTCTCTAACTTTGCAAAAAAATATTGTGAAGAAAATAACTTGAGAAACAAAGGGTTATTGCTAGTGGATAATGCACCGGGACACCTAGAAATTTGCAAGGAGTGGTGTGAAAATGTTGAAGTTCAGTTTCTACCTCCGAACACTACATCACTGATTCAGCCAATGGATCAAGGAGTTATTGCTACGTTTAAAGCATACTACCTACGTCGCACCATACAACAGCTGATAAAAGAGACAGATCGTGATAATAAGCTAAGTGTGCAACAATATTGGAAAGACTTCAACCTAAAAAAATGTTTAGACAACATCAGAGATGCCTGGGAAGAAGTGTCACCCTCTACAATAAATGGTGTCTGGAGGAAAATATGGCCTGAGTGTGTTTACGGGTTTAAAGGATTTCATCAACAATCCATATTAACAAAGGAGATTGTGAAGTTAGCTCAGCAAGCTGGCTTTGAAGAAGTGGATGAAAATATACTATGAAAATACTATCTCGACAAGAGTTGATAACGCTGTGTGGCCCTCATATATATATATATATATATATATATATATATATATATATATATATATATATATATATATATATATATATATTTGGTGCCAATGAATGGAGCTACAACTAGTGGTTCGGGGTTACAACCTCGATCAGTGTTGCCAACGCTATGTGGCCTTCACCGGAGTGTGGCCAACTGTACCAGTTAATCTACATATATATTATATTCAATCTCTATATCCCATGTAAACCTATAATGTACAGCAGCGAACCAAAGATTCGCCACCCACTTGGCTGGCAGGAAAGTAAAGACAGTGTTAAATATATTAAAAATATGATGAACGATCGGACAAACATTTGTATCGAGTTGGTAAAGAAACAGTGTGAGGTTCATTTTCACAAACCACAAACCGGAAGTCATGGAAAATGAACCTCACCCTGTCTCGTTACCAACCAAATATACCAGTTTGTCCGATCGTTCATCATATCTTTAACACTGTCTTCGCCTTCCTGTCAGCCAAGGGGGTAACGAAACTTTGGTTCGCGACTGTACTCACATGTATCAGGATGTATCTCAGACTCAACAAACTTACTCATCACAGTTCACTCTGGGAACAATTGAGGTCACTGGCCCACAAGAGTCTTCTTCATTAGATACACATTACACTCTCTAACTAGCCACCATCTAGTTAAGACTCCTAGCTAACCTTGCTGTATAATAATACTTGGCAACGGTCGTATTGTTAAACTCCTCCTTCCCTGCACTGGGAACGACCCTCTCGAAGGGTTCTCTTCTGTAAGAGGGTTCTTCCCGTAACGTTAAACTCTTCCTCCTCATCTACTTCATTGGTGCCCTTCGCGGTAGGGTTGGTAATGCTTGGTATTTCAAAAGGATCTGTCAATGCGCATCCAGATCAAAATTTTGGGTTTGGAAAAAGTGAGAGTGAGTGGAGTGAGAGTGAGAGAGGGTATTGTAATGCCATAGTGAGAGAGGGTATTGTAATGCCTTAGATGTGTGTGTGTGTGTGTTAGAGAGTGTGTGAGAGTGTGTGTGAGAGAGAGTGAGAGTGTATTGTAATGCCTTAGATGTGTGTGTGTGTGTGTGTGTGTGTGTGTGTGTGTGTGTAAGAGAGTATGTGAGAGAGTGTGTATATGTGTGTGTGAGAGAGTGAGAGTGAGAGAGGGTATTGTAATGCCTTAGATGTATGTGTGTGTGTGTGTGTTTTAGAGAGTGTGTATGTGTGTGTGTAAGAGAGAGTGAGAGTGTATTGTAATGCCTTAGATGTGTGTGTGTGTGTGTTAAAAGAGTGTGTATGTGTGTGTGTGAGAGGGTATTGTAATGCCTTAGATGTATGTGAGTGTGTGTCTGTGTTAGAGAGTGTGTGAGAGAGTGTGTATGTGTGTGTGTGAGAGGAAGTGAGAGTGAGAGAGGGTATTGTAATGCCTTAGATGTGTGTGTGTGTGTGTGTGTTAGAGAGTGAGTGTGTGTGTGTGTGTTAGAGAGAGTGAGAGTGAGAGAGTATGAATATGTATGTGTGTTAGAGAGTGTGTATTTATTTCTCTCTATTTTGACTAATGAAGGTAAATATCGGCTTATTTAATGCTACATTGAGGTTAGTTTAACCCCAAAACTCTTTAAAAGTAATATAAAATGAACAATAACGGTCAATACCTTTAATAACAGCGGTGAAAAAGTGACGAGGTGGTAGGTGCTTGCACGAAGGAGACAACAAAGAGGAGCTATGAGCTGCCACGCGAAATTCAGTGTGGGATTCAAACTCTCGTGGGTGGCAAATTTTTAACGGTACGCTTTAGATAAACACAGTTGTAACACATCAATATATAACACAAGCTAAATATGACAATTAATTGCACAAATGAATATCAAATGATACAACTAACAGTCTATATTGTCATCAAAAGTGTATCTCATTCTGTCTATGATACCAAACTTCCCTAAATATAGTAAGCCATTAAAAAGTTCTCCACTCCCATTCCCCCGGGAGGGAAGGACACGACGGTAGGTATGATGATTTCGGGGAGAGGGAAAGAAATTTTGAGAAATCTTGTAGGGTATTTATTCATGCATAATGATACCGTAACCTGTAATAATATCCAAATCACCTGTTAATTAATGTCAAGGAACGTGTTTATCTTGATTCACATATTATGTAAACCAGATAAGGTGTGGTATATCGTCCATATTTTCACATGGTCGATAAAGAAACTAGACACAAAGGAGAATACTGCTTATACTGATACTATTGGCATATCTGCATTATGCTATGGCAAAACAATATGCAGTTCGCAAACGTGTTGGTTGATTCTTTCGTGTTAGAGGTTTTGTTCGTTGGCGTTACAGTGGAGTGTTAGTGTTGTGGTGGTGATGGACTGTAATATATCCTATATTATTGGAATAGCACATTCATTGGTCATATACAAATTATATACTGATTTTAAAACCAGTAAATTGTTAGATTTATGGTTCTTTGTATATTTTTAACTGTCATAATATGAATTTGTTATCTCCATAACGTCACATTAACACATTATTGCAGATTGCCTCCTTCTGGTGTGTTATAGAGAATATTGGTAATCCAAGTGAATGTTTAATCATAGATATGAACATTAATACGTCAGTGATATCACACAAAACCAGCAAGTTTCTTAACGGGGCTGGGTGGGGGTGGGAGTGAAGGTGGAGATGGTGTGTGCAGAGGGTGTGGGTGAGGGAGGGGTTGTTCGATTCCCTGCTCTCCTCTGACCATGGCTTCAGCCAAGAGGGGGGATACCGATTGGTGCACGCGACTGTACCTTACGTTTCTTCCTTCAACCACGACGTACACGCCTAGTTCCTCCACCTGGAGGCTGTATGGCGGGGCCAAAACCTTACGCAGGACCAATGCTACCAAGCCATCATTCGTGCCCTTCCAAATGAGGTATTCTCTCCATTGTCACCACTCCTCCAAACCTTCAACCGACTCACGATATACGACGAGTTTAAGGCCGCCATTATCTCAACCCACGGCATGACTACACAACAATACCTCAGGGCGTTGGAAGAAATGCAGCTGGAGGGGCGTCGCCCCTTCTAAGTGTTGCGACTCATGCAACAGTTGAATGAAAACGCCTCAACGCCGTTCAACGACGACATGTTGCGTATCAGACATTCCAAGCTGTTGCCTATCATCATCCAGTTGCACCTCCAGGCGCTGCCCAACCTCACTCTCCATGAGTACGGCAAGCGTGCTGACGACCTGATGTCCACTTACGAAGACGGTGCCCACGGGGGGCCCACTCAAAATAACCACCGCCAGAACGCCATGCCACCTACACCTACCAACGGGCCGCCACCTCTTACACATACCCAACTCCAACCACCGACACTACCTCCACAAGCTACCCATCCACATCAACAGCAACCGCAAGTACCACAGACACACCAACACCAATACGCCACACCAACACACCACCACCAACACATACAAACTCATCCACAACCCCCCATACCTACCGCACACCATCAACACCCCTCACCTACACCACAGATTAACATCACCCCGCCATTAACACAATCATACCTTACACCACAACAACTCTCCTCTTTCGCACAACACGTACAAACTTTCAACCAAAACATGGACACATTCGGCACACCATACCCACAACACCACCAACAATGGACCACACCAGCCCGGCAACTGCCATACCAGACACCATCAGCGCCCCTACACCCACGCCACCAACACCAATGGACGTCACCATCCCGCCTACCTCCACCAGCGCCAAGTCATGCACCCACTACCACACCACAGTACCACTGGCAGAACCCCGACTTCTGCACGTACAGTCACTCATAAAAGTAAAGACACCCCCAGGCAAGACACCTTTTAAGTGGTGTGATATCGGTTCTGGTAACATTGTACAGGTGGTCACACTCCCGTGAGGCCCACCCAGCGTTGTCAATGTTGGCCGAGATAACCCCGAAACACTAGTTGTGAGCTCTGATCGCTCGAATCATTCACTGGTGGGAGGGAGAAGTAAGGAGGGATTTGAGGAGGGTAGGGGGGGTGTCTATACAAGAGAGGTGAGAAATTATTCTTGGGGAGGTGAAAAATGTGTGGAAGCCCAGTTATCAATTATTTATATACCGACATTCGTGTCAATTATTAACATCATTAAATGTAAGATTAAGATTTTAATATTATGATGTAACACAAAAACAACCGAGGTAATATTATTGTATACGGTATTTTTTCGTATAATATTCAATGGTTATCATCAAGCACTAAACGCTGAAAAATACTTACACAATAACTGAATAAGAATCATGAACCAGAATGCTATTTATTAAATGAAGCAAATGTGAATACCTTTCTAATACATGTGTCAAGTGTTGATACCACTAACACACACTTCCATTTCCCCCGTATCTACCTAACAGTTTATAATCGTGTCAAATATCAAGGCTCTCATTATCTCTCACGTGATAGCAACCTAATAATATTCTGAATACTTTTAATAATAACCTGTTGTATGTTAATAATTGACACGAATGTCGGTATATAAATAATTGATAACCGGGTGTATTTTCGTACTTTTATTAAAGCTTCCACACATTTTTCACCTCCCCAAGAATAATTTCTCACCTCTCTTGTATAGACACCCACCCTACCCTCCTCAAATCTCTCCTTACTTCTCCTTCCCACCAGTGAATGGTTCGAGCGAGCAGAGCTCACAACTAGTGTTTCGGGGTTATCTCGGCCAACATTGACAACGCTGGGTGGGCCTCACGGGAGTGTGAACGTCAGAGGTGGTGTGGTGTGGGTTGTGTTTGGAGGAAGGTTGGTTTGCTCGAAACATTATCCCAACTCATGCTTCGTCTTATCTACCATTAGTTACAAATGTGTCGAGCAAATCAACTTCATCTCTCAAGCGCCATCACTGACGTCACGTACACTGTTGCCAGAACCGATATCACAAGTATAAGAAGATGACTGGCCTGTGGGGGTCTTAATTTTTATGAGTGACTGTACAGTCTCCTCCACTGCCGCGTTCATCACTCCAGCGTTGTCAATGTGTTTAACCCACAAGGTGTAAACCTCCAGTGTCGTCGACTCTAGTATCCGAAACACATACTAGTATGAGTCAGTGGGAGGTTGATTGAGGGGTGGTGGGGGCTTGAGTGTGGCGTGGTGCTCTATGGAGGCAGGGTAGGGCTGGGTCTGTAAGCAGTAATGCAGTCGTCTTGGTCAGGTGCTATTTTTATGAATCTTCAGTCGGTTAGAGAGAATTTATAGTAACATATCGTGAGTTATTTTTTTCATGTTCTACATCATTACGTTAATGATAGACACTGCACGTAAGAATAATTATTCGAGTGTGGAATTTCACCACGTCACGGTGTTGCTATAATATTCCGCACCACCATTAGGCCTCACAAGTATAGATAGACTCGTCCCTCCAAGTTAGTCTCCTCCCTCCAAGATAGTTATTGCAATGTGGTAATTATTTTGTGACGATGACACAGATTTGTCAATAACAAAAATGTTCAACATTTGATGATCATTATGAACAGTGGTAGTGGTGTACTGATCAACAGTGGTCATTATAAGGTGTTTTTTTGACAATTCCGACCAAGATATTTCATTATATAATTATTTCATTACATAATGAACCTTTCATAGCTTTTATTGTTCACATTACTCTGTGATCGTAGAGGGATCAGTTGAAGATGGAAACATAAATCATATCATTGAGGTGTTGGAAGCTTCCTATATGTCGGAGTTGATGAATACAGTTGAGCTTCAAGGTGCTGGTTGATTCACGGTATACATAAGTTAATATTCTAATATTTCACGTTGATACAGATTACCTTGCACCTTATATACAGCATGTTCCTGAATTCCACCGACAAACTTTAGGAATATATCTTCCATCGAAGAACAAACCCACAATATTATATAGCGAAATGTGAAATTATTATTTTTGTGTAAACGTGTGGTAGCCCAAGTCAGTACACTTTGCTGTCAGCCGAACACTGGTGCCCGAACACCTCTGGCCCGGTGTTCGGGTGGCAGCAAAGTGTACTGACTTTGGCTACCACACGTTTACAAGAAAATAATAATTTCACTATAGAATATTGTGGGTTTGTTTTCCGATGGAGGTTATATTCCTAAAATTTGTCGGTGGAATTCAGGAACATGCTGTATATGTGATTTCCTTACCGTATTTACACAAGACGACATATTTAATTAATTCAATGGAGTTTAGGTCATGACATGGCTTAGCGAGTGCCACAACTGTGCAGGCCAATTAATGTGTGGAAAGAGAGAGAGAGATGACCTACAAGGCACTCGCGATTTTAACTGTGAATATGTTGATTTTGTTGGTATCCGCCCTCAATCCATGTATAACCGCTTAGTAATGTCAAAGCTGATGTTCAGTATGTAATGATAATAGAATATTATTACACCAACATGTTACAGAACCTACCTTTATTGCCTCAGGAAATACTCTTGATCTAATACTCACTGCAGATTATGATAGCGTGGGTGATGTTTGTGTCTTCCCCTCCTTCCCACACTGTGGCCATACCCTTGTATATTTTAACTATATATTTCAAAATTTACAATCCATTAATAATAACACATGTGATTCCCCCAGAAATTTTGACTGGTCTTGTGGCAAATATGCTGCCTTGAACCATGCTCTCTCCCAGTATGACTGGGATTATGAATTTCTTCATCTTGATACTAACCAGATGGCTGATCACCTAACATCTATCCTTAATGACCTTACTAAATACTACATACCCCCCAAATTGTCACGGAATCGAGTACCCCCATGGCATAAAAGAGTGTCCTATCAGCTGAAAAGAGAGAAACCATGGCTTGGGCAGAGTTTATCAGCTCTAGACGGGATTTTGGTCGAAGATCTCATCTTACACTCCAAAAACTTTACAACTTCCATGTTGCCAATGCTAACCTCAGACGCAATGTCTATTCTGCTCAGTGTGATTATGAGACAAATCTTGTTAACCAGAGATCAACCAAACCCAAACAATTTTACTCCTATATTAGATACAAGAAGACTGCTTGGCCATCTATTGGCCCGCTCCTTGCCAACAATCAACTTTCTGATGACCCTTATATTATGGCTAACCTATTTGTTACTGCATTTGCATCGGTATTTACAACAGATACCTTGAATAACCCCAGCCCCCACCAGCAATGTCACAAGTCCATTTCAGCAGTTGATTTCGCAACTGCTGATGTTGTGACTCAGCTCAGATCACTCAAAACTGACAGTGCAATGGGTCCTGACAATATTCACCCCATGTTACTCAGAGAGTGTTCCCAAACTTTGGCCTACCCTCTCTATGCACTTTTTAAATCATCTGTAACCTCTGGTGTGGTCCCCAACCTGTGGAAGCACTCTCTGGTTACCCCTATTTTTAAGAAGAGCTCCAAGAGAGACCCGTTAAATTACAGACCCATTAGTCTCACACCAATCCCATGTAAAACACTTGAAAGGATTATAACAAAAACATTGTACAGCTTTCTAGAAGAACATATTATACTAGACAATGCTCAATTTCGCTTTCGGGCTGGTAGGTTCGTGGTTGACCAGCTACTCCTGACCTACCACAGGGTTACACTATGGTATGACATGGGGCATGCGGTCGAGGTCATCCTATTTGACTTTGTGAAGGCCTTTGACCGTGTGCATCACGGAATCCTTGTAGCTAAACTAACTAATATAGGCATCTCTGGGACCTTGTTGAGTCGGATCACTAGTTTTCTCCTTAACAGGACCATGAGTGTCTCCATCGCTGGTGTCCGCAGTCGTGCACTCCCAGTCAAAAGCGGGGTCCCTCAGGGCCCAGTGTTCGGCCCGGTACTTTTTCTTATCTTTGTTAACCACATTTGCTCCAATATCTCTTGTGGGTAGATGATGTTTGCTGATGATTTGAAACTGTGCTTCCATCTCCCAGTTGACTCTTCCTTGACCATCTCCCATGACCTACAATGTGACATAAATACTTTGGTATCCACACCAGCCTCTTGGGGCCTAAAGTTTGCCCCTAACAAATGTGTCCATCTGCGTTTCAAGCGTGGGCAAGATCTCAATGCGGGGTCGTATACCCTTGACTCAAACCCTATAACTAGAGCTACCTCCCACAAAGATCTTGGTGTCCTCATAGATGTCAAACTCAGATTTGATCCCCACATTAGGCAGACCGTAGCCAAAACAGGCGGTGTTGCTACCAACCTACTGAAGTCAACCGTGTGCCGCACTCCAACCTTTATGAAATCATTGTTAATTTCTGATATTAGGCCACTGATTGACTTTGCTTCTCCAGTTTGGAACACAGGGTTTCTGGGTGACTTATCATTACTTGTGTGACGGTGATGTGAGAATGATAGATAATGTAGTTTATAATATGACAATTACAACTTACCTTGCCCGGTTAATTTATGATCTTCGTTGGTTGGCTGCAGCGAAGAAAGTACTCAGGGTTAACTCCCCGTTTAGGCCTCAATCACCACGCACATAATAAATTTTTATGTTAAGGGTTCTTCCCGATATATATGTATTTATATAGATAACAAATCTATTGGTGCATTTAAACAACCAATTGCAAATTTCTATATTTATTCAACTCCAGTATGCCAACATGAATAATTAAATTTCACACACACACACACGCTCACACTCACGCAACGCTAACTAGCTACTCGCTCTCGCTACCTCTCGCTCTCGCTCGCGTGACGATAGTCTAGCTTACGTTAACACTGTAGTAATTCTATCAATTGTTACGCAAGTTGGAATATTTTTCTAATGTCTCACACTTAGAGTCTCACAACACACTCGTAATTTTCTTCAAAGATCCAGCTCCCCCCTCACCTAATTCAATTACTGAACCAGCGTCAATGCAACTAGTCAGTATACAACTGTAAAGCCTTGTGAATCGCGTAATATACAACGAATTCGGCGTCTACGTGATCACTAGGCAAGGGCAGCTGACGATACGAGTGTGTTCCTTCCTTCAAGTGTGTCTTGTCCCAACTGACCCAATTCTTCCTCCTTAACTGGTTCAAAATTTCTCTGACTCCTCCTCCTATCTTTGTTCGTTTTTCCTAACTGGCTACGATTTACATTGTACCCACTTATTCCTGAGTTATACTTGCAATTGCAATTTACCTATGGCGTGCTAATAATTCCCGATAATTCCCCTCCACTTCACGATCATTTACAATACCATAAGTTACCCAGGTAGCATAATTATTAATACATTATGTACTTAATGTACGAACACCTATATGACTGAATGTGGCAAATTCAGTTGGAACCCGGCCTTCCTGACCCTTTTCTAATTTTGGCTACTAATCCGGTACCTGCAGATTAAGACTAGCTGCACCCATCAACCCACTCCTGTCTCCTTTGTCTCATGAATGGAATATTCCAGAACACTCCCAGTATGGAATCTTCCAACTCTCTGTAATTCAAATTACGTCACGAGTATTATGTCTGACTCGTGACATTCGCCCACACAAAGAGACATTGCTCTATGCAATGTTTAATAGATTCGTGAAGTGGTAACGACGCCCTTGCATGTATAACTTTACAATAACAATTCATCCACACTTCACTTATTCTTGTATGTGTCAATTACTATCACCAGTTACGTGTTCATTTTTGCCAATGAGTGGAAAACTCCCAACAGTTACTTTAGCTTTTCAATCTTAGGAAGAAACTCCGAGACAAGAATGAATGTACCTGGTAATTTCTGCTCAGTACAATTTGTACACATTTAAGCAATATATAAGTGTGGTGTATGTAATGCATTGTGTATTTGTTACATAATATGTAGGAAATGCAACAATATCTCTGGAAGGCAATATATATATTAGTGAATTATCCGAGCCTTGGATCAGAGTAAACCGCTAGAATCCGTGTCTTGGATAAGTTGCACAAAATAATGCAATAATATTCTGGAAGGCAATATATATATTAGTGAATTATCCGAGCCTTGGATCAGAGTAAACCGCTAGAATCTGTGTCTTGGATAAGGTTACACAAAATACTGCAATAATAATTCTGGAAGGCAATATATTGTTAGTAAATTATCCGAGCCTTGGATCAGAGTAAACCGCTAGAATCCGTGTCTTGGATAAGTTGCACAAAAATACAATACATATAACATCGGATTTTTCCCCAATTCTAGGAAACCCCTTGATCTGAGTCGCATAAGACTCGTGCTCGTTGCGCTCGGAGAGGTAACAATTTACGAGCAATTCGACCCGGAGGATACTTCTGCCGGTCGATCTTCGCATTAATATTTACTCGGTTAACACTAATTAACGAGCAATTTGACCCGGAGGATACTTCTGCCGGTCGATCTTCGCATGATACCAACTGCTTCCATGTCATTAATTTCCTTACGTACTGTATCAATCAGCCGTACAGGAATAGGATATGGTTTCACCCTCACTGGTGTGTCGCTCGTAAGCTGTATCTCATGACAGGCTACGTTAGCAACAGCAGGCCTGTCAGAGAACACACGTGAATATTTTGCCAGTACCGCATTGACTCTTGCAAGCTGGTCTGGTCTTAAATTCTCCGAAACGGAGACCTCAGCCACTGTCTCACCTTGACGAGCTTCAGCCGTCTGGGGAGTATATCCCTCATCACCCTCGGGAATTACCACAGCAGCGCTAACCATGTCTACTGCTGGGGAAAAATGACCACGGACTAGACTTAACACTTCACTCTGTTCTGAGGTGATGTTACAACAGCCTGCCCCAAATGTGGTAACAATGGAAGTACACCCCTGTTGGGTGGTGTAATACTCCTTAAGCATATTAATGTGGAACCGCTTGGCTTCACCTTTGATTTTAACTATGTAGTTAAGGTCATTCACCTTCTTGACTACTTCAAAGGGACCCTTCCACTGAGCCAACAACTTATTATGAGCTGTTGGTAACAGAACGAGACACTTCCCCCCTACCTGTAGCGTTCGGAGCTTAGTTTTCCTATCATAGTAGGACTTCTGAATCTCCTTTGCTTTAGATAACTCCTGCTTTGCAATCTCGCAGGTTTGCTGTAATCGTTCTGCCAAATCAATTACATAAGAATAAGTGGTTTTCACCACGGGATCCGATTCCTCATCGTCCCAAAGTTCACGTAGAACCTGAAGTGGTCCTCGAGCAGGTTTACCATACACTAACTCGAATGGACTAAATTGCAACGATGCCTGAGGTGCTTCGCGATACGCGAACAGTAGTGGCGAGATATACCTGGACCACTCCCTAGGTTGTTCTACTGCCATCCTCCTCAACATTTTCTTGAGAGTACCATTAAACCTCTCACACAACCCATTACACATTGGATGATAAGGTGTTGTCCTCAACCCTTTAACTGAGAGTAATCTCCACAATTCCTCCATCATAGCGGAGGTAAATTGACTGCCTCGATCGGACAATACCTGCTTTGGTATGCCGACACGACAGAATATATCCAACAAGGCTTCAGCCACTGTAGTGGCTTCAATATCACGCAGAGGCACTGCTTCAGGCCATCTGGTCGCGAAATCCACACAGGTAAGAATATACTTGGCACCGTCCGTAGCCCTCGGAATAATCGGTCCAACAATATCAACCGCTACTCTCTCAAATGATTCTGAGATTAGCGGTAGAGGTTTTAGAGGTGCGGGCTTCACCCGACCCCTGTCACACGTTTTCTGACAAACGTCACATGACCTCAACAATCTCCCTATCTCTCTCCCCATACCTGGCCAATAGAAATGAGACTGAATCCTATCAATTGTTTTCCTCATCCCCATATGACCCCCTAATATAGCATGATGACCCAGGGTAAACACAGCCTGTCGGTATTTCTCTGGTACGAGAAACTGAACCCTCTCTTCCCCATCGGGGTTTACTGTACGTCGGTAAAACCTGTTTCTCCTCCTGACGTAACTGGTTACAATACCATGTCGATCTCTACTATCACCCTCAAGTGCCTGCTTGCGAACAAGTGCCAATGAAGGGTCACTTGCTTGCTCTGCAATTACGTCCTCGCAATTGACGAGGTCGGCGGCAGTTGTCACTTGAAGTGGAACAACTGTTTTCTTCGCATGCGCCATACCCCTGGTTACAGCAGCTGCACCAGTCTGTGTGGAAACTTCCACTGAACACGCATTCTTAACCCCTGGTATATTTCCTATTACCAAATCTGACACAGGATTTTGCATGACTGCTGCAATTACCTGGCCTGTATAGAATGGACTCTCCACTGCAATTTTAGCAAGAGGATAGAGCCTCCTGGTACCATCAATCATAGTGATAGTTACCTGCTCCCCTGTAAAATCATTAGAAGCAACTAAACCATCAGCGACACAACACCCCGATGACCCATTATCTCGAAAGACTTCAACAGATATCCCGTTAACAATTCCCGGACAAATATGGAAACCAGACTTACCTTTCGAGACTCCTGTCGCGTTTAGTCACAATTGATGAGGTTCGTGAACCGACTGAGGCACTCGTGGTTCTACACTAGGTTGAACCGCCACAGGTGAATACTGTGGTTCACCATGTGTTGCAGCTGCCGATCGCTGATAATAACCTTTATTTCCACCGTGGTTATTACTATTTTTCCAGTTACTTTTTCCTTGGTAACGGTACTGATTGGACTGCTGCGAATAGTGATTATTACCTTGTTTCTGAGTATGATTAAAATGAGGTTTAGGTTGCAGACGAACAATTTGACTCTGCTGCTGTGACTGATTTTTACTCGACTGGTTATATGAAGCAGCAGAGTTCTGAGAAGGCTTATTCGACTGATTAATTTTCTTATTATGCTGAATCCGCGTATGGTAACCATACGCGGTAAAATGGGCGTCGGACATATCCACCATCGTTTGCAACATTTTCACCTTGTTGGTTTTCAGCCGAGCCGACAATTCTGGAGGGCAAGACTTCTCCAGCTGTGTGCGCAGCAACAAGTCTTTTACCCCCTCCAACGTCTTAGGTGTTTCGGCCTTCTCCAACCACTGATCCAGGTAACTGGTCAGACGTGCACTAAACTGTGCAACAGTCTCCTTATCCTGTAAGGATGCACGCCAGAACTGATTCCTAGCGTCATCGACCGTCAACCCGTACGCCTGTAATAAAGCCTTTTTCATGTTCTCATAATCTCTGGCGGTACTGTCGAGTCGGTGGAGAATGCTGAGGGCTTTTCCATCGAATAAATTAATAAACTCGAGCTTCTTTATATCATCATCTAATCTATAAGTGTCTGCAACCATTTCGAATCGCTCAATAAACGGCTCGATATCGTCTCCCTCTACGTATTTTGACAATTGTAACCTTGGGGTCACGGTGGTTGAGCTTACACCCTCACTTCCACTCGAGCTTTGACTTTCACTCGCACGTAATTTCAGTTCCAATACTTCCTTTTCATGTTCCCATTTCAATTTTTCTTGCTCTCTCTGTTCCCTTTCATTTTCTCTTATGGCCGCCCTTTCAAGTCTTTCTTCTTCTTGGCGGCTCTTCACGTACACTTGAAGTTCGGCCTTACCTTCAATTCCCAATAGTTGAGCCTCTCCCAATAATTCTTGTACGGTAGACATTTTTAATTTATTTCCTATCGTTTCGGTTGCCTTAATTTCTGGACAGTTATGACTATCTACTCGTGAAGGTGTGCGCGTGTGTGACTGGAGTTAATACAACGAATCGGCCCCACGTTGGGCGCCAAATATGTGACGGTGATGTGAGAATGATAGATAATGTAGTTTATAATATGACAATTACAACTTACCTTGCCCGGTTAATTTATGATCTTCGTTGGTTGGCTGCAGCGAAGAAAGTACTCAGGGTTAACTCCCCGTTTAGGCCTCAATCACCACGCACATAATAAATTTTTATGTTAAGGGTTCTTCCCGATATATATGTATTTATATAGATAACAAATCTACTGGTGCATTTAAACAACCAATTGCAAATTTCTATATTTATTCAACTCCAGTATGCCAACATGAATAATTAAATTTCACACACACACACACGCTCACACTCACGCAACGCTAACTAGCTACTCGCTCTCGCTACCTCTCGCTCGCGTGACGATAGTCTAGCTTACGTTAACACTGTAGTAATTCTATCAATTGTTACGCAAGTTGGAATATTTTTCTAATGTCTCACACTTAGAGTCTCACAACACACTCGTAATTTTCTTCAAAGATCCAGCTCCCCCCTCACCTAATTCAATTACTGAACCAGCGTCAATGCAACTAGTCAGTATACAACTGTAAAGCCTTGTGAATCGCGTAATATACAACGAATTCGGCGTCTACGTGATCACTAGGCAAGGGCAGCTGACGATACGAGTGTGTTCCTTCCTTCAAGTGTGTCTTGTCCCAACTGACCCAATTCTTCCTCCTTAACTGGTTCAAAATTTCTCTGACTCCTCCTCCTATCTTTGTTCGTTTTTCCTAACTGGCTACGATTTACATTGTACCCACTTATTCCTGAGTTATATTTGCAATTGCAATTTACCTATGGCGTGCTAATAATTCCCGATAATTCCCCTCCACTTCACGATCATTTACAATACCATAAGTTACCCAGGTAGCATAATTATTAATACATTATGTACTTAATGTACGAACACCTATATGACTGAATGTGGCAAATTCAGTTGGAACCCGGCCTTCCTGACCCTTTTCTAATTTTGGCTACTAATCCGGTACCTGCAGATTAAGACTAGCTGCACCCATCAACCCACTCCTGTCTCCTTTGTCTCATGAATGGAATATTCCAGAACACTCCCAGTATGGAATCTTCCAACTCTCTGTAATTCAAATTACGTCACGAGTATTATGTCTGACTCGTGACAACTTTAATCCATCCAGCGTCGCTGGACGAAGCAAATTACAGATTTTTCACATTTGTCATACCCAGAAAGGCTATCAAACTTAAACTTATTTTCCATAAGAGGTAGACTCCTTAGATCTGACTTAATATTATGTTATAAAATTTTCCATGATTTATCACACATCAAACCCTCGGATTTATTCACTATGTCACCACAGCTTGGGACAAGAGGCCATAACTTCAAAATTGTTGTTCCTAGAGCAGAAACAGAAGCACGAAAACGATTCTTTTCACATAGAGTCATTCAGCACTGGAACTCCCTCCCCCATGATGTAGTAAATGCCCCAACTATCCCAAAATTTAAATCAAAACTAGCTCATGCCCTCCATGATAATATATTCCTGCCATAAAATGCCTTGTAGTATAATAAATATTTACTATTGCTATATTACCCAACTATTTTATGTTCGACACACTCAACCAGTCAATTCTGTAATACTTATGCCATGTTAATCAAACGTCAATCTTGACTGGCGTGTCATTTTATCCAACTGGGCTGCTTGATACTTGGATCGCTTGTGATCAGTGGCCCTACCAGGTGAGTTACCTCGGTCGGAGCAGTCAAAATTCGTCTTATAATATCAACAGTCATGACACTATTACCAATGTTCACAATGCTCGTAAAATGATGGAATTTGTTATAATTGAGAGAAAATACAGCCATCATCATAATGACTAATTGGAGGGACTAACCTATGGAATTTTATGAGGCCTGAATTTGATGAGTTATGTTCTAGGAACATGGTGACATTCTATAACTCCACATTCAATATAATTTACATTTGTGCAGTAACTATCATGAACGTTATAATGCATCACATTAAATATTAATTAGAGCCACGATGCGATGCTGATCGCTGGCTTATACTAAACATTCATAGAAACATCTGGCAGAGACTAGATACTGCCTCACCAACCCAGCATTTCTTTTACCGTGTGACTGCATAGTATACTGATAACACACAATAACATAGGACTTTCCTAATCATCACAATGTTGTGGTCTTCAAATGTCATATTTGTTATGTAACATAATTATTTATATAGTACAGCATTACTGCTTACAGTCCCCGCTCTGGTTTGCTTCCGTACAACACCACACCACTCCCATGCCTACACCCTCCATTACCCTCCCCACCACTAGTACTTGCATGTGTTTCAGATATACGAGTCGAAACTGGAGGTTCCCACCTTGTGGGGTACACACATTGACATCGCTGGAGTGATGAACGTGGCAGTGGAGGAGATTGTACCATCAGAGGTTCGGACATGCTGCACGCAATTGCCACCCCCCATGTAACTGGGGTTTCGCCACAAATCGCCGTCCTGCCAGACCTTCTCAGGGAAACGAGTAAGGCGGTGGCAAGACTTCTCCCTCCACGCCTACTCTACGACACCCAACTCAGGGCCACGCATCAACACGCCTACCCTACAGCACCATCATGCCCACACACCTCCTCCTAGCAGCCACAACACGTCTGCAACCCTTGCCACCGCTCCACTACCACCTGCCGTGCAACAAGCCACCAAACCTGCACGAACTCTAGAATCGGAGGACAACTTCCTCGTCGACTCTGGATCAGAGGTTAGTATGTGCCCCTGGTGGTGAGAGACAGAGAGTGCCAAGTTTCCACGGCATACGACCTCCTCGCTGCCAACAAATCACCCATTGCTACGTTTGGTATGAGGAGCAGGGGTGTCACCCTACTTCGGCTGGAGTATGTAGTGTGGCCTTTCATCGTGGCGGATGTGCAGGCCCCCATTCTGGGCCTTGATTTCTTAACTGCACATGATCTCCTGATAGACGCCAGAGGGCAACGCCTCATACACCAACCATCAGGTGCCATCATACATGCCAAACACTGTAAACACCATATACCTCCATCACACAAATTACACACTCCAACTCTTACGAACATGTGATACAAGAATTCCTTAATCTCCGTTCTACCTCATCTACACAGCATGTGCATGACCCATGAATCAAACACACCATCACCACGACCGGCCCCCCTGTTTTCGCTAAACCCCGATGGATGCCCCCTGAAAGACTGGAAGCAGCCAAGAGGGAGTTTCAGGTTATGTTACAGCAGGGCGTGGCAAAGTCATCTGACAGCGTGTGGGCGTCAACCCTGCATATGGTACCGAAGCAGCACAAAGGCGAATGGAAGGCGTGCGGAGACTACAGAGCCTTAAACGCTGCCTCCATTCCCGATAGATATCCAATACCACAAGTCCTGGACTTCCACTCCAACCTCCAGGGGTGTGTGGTATTCTCTAAAATTGACCTTGTTCGTGCCTTCCACCAGATTCCAGTAGCAGAGGAAGACATTAAGAAGACTGCTATCACTTCCCCTTTTGGCCTGTTCAAGTTCCCTTCTATGAACTTCGGGTTACGCAATGCTGCCCAGACCTTCCAGCGTTTCATGGATAAGGTGCTGCGTGGACTAGAAAAAGTCGTCGTCTACATCTACGATATCCTCGTCGCCTCACACACCCACGACCAGCAAAGGCAACACCTGAGGGAACTGTACGACCGCCTGTAGCAGTATGAGCACCTCAACCAACTCCTTAATGGCGACACAGGCCTGCGGCTGGAACACATACCGGCACCAGATGGCGTCACGAAACTATGGTGTGACACTTCATGCGGTACACCTCGGCCATACATCCCCTCCCCCTTCAGGTACAAAGTATTTAACCACTTTCACTCCTTGAACTACCCAGGTGTCGCAGGTACTCTCCGCCTCATCAGTCGTAGAGCCGTATGGACTGGCACGAGAAAACAGATTAAGGAGTGGGTGTCAGCATGTGTGCCATGCCACTACACGATTTCCCCATACCCACCAGCAGGTTCTACACGGTCCATATCGATATCGTCGGGCCACTCCCACCATCAAGGGGTTTTCGTTACCTCCTCACCTGCGTGGATCGTACTACACGTTGGTGCACCGCGACACCCATGACAGACATCACAGCAGAAGGTACCACCTGCCACTTACTCAACACTTGGTTTGCCAACTTCAGTCCACCAGCTGTCATCATAACGGACAAGGGCACGCAATTCGAATCCAGGGCGTGGTAAGAAATGCTTACCTTACTCGGCACCAGAAGACAGAGGACTTACCACCCTAGCAGTAACGGAATGGTTGAACGTCTGCACAGAAGGTTGAAGGACGCATTTCGCGCCTTGCAACCAGACCAATGGTCAGACACCCTTCCTCTTATCCACCTGACCTTACGTGCAACAGTGAAGGAAGATCTACACCACTCACCAGCTGAACTCGTCTTTGGAGAAGATCTCCGCCTACCCGGACAGGTCACATGTCCAAACACAAACACCTCCAACCTCTCTTTCCAGCGTTCCAGCGCTCGTCCAACACAGATGAGGAAATCCAACTCGAGAACTTCCTACTCACCACCGGGTGTACACACAGCTACACACCTATTCCTGCACACCAACTCCCACAGGACACCGCTGCAAGTACCATATACCAGCCCTAACCCCGTTATCTCCAGGATAAAGTGTCAGGAAAACCGTATGTCACGTCCTGGGAGCGGGCCAAGTCGGCGGTCACCACTACACCTCCACACTCACCTACACCCACACACCATATACCACAGGTACCTGCCAAACCACCTACTCCACCCTCAATATTCCCTCACTACAGACTGCCACTCCTACCCACTCCACAACCCCATCACACATTCACGCCACAACCCTCTATAGGGAGTTCTCATGTGACGTCACTGTGACGTCAGGGTGCGCTCGGCGGCCATGTTGGGAGTCTACCTCTATGTTATGTCTAGCACGTTTCATTGATTTGGACGAGTGTTAGACCTCCTTTAAGGGGATATTTAAGAATGTCCTTCTTTCGGATCCCTAAGGTGATAAGAAACCAAGGAGAAGCACACAAGAAACTGCTGATCAGGAAAAGGAATTTATGGTTCTCCCGAATAACCACGGATCAAACATCAAATCCCTCTCCTCCCCCTACAAACTTGGGGAAGAGCTGGGGAAATTAGGGGTTTTGGGTAGGGGAAAATCCTAATAATTACAAGAAAATAATTATTAGCTTGGAATTAATGTTCTCCTCTATAATAACCATATGGGATAATAATTTAAAGTGTTAGCTTATTCAGTGCCAGATATGAAAATTATGCAGAGAAATAAGGTGCCCAAGTTGATGCTGGTGTTGATGTTTGTCATACCATCACTTCTTTAACTCAACCAATGGTAAAAAAGTAGTGAGCCTTTAAACTTTTATGGCATTTCATGGACTGGAAGTTGTACTTAGGGTTGGGTGATGATATCAAATAGTCACATAGGCTATGACCGGGTAGCATATTCATGATCTGTACAATCGCATTTGCTGCTGCTCGAGGAACAACTGCACCCTCTTACCATCTTTTAAATCTTATGAAGTTATTCTATTAACTATTCTATTCTATATATTTCGTACACTCACAATTATATATATATATATATATATATATATATATATATATATATATATATATATATATATATATATATATATATATATATATATATATATATATATATATATATATATATATATATATATATATATCAAGACATTTGATATACCGGAATAGGAGTCATGTCTCCACTTAAAAATAGCAGTAGCCTATGTTGTGTAGATGAAGGTTTTGTAGTACTGTAAGTTAATCTGCAAGCCAGCAGACAATTCACCTTTCAGATCCAATACCAAATCAAATTATATATTACCAAACAGATTTTTCATTACTAAATTGGGCACGATTTGGTAATGAAAAATACCAAATGGCAACCCTACCAGTCTACCAACATGGCGGATGTTTACATCGTGACGTCACGCCGATCAGCTGAGTGAGAACCCCCTATTCCTCCTACCACTACAACACAGCCTACATCGCCACCGTCATCTCTACCCCGCTCTCGCTCACCATCACCCATCCCTACCACACCCACCACAGAACCACAACCACCCCATCCTCCACCCACCCCACACAGTCCACATCATACCCCGCCCAGTCCCCCTCCCTCGCCTACACCGAACTCCCATCCTATACTCCATTCTCCAGTTCCACCCCTACCTATCCCCCTTCCACCCTCTCCTACGACCCATATCTCCCCCACCCAGTCCGTCTCGCCTTCCCCTACTTCCAACTCAACCATCCCCCCTCCCAAATCCTCTACGACACTGTTAATTCCTTCTAATCTTCCCCAGGAAACTATTCCCATCACCGCACCTTCGACCCAGACTCCGCATCTCAGCCGCCACCACTCGCTGCTACACCTGCTACTCCTCGGGAACACCTACAGGACGACGAGCCTTCCTTGCCACCCGAGGATTTCACATCACGTGCTGGGCGGACCATACGGTGGCCATCTAAATATTTTTCCATGCTTCACAACGCATACACAAACCCACACCTCACACAAACAATATCACACACCCCTACTATTAATTCGATATGTTTTCGTCGTACACCTTACAAACTACCTGCACATTATTGCACTACACTTATTTTATCCTCATTTGTTATTTTGTATATTCTGTATATGCTTGTTCCCTCTCCCCTTGCTCTAAGTATGTTCCTAATATATCTGGGGGAGGGGGAGTAGTGTAGCAGCCACATGTTTGGCCACTCTATATACCACACACATATGGCCACTCTTGTATCACTAGGTATACCACTCCTAGATACCTGGTCTATTTTAAGCCGGTCAGGTACGTTAATCCTCGACCCATGCAGACCTAAACCGCCTACCCACAGTCAAACCACCGTAAGCCCTCTTGGGACAGCAGCTGTCGACTCCACTCCCAGGCTCAGATCAAATATAAGGGGGCAGTCAGCCATGCTAAGGCACTCACTCCAGCACCAGCACCGGAAGAACAAGGTTCCTGCCCACCATCGTACTGCCTGCCGCCACAACACCTAGCTTCCCTACGTCTACCTGTGTTCCCGTTCTGATCACACAGTGTACCTCCTACCTCCAGCCAACTCCCCTGCAGCAACTACGGCTCCTCTATGGCACGGCACGGCACGCCAGCATACCACCATATTCTGTATGACCCTTGTCTACTACCAATACACTGTATCGTGTATCCTAGAGTCTGTTCACCCTGGGTAATGGCGCAAGATGTTCCTTGACGTTATAATATCATGAAAATATGAAATTGAAGTATTTGTGCACAAATAAAGGTGTAAATTTATTCAAATATTATACTTATTAAATTGTATTCGTTAAATATACGTCAATCAATGCGAGGATATACATATTTTTTTTCATGGGTACTGAAAGCACGGCACCACCGCATAGCCTAATGGTAATCAAAACACACACGTGTGTACTTGGAGCAGACAAGCCACAGTAGTTAAGGTTTAATTTCACTTTTTTTTCCAGTTCATGGACAACTCCTTTTACATTCATCTACATTTGACATTGATACACGCATTGCTCTGTTTGTGCGGAGTCTTTTGGTGGTAAAACAACGTCAAACTATAGGATACGGGCAGCCTTTCAAAAATAATTTCAACATATAAAAACAGAGAATAATAATACCTTCACACCTTGATTAATATTAGTACTTCGATACCCAGGTTAGGTTTGTTTGGTTATTTTTTGTTTATATGATTCACCAACCCACACTGGATTCTATGAGTTTATGTTCTAACTTCTAATAGAAATGAATGCAAAGGTCAACTACTAAGGATTTCAGAGACATTGTAAGCTCGTTTTTTTTCAGAATAACTCTGTAACGAACACTCACATCAGTACGAGCGTTTGCTAGAGTTTAGTACACACAGTGTTCTAATTTATAAGAATATCATGAATCACTAATTGTAAATTATAAAGACACTTGTGCCTATACCATAAAGCATAAACTGGATTTGCCAGACATGGAAACGAACACAAATAGTGACGTGTTGTCTGTGACGTATGAAAAGCTCCACCTAAACTCTCCCTCCTCCTCCATTTCCACCCCCCTCTTCTCTCCGTCTCCTTAATTTCCTCACCTGCCATCCTCCAGCCCCTCCCCCCCCCCACCGTCTCTCTATTTTTTTTTTCTCACTCTCTCACACACGTGTAGAAAGATAGAGTCTGAATAAATGAGTGAGTTATTAATTACGGTGAGTGCAAGCTCGTATTTTGGAAATATCTTTGTAATGGACACCTTCGCCGTCCTCCCTCCCTCCCCTCCTTCTCCTTGACTCTCGCCAAGTAAAATACAATATTTTTCGAGATAAATGCATGAATATTCGAAAATGGCATGCATAATGTGTTAGTAGTACTGCAATTGGTTATTATTGTGTTACATATCTTAATGTATCCACACATGAGAGTAGGGTGGGGTAGTAGAAGAATAACCACCATGATTGATGGGAAAACGACTGTTCCGTTGTTATACTTGTGTTTGTTTACTTTTCTCCTTCATCCTGATGTAGACTCAGGGCGTCAGTCGTATACTTGTAGCACAACCACCCTATACCATGGCTTTTATTACACTTCGCCGATAAAGGAACCCTATCACCACTATCAGTACATACCATAAGATAGCGCCACAAACAGTTTCACCCCAACCTTCCTGGAGTGAAGGCGTGTTCCTGGCTCTCTGCCTGTGTTGTTGTTTGTCTTATTTCAAAATTCTTGTTTGTGTGTTGTTGTGTCTGTGGTGTTATAGGGGTTGTTTATATTTTCTATCTCGTTGTTTTGTTGTTTTGCTGTTTGTGGTATTGTTGTTTGTGTTTTGTTTGTTTTATTGTGGTTCTGTGTGTGTATGTTCGTGTGTGTTCAGTTGTTCGCTTCCCATCTAGGCCTTGCCTGGCCTGATGGAGAGCGCGGATTCGGATGTGGCTTCCTGCCTGGAGGCTGACTTGGCCATGTCGGAGGAGGATGAGTCTCCTATCGAGGATCACTGGCCTGAGCTGTCTTCTCGCAACCCTCCCCCCCTCTCCTCGGTCACTCCGCAGCTCAGGTTGAAACCTTCCACCTCCTCAACCTCTAACAAGCGACCCGTTGATGCCTCGTCCGACTCCTTTCAGGATTCCGATGGTGTGGACTGTTTGCCTCCGGCTGCCAAGACGGCGAAGGGTGCTTCAGCTGTGCATGACGTACCTTCTCTGCCTCAACATGGTGTTTCTTCTTTGTATACCACCTCCTTGCCCTCGTCCAACCTTCCTGCTTTTGCCCCAAGAAATGCCTATGTCAAGCTCTTCTTCTCTGGAAACCCATCTACGGACAAAAAGCTGCGTTGGTTGTCTGATGTCAACAGGGCCTTCCAGCTGCAGCGTGAACCGGCTGAAGTCAAGATGTTTGTCTACATCTCCAGGAAGCATCAGGACATCATTGATAGAGTCAAGGCTGGTGAATTTTTGTCTCTGCCTCTCATTCTTGAAGACTCACCCGAGAGGCTTCGTAAGTTCCCCAGCTACATCCTTATACGTTTTCCTCTTGATGTTGACCCGAAATTTGCCAAAGGATACCCTGGTGTGTACTTTGCCCGTCGTTTTTTCCAAGATGGTTCCCCCATTAGCCGTATTGTTGTTGTCTGGAGTCAACCCGATCCACTTCCAAATGAGAATTCCTTTGATTTCCTACCCTATCTTCCACCGTGTGAGGTGAGGAAACTTCATAATGACCAGCCTTGGTGCTACAGGTGCTGGGGAGTTGGGCATATCTCCCGGTACTGTTCTGCCAGGCCGAAGTGTGCATGGTGTGCTGCCGGCAATGATTCCAAGACGTGTCCTGTCAGGGGTGAACCTTCACGTCCAGCTGCCTCCACCACTGAGCGTTCACCTCCTGAGGATACATCTCAATGGAAGTGTCCACGATGCCTTCAGCCAGGGGTAAACGTGTGGCATGGATGTACTCAACGTCAGGTTCAGGCATATGTCTCTTATATTGCTCCGTCTCCACCACCGCCACCACCACCTCCCCAGTCTGCTCCTCCTACCAGCCCTGCCTCGCCTCCAGATCTGGCTCTTCGCAAGTCTGTTGCTACCCTCATGGCACGATTTACGGCCCTCGAGAACCGCTTTTCTGCCCTTGAAGCCAGGATTGATGGGCTGGTTGCCCCTCAGGCTTCCTATGACTCCAAACTCTCCACCTTGGTCGAGGCTCAGCAGGCCATCATCTCAACTGCCACTACCCTTACCGAAAAGATGGATACTGTTGCATCTCGCCTTGAAAACCGTTTTGAGTCAGTCCCTTCTCCAGGTCCATCTTCTTCTCCAGGTCGCTCATCTGCCCCCACTCACCGGACTTCTACCTCCAAATACAGAGTTCGCTAGTGATTGCCGGCTGGATGTCATCTCCTGGAATGTATGTGGTATCACCAGTTATGCTAAGCTCACTCAACTCAAGGCCTATGTTTTTCGTCATCATCCAAGTGTTATTTTTCTCCAGGAAGCATTTCCAGGATGGCCGCTCGCTGTTGGGCAAGCTCCTTCCCTCTCAGGTTATGTGCCATATGTTCATCTGGTAAGGAATGGTCTCCTGACTTATATACATAGCTCCTTGCCACATCGCCTTCTTCGTACCTCCACTAATCCTGACAAGACCTTTCAGCTATTTGAGGTCCTACCTGGGAATGGAGTACTCCAATTATGTAATGTCTATTCTGCCCCAGCTAGACTCACTCTTGAGGCTCTTCCTTCCCCAACAGTGCGTGGTATGGTGTATATGGGAGGTTTTAATGCTCGGCATTCTGATTTGGGTGATGGTTCTGGCTTTATTAATCGTAATGGTGTTCGTCTCCTTTCATACATCCGCAAGCATCATCTGACATACTGGGTCACTGGCGGTGCCACTCATTGCCGGGGAGGTACTCTGGATTACATCCCCTCGTTTGGTCTGATAGCATCTCAGGTCCAGTGCTCCTTCGTGCCAGACTTATTCTCTGTTCACATCGCTCTTAGGTTTCATTATTCTCTAACTGCTGGGTTAAGTGCTTCAGCCAGTCGTTTGCGTATTGCTGTGCCCCGTAAATATTGCTCGACTTACATCTTATTTATGGCCCATGTATTCCCTACATTTGACATGTCATCAGCTGAACAGTTGTACTCTGATCTTGTATCTGCTACTCATGACAATTATAGGCTATACGTCTCCCGGCCACACCTCCAGCATTGCCATGCTATTCACTCCTGGACGCTGGATACACGTATACAGGAGGCAAAGGAGGAGGCTGAACTTGATGGCCTATTGGTTAAAGCAAACCCAACCCCTGACCTGCTCCATCGTTACCAGATGTCTAGGGATGCTTTAGTTGCCCTGCAGGAGTGTGCTCACACTGAGTCTTGGCAGCGGTTCACGGATAGCATCAACCAGCAAACAAAAAGTATGGCTTCTATGTGGCACCTCATCTGTCGGGTTGTTAAAAAGACTCCGGCCACTGCTTGTCATCACACTCCCGCCGACTATGCCCAACAACTTGTCGATGCTTGGTCAGAACAATCTACCCCAACCACTCTACCCATCCACATACAAGATGCACTCGCTTCCCGTGCTGCTGTTCATTGGCTACGTCTTATGTCTGCTCTGTTGCAACATGATGACAATGATGCAGAGGAGATAACTGAGGAGGAGTTGCGCCATGCTCTCTCTCGGGGTAGAGCTTCTTCCCCTGGTGATGATGGTATTACTTATGCTGTACTGCGCCTACTTCAACAAGTTCCTCTGAACCCTCTACTTCGACTGTACAATCTTTGTCTTCGTGATGGTTGTGTACCACGAGCCTGGACCAGCAGCACAATAATACCCATCCCTAAGCCTTGCACTGCGAAGTTCAAGCCTATTTCCCTTACTTCCTGTTTTTGTAAGGTTATGTAGAGAGTCTTACTCAATCGTCTCATGTACAGATTGCAGGATCGCCTTTCTCCATGGCTGTTTGGTTTCCTTCCCCAGCGGGGCACACACCACTGCCTAGTCGACTTGTACTCTCGCCTTTCCAGGGACAGTGTGGTGGCCTTCATTGACCTTCGAAGTGCCTTCGATGTTGCTAATAGAGACGTTATTTTGGATCAACTGGTTGACTTTGGGATAAAGGGTAATCTATTAAGGTGGATTCAGATCTACCTGAGTAACAGGACCTCCCGTGTGTTTTTCAGTGGTGCTCTCAGTCCTTTGCACAGTTTTCATCTTGGTACGCTTCAAGGGGGTGTTCTCAGCCGATTGTTATTTAATATTCTGATGCATAGGTTGCTCACTTCTCTCCCTGATATTCCTGGAGCTACAATTACGTGCTATGCTGATGATATCTGTGTTCATTCTACCTCACCAAGGGATCTCCAGCGGTTTCTTGACTCCTTCTCTGTGGCCTCCTCTCACTGTGGCATTATTGTCTCACCCGATAAGAGCAGAATATTCACCTGCCGCCTTCCTAAAGCTCGGCCAGTGTTCACCCTTGGAGGGACTGTCATTCCCATGTGTTCCCAGCACCGCTACATGGGCTTGCCAGTCAATATTTGGCCGATTGTCTCTGCCAGACCTCAAGACCATCCCATTGTCCAGGACTTGTTGGGTCGTCTCCAGCGCCGACTTACACTACTTCAATGGCTCACTAACAACTCCTCGGGCATCTCCATCCCAGTAGCCAGAACCATCTATATTGCTTTTATCCGTTCAGTTGTTGATTACCTCTCCCCTGCTCTGATTCAACTTCCCAGGGCTACTCTGGAAACTTTAGAAAAATTTCAGAAAATTTCAGAAATTTCAGAGAATAATTCTCTGTTGTCCAATGTCGACCAGGATAGTGAACATGCAGCGTGAGTTGCGTCTTCCCCTATAAGTGGAGAGAATTTATTTTAATGTTACTTGCTTCACTGTCAAGTGCCTCCATTTCCCACATCTTTTACCCCATTACTCTCAGTTAGTCAGGACTTCTCTTAGATCAAACTACCCGGACTGCTGGACGTACTCTTATAAGATCTATTTCCTCTATGCTTCATAGTCTTAATATAGATATAATAGTTGCAGATGTCCCCCCAGGGCCCCCTCCGTGGATGCTACCAACACCTGATGTGAGCTTCACACCTACTTCCAAGTCAGAACTGCCTTCTCTACAGCGGCAGTTGGCTCTGGAACACATAGAAACAGTGACGTCCTCCATCACAGATCCATACTGCCTCTCCACTGATGGCTCATTGCAAGTGGATGGTACAGCAGGTTGTGCTGTTTTCTCACCTGACATGGTGTCACCTCCAGGGGGCTGAGTTGGCCGTCGTCTCTGTAACCACTCTAGCTCAACATTGTGTGAACTGTATGCCATTCTGGATGCTGTTAGTCTTGTTTGTCAACGTGGAGTTAATGCTGCCATTTTTTGTGACTCTAAACCTGCCCTTCATTCCCTCCCAAGTGTTTACACTCTACTGTTATTCAGCAAATTTTATCTTTTTTGGCCTTATTGCATCATCGTAACTTGACTGTCAAATTCTTATGGGTGCCATTCCATGTAGGTTTACATCACAATAGTACAGTTGACAGACTCGCAAAGGAAGCCTGCCATCTGCCTCCTCGTGGTGTTGGACGTCCTCTCTCCCTGACATGTTATCTCTCTAGAGTCTGCTCCGCCGCTCTCCTCTCTGTACGGCGATGAAGGGATGCAGAGAGGCCCTTCAGCATCATCTCCATCACCCATTACGAGTCTGTCTGCCGTCACAAATATTCCTACCGTCGTCGAGGCCTCATGGTTCGGAGGCACAATGTAGTCTCTGCTCGTTTGAGGCTTGGCTACCGGCCACCATAGCAGGTTGCTGGATTGCACGGTGAGCCTCCCTTCACTGAGTGTTGCTTGTGTCGAGCACCTCGTGCTAACACTATACAGCACTATTGCCTGGCCTGCCCCACTGTCCGACACTTGCTGCCCCAGGGCCTGTCATTTGATGTGGCTTGTCGACACCTGCTGAACCACCAGGTTTTAGAGGAACTTCTGGTATGCCACCCTCGTTTTGGTGGATTTAAGTAGGTCATAATGTAAATATTTGTCTGTATGCTTGTGCTTCATTCTGTTATGTTTTTGTGATGTGTGTGTGTGTCCGTGTGTGTGGTTGTAGTCATTGGATTTTCATGGGTCCCGCCTATCCGTATGTATTGTTGCCTGCCTGTTGATTGACGCTACAGCACAATGAATTAAAAAAAAAAAAAAAAAAAAAAAAACGCCACAAAAACGTGCGTCATCATACCACCAAACCATTGCGTTACCGACAGTATTGGTGGTTATTATTGACACAGTGTCCTACTCCAGCCTTTATTTAATGTGTGCCTATCAGCAACAAAGTCATGGAACAAAGCCACGACCAGTTATTAATGTATCCCTTATTTTCATAGGTATAATGCATACGTCACTGCCCGTAATTGAAGAGAGAGAGAGAGAGAGGGAGAGGGAGAAAGACGTTGGGGGTCTGGAAGAGGGCAGGTGAGGAAATTAAGGAGACGGAGAGAAGAGGGGGGTGGAAGTTGAGGAGGGAGAGTGTAGGTGGAGCTTTTCATACGTCACAGACAACACGTCACTATTTGTGTTCGTTTCCACGTCTGGCAAGTCCAGTTTATGCTTCATGGTATAGGCACAAGTGTCTTTATAATTTACAATTAGTGATTCATGATACTCTTAAAAATTAGGACACGGTGTGCACTAAACTCTAGCAAACGCTCGTACAGATATGAGTGTTCGTTACAGAGTTATTCTGAAAAAAACGAGCTTGCAATGTCTCTGAAATCCTTTTTTTTTTTTTTTTTTTTAGTAGGATATCATACCTCTCGAAGCCTACAGTATATTGATTCATGTCATAATTACAACTTCAGACTGGGAGTATGCATGAATTTGCAAGGAGCTAATTGAGGGGGGATAGCTGACATCTAGCTCTTCCATATTAACCAACTGGGCATCATTGAGCATGTTTAGTTTATGATACCTATTATGATACGTGGTTTTAAGCCATATGCTACCTTGGAGTAAATGGCACTTTTTCGTATGAAAAACCAAAGTCATGCTTGCTTTTTGTTGTAAACAAACGACTCCGTGACGCAAATCATAATAGACGGAGCTTATCTCCGTAGCCCTACCTCCGTACGGTTCGTGACGTCATTAACGAATGTCGGATCCGTACAAACGGGCTAATGTAAACCGGGCATTAGAGTGGTCAGGAACAGAATCATTTGAAAAGGAAGGAGCAGCATCAGAGGTAGTGGGTGAAATTGATAAATCAGTGTCCAAGTCAGGTGCTAACCTGTCTTTATCAGAGGTCAAAGGAGTGTTAGTGACACCACTGCTATCGGAAAAAAAATTTGCTTGGCGATGGACATACAGTGTATGCAGGTTTTAGTCGGTCAATGGAGACTGACGTTTCACTATGAGGTAATTTGAGAATTAAATATTTAGCTTCTCGGCGCACAACCTCATAGGGTCCTGAATAATGTGCCTCTAAACTCTTCCTATCCCTGTCAACACGTGCATAGACTTTTGAACACGAGAGGAAATCGTCAGGCACATAAGGCTTAGGTCCCGAGTGACAATTACCTTTTGCATGGTCATAAAAACTTATAGTTTGCATCTCATTGATAAGCTGTTGTATGGTGGCTTTGCTAGTTATGACTAGTTGTTCCTTAGTGATGACCACAGATGGGCAAGGCATGTGATCACCTGTGACAGCTGTAAATGGGGGAATAAGTAGTCGCATTTGGAGTCAAACGATACCCAAGCAATACCATTGGCAGGGCGTAAAACCAATTATCCCGTCCCGCACGAAAAGCCGTTTTCAGAGAGCGGTGATGCTGCTCAATGATGCCATTAGCCTGAGGATGGCAACTAGGAGTCCGAAAATGATGAAGTCCAATAATAGAAGAAATCTCTGAAAATAGTTCACCTTCGAACTGGGCTCCTCTGTCTGTGACTACATGTAAGGGAACTCCAAAACGTGAAATCCAACCAGCAACAAAAGCAATGGTGACAGAGCTCGCGTTCGTGTCAAATAAAGGTATAGCTTCGGTCCATCTCGTCGCTCTGTCGATGCAGGTCAATAGGTACTTGAAAGGAAAAGGGTAAGGATAGTCTGGAAGAGATGCAGAAGGCAGTGGTCATACAATGTCTATATGTACAGTCTGAAATCGGTCAGTATGAGCTGATATAGGAGAAATAGGTGATACAGTGTGTCTGTGTGTTTTAGCTTGCTGACAATTAAGGCAATTTTTCACAAACTCTTTCACATCTCTGTCAATACCAGGCCAGATGTAACGTTCTTTAATCAGCTTAGCAGTACCTTTAACACCCGGATGAGAGAACCCATGTAATGAATGAATGACGTTGTCCTTTAGACTGGAGGGAACAAAGGGTCTCGGAGAAAAAGTAGACTTATCGCACCACAGGGTAAGGTTAGAAGGTAATTCATAACTGGATAACCTGTCCTTGTAAGTGTTCAACTCCTTGTCATCAGTCTGAGACCATATTGTAAGATGAAAAGTGTGAAAAATCCAACTTTAAGACATTGTTGGACCTGTAGTATACTTATAAAATGTAATTAATGTTAAAAACGCATTTATGACAGAAATGCTACTAAGAAATATTGTAGTACAAGATGAAATACATCATATTGTAAGATGAAAAGTGCGAAAAAGCCAATTAAAAAAAAATTGAGACTTAGAAAAATTACGAAACCTGATATACTTATAAGAGGTAATTAATGATATATCGCATTTGCGAGGCAAATGGTATATAGAAAATTTGTTTGTAATAGTGAAATATAAACACTGGTAATAGTAAAAATTTTGAAATCCAGTTGTGAAAACTTGTAAAAGTATTCCAAAACTAGCAATTGATAACTATTTTATACTGTCCACCATAATCATTGGTTATACAAAGAACATATAAATGCTTACCCAAACTCCAGAGGAAAGAATTAAGAATCGAGTGACAGACACTAGGTGTTAACAGTAGCTGTGCTGCCAGTCGACTGAGGTATAATATAGTATACTGAACAACAAATATGGCGTCCTGAGGACAGTGGCACATTTTCGGGAACCTACTAAAATAATTATTGGAACCATGACTCATATGCCATTCCATTAAGTAATCCAACACAAGACTATTACATAACATTAACTTACACTGTAGTGACCCAAGCACTGGGTTTTCATATTTCCTATGTTCTCCATCCTCCATGAGAAACTATGGATCCCCGCACTCACCTGTCATGAAGCGAGTCTGCAACTGCTGGCTAGTGACTGGGCCTTGCACAGAGACCTACCGACGCCATTGCCGGGCCGCTGGGCAACTCACTTACCCTTGGGCTAACACACAACCCAGACGTGCCTCCCTCCTGCTCTGTTAGCCACCTTGCCTCACCACGTTGTGTCCAGCCACCAACCCACACACTACAAGCCTTCACCAAGCAACACGATACGCATTCTCCAAGCAATACGCTAGCATTCTCGAAGCCACACGCTGGCATTCTCCAAGCAGCACGGCAAGCATTCCACAAGCAGCATTCAGGCAACTCTGGCAAGCGAGGCAACGTAAGTCACCATCACCTGTGCTTGAGTTCAGACGTTACAATTTGTGACCCCTCGGAGTTGTAGCACACTTACTAGGCCGGTGGAAGAGGCCCTGGACGACGACGCCATCTCCACGTGTTCACCACCAGCTTAAGGTACCCCACACATGTACATATTTACCCTCCTTTATTTTTTTACGTATCAGTGTTCACTTCCCCAGTGCTTACCCCTCCACCAGTGCTATTTTAACGTAATATTCCCCATATTTACATGTTTTTTTTTCTCTTCCTTTCTTTCAGCTGGTCCTCTCCCTGCCACCCCTTCTTTCGGCCCCTGCCGTTCTTTCGTCACTTCTTTGTGCTTGCCAATTGGCCTCCCACTGCCATTTTCTATTCTCCTCGTACGTTTGTACTCTATTTTCCACCTCAGTTACAATCCTCATGGTCCACGTACCCCCTTTGTCTTTCGTGCCGCCCATGGGACACGCTTTCTTGCCCCCCAGCCCCCACATACACACACATACAACCCCTGGGGTACCCTATGACGCTCTATGACGCACCTACGTATACCGCATCACCTACGTCCTTATCTCTACATCCCACATGCTCCACACTAGCCACGTGCCCATCCCTACGACGTACCAACGTACATCACACCACCTACTTGCTCACCTCTACGCACCCATGTGCTCCACACAACTACGTGCCCAGTTCAACGATGCACCTACGTACACCACATCACCCACATGCTCGTCCCTCCGCACCTACATACTCTACATCGTGCTCGTCTCCACGCTCCATCGCACTCCACGCCAACGACGTGCCCATCTCTACTAACCTACGTACTCCACACTATTCACGTGCTCATCTCTACGCACCAACGTTCTCCACATCAGCCACTTTATCCTCGCTACGTACACTCTCCCAAAAAAGTATCGGCATGTATGACTGTACTGTGGGGTTGGTATTCCTGCTGGCAATGAGTTGACTCATTTCTGTACTAACGTGAAATCCTCTAGCATACATAATTCATGCATTAGGCAAGTCGTGGAGTAAGAGTTGTGACTTCATTTTTACAGATATATGTTATGTGACTTTAATGATTGATGGTTTGGGGAATTTACTGAATTATTGAATATAATGAGAATGATAACCCAGAGAATAAAGTTACCAAATCGGATTTTAACCAAAAAGGAATCTTTGAGTAGATTTGTTGTAACTGTAGTATTTTGTCTTAAATATAATGCAGTTATAGCATAGGGTAGGATTAAGTAGGCTTATGCTTTTTCTTCTCATACTTCTAAATAAGGTTTTGTAAAGTAATACAAACAGACATTGCCCTCTCCAGAAAGTGACGTGTATAAACAAACATGTGAAGCAACCAACACCTCAAAGCCTCACTCGATAATCTCGGGGCCTCAGTCTCAGGCCACGACTGACGGCCTCCTGTCCCGAGGTAGAGGAATATATATAAAAAAAGTAAAAATAAAATAAATAAAAAGAAAGATAACGTTATATACCATTCGGCAACTACGGTGTGGATTAGCTGAGTTTTCAGCATTAGAAAGGGGCAAATCTTACGATAATATTTTAAATTTCTCTAATACGTAAAGAAATGCGAATATGTTTCGATTTGCAACCACTATAATTTCTCTGACTCATGAAGCAATACGAATATGCATAATTGGCAACTGATCTGCAGGAATACCACTATCTATAAGGTTTCAAAGCAATGTACCATAATGCTACGTTTATTGTCGTTTTCGTTCATTCGGTAAAATGCCGATACTTTTTTTTGGGAGAGTGTACCTACATTCTCCACGCCAACCATGTGCTTATCAATGCTACGCACCTATGTACACCTCGCCATTCCATGCTACGTGCTTCACCCTACGAACCAGCCCTACGAAGTACCTGGCTATTCAGCGCTACGCACCGTACGCACACAACCAGTGCCCAAGGTTCTGTGCCTACGTACTCAATGACATACCGTGTCCCCAGCACACCACGGTACACTCACGTCCACATCTCACTTTTGTAAGGTATAAGTAATTATTATTTCTTTGCAACTCTGTTTCTCGGTGACTCCTCCCCAGTGCTATTTGTCCTCATTTTTTCCCAACTATCTTTTGTATATTTTTTTGTGTAGGTACTTGGCCCGCGTGCCCATTATCGTGTGTACAGTTGCGAGCTGATGACTCGAGGCCACCTCGATCACCACCATACTGGTACTGGATCTGGTAACAGTGGAAGTTGTGAACTTGCCGAAGTCGAGTAGTCTGCTCGGGAAAAACAAACCCAATGCTAATTTGTCAATATACTGATATAACTTATTCCAGTCAATATCATGGAAGTAAACGTATTAATCTGAAAATGAATAACGTGTCAAATACCCACTGTAGATATACTATAGCCACACACAATATCCAGAAATGATACATTCATTCCTGTAAGACACAAGGGTTTCGGACCTGATGCAGTGTTTCGGTTAATTATTTTTATGGTTTATCGCCACGAATCAAATATCCTTTACCAGTTTTCAAGAGGTACGTCATATGGTTATCATCTTCCCTGCAGCCTAGCCTTAATATCAGACAAACAGTTATAGCAGTCATTCCTCACCTGTCGTCGATAACTAAATCCGAATCAGGTGGGAGGGATTTAAGTTTGACACCACAGTAGGGGTAACAGGGGTTGGGTGTGTTGAGGGAGCTACACACTCGGGAAGAAGGCAGTTCTACGAGCCACATTCTTGCCACGGGCAAAAATGAACAGGCAGCAGCAACGTTTAACCCTCCGAGGACGCATTATTGGTCATCTAGAGTGTGGACTTTCGTCGAGGGACATAGCTGATCGTCTTGGAATCTCAAGATCAACAGTTCAGCGATGGGTTCAGAGGTGGCACGAAAGTGGCGACCTGAGAGATCATCCACGAGGAAGGCCACCACGTGTAACTACACCTGAAATCGAAAGACGTATTCTACAAGCCTCTGAGGACGATCTGAGGGAGCTCTTTTCTTGCCTACACCGGAACGGACTGAAAATCCACCCTTCAAAGTGTGTAATCGGGGCGGACCATCTGGACTTCCTGGGCCACCCCGTCACACCACAAGACATTACACCCCTGCTGCAGAAGGTGGAGGCATTTAGGGACTTCCCCCTGCCCACCACAGCCAGAAAACTTAGGGAGTTCCTGGGCATGGTAAACTATTATCACAGGTTTATCTCACACGCCGCTTTCACCCTCGCACCACTCCACAACCTTCAGAAAGGGCTCAAGAGAACGTCACAGAAGAAACTAGTTTGGCCATCAACTGCTGAAGCAGCATTCTCGATGATCAAGACTAAGCTGGCCAACATGACACTGCTGGTGTATCCTACTCCTCGCTCGCCCACATCTATGTACATGGACGCATCAAATGATGCAATTGGAGCGGTCGTACAACAGGAAGTGGACAGTATGCTCAAGCCCATCGCCTTCTACAGTACACGCTTGGATTCTTTCCGCACCCTTCAGTCTGACCAATGGACAGACGCACTTCCACTGATCCTGCTCACCATCCAGACTACGATGAAGGAGGACCTTAACCACCCTCTGGCAGAGCTAGTGTATGGCGAGGACCTCTGTCTCCCTGGGCAGATAACTTCTCCTAACGTTGACATGGCCAGCATTTCCTTCCTTCCGGCACTCAAGCAAGCCATCGCTCACGCCACACCAACACCCACACGCCAGCACTCAAGACATACCTACATGCCTCCCAATCTTCACACCACACCATCACTGCTACTTCGGACAGATTCGCAACATATACTGCTACAGCAAGTGTACTCCGGCCCGTACACTGTGCTCGCCAGGACGGATACTACGGTCACCTTGCGTATCCACGACAAGCCGTACGTCACATCCTGGGAGAGGGTGAAACCGGCTCGCACAACGCCCACCCATCACCTCACATACCTACATACACTGCATCACACACTACGACTACCAAACACTCACACTACACCATGCACACACCACCGCCCACCACTCCTACCAACACCACACGTTTCACCGCTCACCCTAGACATACGCCACCACCTCACCATACCCCACAATACCATACCCCTACTCACACCTCCAACATCCCTCAACCACCACCGCATTCCTATCACGCTCACCCCATCGCACCACTACTCGCCTCACGTCACGACCTGTACAAACACACACCACCACAACCCTCTACTGCCTTGTCCCATCCTAACCTACCTTACTAAATTCCTCTCCAAACCAACCTTAACCTCCTACCAACCCTATGCCTATCCCAGACATGCCTATCCCATCACACCTTCCCGCTCCTCTCATTCCTTCACCACCGCAACCTCTTCCCATCCACACTCCTCTACCTATCCCACCTACCCCGCCACTTCCTCCTACCCTACCTGCCCCAGCCACCCACGACCTGCCCGACCCTTCTGTCCACACGCAGCATTCTTATACTATTTTTAGCGATTCCTGTAGTGCCTTGCAGGCCTTGGGCAGTTTCATTTCTTTTCATCCCCTGGTGTTGGCCATTCTCGAGTGGCTTGTCCTCCTGGAATGTCGTGGCCGCAGAGTCACATTTTGTTTGGTCTTGGCCCATGTGGGTGTCGATGGGAATGAGTGGGCTGACGCCCTGGCTAAGGCTGCGGCCTTCAGTTCTTGGCCTCCTGCCAGGTGTCATCCCGTACCAGCAGTAGACCTTCGACCCTACATAAATGCTGCCATTTGTTCCTGCTGGCAAGTCAGATGGGACGCCCTAGGGGCTAACAAGCTCCTCGGCATCCACCAGCACCCTGGTTTGTGGAGCTACAGCAGCCTGTCCCGCCGGTGGGAGACGGCTCTTACCCCTCTCCGCATTGGCCACTCACGTTTGACTTTTGGATTTTTAATGGAGAGGGCTCCCCTTTCTTACTGTGATGATTGTCTGGTCCCTCTGATAGTTTGGCATCTTCTTGCCGAGTGTCCCAGCCTTGGGGACCTTCGTCGTAGGCACCTCTCTGAGTACCGGGAGGGGAACGGTTCTTACAGTCTCTCACAGGTGCTCGGGGAGTGTGGTAGTGTGGGAGGGAACACACTCTCCTATGAGGAAATTTTTATATATATATGGCTTCTTAGATATTTCAATGATTTTAAGTTTGATTCTTTTATATATTTTACTTAAGTTAATCAGGTTATTTTGGTAAACATTTGCTTTTAGTTGATATGTCCTTTTAATCATGCTGCCTATCCCTTTTGGGGTTATTAAGCCTACCTAATGTGTGTACATATTTTATTAATGATATAGATGACCATATTTCAACAATATTATGTTGGGCGGTATAAGACCAAAGCTGTTGTGCCGCCAGATGCTTGTACCGGTTAAACTACATATAATATACCTACATGTAATACGTACATGGATAGTGAGTCATACACCATTTACTTACCTCACAATGCATGATCACTCAAACTACCTGACCTAGACATAAACGGGTTCGAGACAAGACAGCCCTAGCATGGAAACAAGCTGTCTCAGCAGTTAGTGACATCACAAGTCACACAGAGAGCTCCGACTGTATCTCTTTACTGGCAGTATGCTTGTGATAACCATTCGCTACACAGGGTATCTCATAGCTATCTCTCTCTCCTTAAAGTTAGCTCCTAAGTCTAACTTAACCCTTTTGTGAATCTGTACTACTACTTGGGTTATTAATAAGATCTTGTTAAACAAAGAACAAGGATTGCAAACTCTCCACACCATAATAATAATATAATCTATTCTAAAAATAATACTCCGAAGAGACAACAGCCAGCCACGCATCAACGACATCAACAACAGACCTTGAGTAAGTGACCCCTGCTCTCGCTAGCACATACTTTTCCATATTACATGTAGATATATTATATGTAGTTTAACCGGTACATGCTTAGTGGCATCTATTAATAAATCAATCAATCTGGCACACCACGGTGGGTGGTATATCACATCATAACATTCCTGTGCTACCGGTTCACCTATGTGCAATGTCTTTCGTGCATTTTGTGTGAGACGTATGAGTTGGGAATGTTTGTGGCACAGGGTTGCCCTGGTTCAGAGAAAATGCTGCTCCGAAGGTGGATGAGTCTACCTTTTTGGTGGACCAATGGCATCCCTGAGAGAAAGTTTAGAGTAGAAGCCATAGACAGTGTGACCACTCACGAAATGGACAAATCCCAAGACTGACCCATAAAAATAGCCAATACAGACAAAAAAATCCCAAGATTCGTAATACTCTTCATTATTTGTATAACTAGGGCCTATTTTCACAAAATAAAGTATAATTGACCTTATATATCACCGTACAAATACTTGAGCCTGCTGGTACCATGCTTTTCTTTTCTTTTTATGTGGAGTTCTTAACCCGCTCCCCCCTGGTACAGGATCATCCTCATAACTCATTTTTTCTTTATAAGTTATCCTTTGGAATAACCTGGAATTTAATATATATATTCGCTATAACGTTACTGCACCATGCTACATCCCTCTGGTACAGTTGGAGACACTATTTTGGTACACTCAAACGGTAACTATAAAAATTTATATATAATCAAGTATTCACACCTATCCGGGGCTAACACTTAATTCAGACTACCAGTAACCAGTCCAAAGTTCCAAACCAACAGATTTCAGAAGTGAACGTGTGCAGGACGAAATAGGATAATATAAAAGGCGTAAAAACACTCATGGTTATGCTAAGAATATTCGTACGTCCGACGTATTTACATAAGGATGAATCTTGGTTGAACCCTAACGGGCACAGTTCGGAAGGAGTTAAAAAGGCGGAAACCCCCTCATGATTAGAAGCAATATTCGTCCTTACGAACTATTTACATAAAAATTAAAATTCACACGAGTTCCCTGTAGGCTGGTACCCACCTCCCTATCCCTGGCGACGCCTGCTGGCCAATATCTCTGTCCCGTGGTTGAGGTATATATATATATATAAAAAAAAAGATAATTCAAATTTTTCATATCAAATGTGGTCTTGTGTGTACCATTAATGCATACAGAAAGACAAAATTGACACTTGTAAATATCATCAAGAATTCCCAAGATCAGCGGCTTTTTTGCATGAAAAATCCCAGATCCCAAGACTAGGTGCAAAAATCCAAGATCTTGGGAAAAAAGCCAAGGAGTGGTCACACTGGCCATAGATGCAAGCCCAATCTTCCTCCAGCTCTCTTCTCTCCCTTCCATACGGGGCTTGGCGTATGCTTCTCTTTCTCTTCCTATTCTTTCTTCCTAGTGAGGGCTGGTTCTATCCATAAATGAGGAATTTGGCATCCTCTATCACACCCTGGCCTGTTCTATCTGTTTCTCTTACTATTCCTCATTCCTTCTGGGTAGCTGGCAACTGTTGATGGGTTCATTGGCTCGGGGGTACCAATGAGTGGCACAACAAAGAAAGTTATGGGTTCGTTGGCTCGGGGTACATGACCTTGAGCCAGTTGTCCCCTCTTCTGTTGCCTTCGATTAATGGAAATGTTAGTTACTGAGTTATTCCCGAAATACAAGGCGACATTGCCTCTGAAACCAATAGTAGATTCTAGGCTACCACTCAACTAGGATAGTAACATCATACATCACCCAAATTTAAGCAAATATTATTTCATCATACAGTGCCTAGGACTAACATACAACAGATTTTCATAGCATTACCAATTAGCCTGCCGAACTGGATGGGCGGATATTTTATGTCCACCGGAATGCAGGAGTTAATGTAGATTGTAGAAGATGATACTCCTCAGGCATTTTAATAGGTATTTCGATGGACATGAAATAGGGTTTAGGTTGCTGAAAGGTGTTTATTTTTATCTACATAATGATTGGATACAAATTTTAAATGGCCTTACATCATCACGGCACAGATATGGAGATTTAGTGATCATACAGAATTTCAGGAATAAATCCTTGCCACTTGTCAGAGCGTTTACAAGAGGGTTATAATTTTGATAAAAACAAAATTAGGGGATGATATTCGGAAAGCCAGATACCCCCTGGGCGTGGTGGAGTGTCGTGAGAATGTTGAGGAGACCAACTCCAGGCAGAAGACACAGATGGCAGACAGGAGTCCTGATCCCAACACCCCCAAAATGCCCTGAAAAATTGAAGTTTTTAATGCTATAAGAACTTGTCATTACTATGCCAAATATATCCAAACAGCCAATATCATAATAAAGTTACAAGTTTTCTTGTTAATATTGGACATATCGTGCACTCACCTTAGGAAATTATTATACAATATTGAACAAATTTTTTTAAGTTAACTTTCTATAAAATTTATTCTGATCACTCTTTCCGTTAACAGTTTTTGATTTCTCTAACATTTAGTTTTTAATTATCCCCTATACAGTTAAGGAACCGATACGTATGTAACAAAGTACGGTATGTAATAGCAGGAAAATTAGTTATCTACTGAGTAGTCATCCTTGACCACTAAGCAATGTTCAGTTCTAGACATGGTGAATATGGCTCGCATGCATCAAACGACAGTACCCAGATATTTCTTAGGGAGATGTCTGATGTTATGGTGATCTTGGATGGTGAACGGCGACAGGTGGTGAAGTTGCCGAGGGATGAATCCGTCCAGAAGTCATAGAACCCGGCCTCCAACACCCTGGTTACCCTGTATCACAAAAGACACTTGCTGAGTTTCTACTTCCATCAACATTATACTGTAATATGGAACATTAGTACTAATATTCAAGAGCATTATCTAATGAATCTTGTATGGGAGTCCAGACCTCATTCTTACAGCTAAATACTAGCAAAGCAAGGCTTAATCCTTTGAGTTATGGATCTGCACAGCCCACCGATCAACATAAGCATTTGAACACTGCTTGTAATTTGTTTAGAAATGAATACAGTAGATGGACAGAAAACAGACGGATAGATCCGAATGTAGCATATAAGTTTAATTTGTCGTCATTCATTAATTTCAATATGATGGCAATATTTGTTGAGCAGCAAACTTCATAATTACTCTCATAATAACTCTCACACTTATTGCATCCTAAATTCAAACTACAATACCAGGAAACCACTTATAATAAATATGATGCGACTCCAACAAATGAATTTTGCTAACGGTACGAGCATGTTTTCAACTATTTAGATCTTGGTGTTGGATAGAGGAACTAACAATTCCACCGATTATATATACTGCATTGTGAGACTTGAAATATTATCTGTTTTCATTAAAATAATTTCATAATCATCATAAACAATGCCAAAATTTGTCAATTGGAGTTTAATAACAAGGCAAAAAACGGAACTCTGGTTAAACATCCAACAAGGGAAACATGTCACAAATACTTGATATGCTTGAGGGCAAAAACTGCCCTTGCTCTAATCCTCTGAGTACTGAAAAGAGGTTAGAAACCCTTCGGTATGATGCTCCTTGTTGGTATTCGTAATTAAAATCATAATACCGTGTACAGGCCTGTTGCCTCCGTAAGACTTTTGGATCCTTCCAAGGAGCAGCATCATTGACATTACAGTACTGCTTACGGGGAGGATCTAAAGTACCTTCAAGGCTCACCAGGTAATCCTCTCAAAAATGGGGGAATACATCCCATTTTTTTTTTCTCTCTGACAAACACACACAACATTTGGTTTAATCAAGCTTGATCTACTGTTGTTCACAACAAGGAGGAGGCTTCAGACGGTTCCGTCGCCTTCAAACTATTTAATCTCATACTCAGTTTATTTCTGCCCGAAATCGGGCAAAATCTGTGCTTCTATCTATCTATCTATATCTCCAATGCCTCGCTCCCTACGGGAAGCATATTGCCCAACTGTACTCCACTCCCGCACCAATGGTGAACACGGCTGGTCCAGACAATTTGAAGGGGTAACTTGTTTAAACATCGCAACTCGCTTACACACTGCTCCATATGGTCTGCACAATAAAAAAAAAAAAAAAAAAAAAAAAATTGGCAGCCAAAGAGCTGAAAATACATAATAAATTAGTGATTAATCATGAATGGGACTTACAATTACAATTGAAACATCTCTTAAAGTACACAATACATAATAAATTGATGATTATTCATGGATGGGAATTACAACGGAAGCATCTCTTAAAGTAAACTATATATATTATATACATATTATATACATACACTTACATCTTCAGTCATAACATATATACATGGTAAGAATAGATAAGTTTGTATGTGTGTGTGTGTGTGTGTTGTGTGTGTGTGTGTGTGTGTGTGGTGAAGTTGGGAGGGAATTCTGGAAATCGTTGTGTGGGGTGTCAGGTAGGGTGAGGTCCCATCAAGGAGAGTCAGGTGATAATTTTGGGGAATGGCTAAGGCTGAATAATTATCATGTAGAGGTGTGTGTGTGTGTGTGGTTTTCCTTGGAAATGTACACTCGTCAGCACTGTCGTGTGTTACAGTGCTTGCACGTTTTAGGAGATAATGGCACCATTGTGATTCTAAGCTTTAAGCAATAAAGTCCACTTCAATCGCCACTGTTACTCCATCTCAAACATGTATTTTTTTTAGAGGTGAATAATTACAATGGTGCAACATCTCCTAAAATATGCCGATATTTTTTGGAAACTGTAAATGTACTCTTACACTCGTACTCACATACACAATTCCATGTACTCGGAGTTTGAAAGATACTTAGTACTAGTAGGCCTGTTTGTACTTGAACGCCATTTATATGCAACCACATAAAGCAACACACCACGTGGGCAGCACTGGTATTGATATTTTGGCTTTGGCGAATGTTAAAGGGAAAAAGGGTGAAAATTGAAATAGAAGGGTGCAGGGGGTCATGATGCGAGGTGAGGAACTAGACAATCCTTTATAATTCCTTAAGAAACAGACTTGAAGCTTTGTAGAGCGTCCGTTTTAATCCTCCCAAGAATGGGGTGAACCCCTCTCTCATATAGCTTCTTAAAAAACACATATATTCATTACTCATGATGCATGCATGCACTAATTATAGGTAAGTACAATATTTTTATGGCCACGCAGATTAGATTGTTTGGGAATTAGTAAATGGTTTCTTAAAAAAAAAAACACACATTTATTAAGCTTGCACTTATTACAAGTAGATACAATATTTCAATGACCATTTCCATGTGATTTGCCATTGGCCATATTGGCAGCAATGTTTTTGCGGACAGATTTCGTGGCCGCTTCAATTTGGCATTTATCAAATGGCTGGGTCGGCGTCCTTTTCCAAGAGGGGCTGCTCATCGAGGTTGTCCTGGCCCACGTCGTGCAATAGATGTTGGCTGGCACCGAATTAACTGCTGTCTTCAGGGCTGCCTCAGTTTCTGCGTTTCCGTATTTTTCATTCACTGTTTGAATAGCTGTGACGAATTCTGATATATCTGCACGATAATCCTCACTTGTCTCGGCCTCTTCCCAAATTGGTTGATTCTGTGCCTCGCACTCCGGAGCTGTAGAAGGACAATCCAACATTGCTTGATTTTGACTGTATGTCTCGCACTCCGGAGCTGCAGCAGCACAAAGGTTTTCTTCCTCTACCCTCAGCTGTGGCTCCAACAACCCCATGAAAAACCTTTCTGGAGGGGTTTTATCGTCGCCCACTGCCACTGACGCCAGCCACCGCCTATTTTTGCTTGTAGCAGTGAATATTTGGGGCGAGTCGGTCATGCTGTGCTCAACACAGGCAGCTTGGTGTTTACACAGCGAGCCATTCTCCCCTACATTGCATTCGCAGAAGCCAGTTTCCATGTCGACAGTATACTGCAGTGAAGCAGTAGACTGGCTCTTGACATTGTATTTTCCGCTGCCTAAGGGAGTTACTGCTTCTAAGGAGGGTGTGGCCAGACTCATGTTCTTTGATCTCCGCCTCCCAAGTGCAATATCTACAAGTCTCTTCTTCATATAGCCATCAAATATTTCAGCCATGAAAATCATCAGCTGAACCGTGTTGTATGCCTTGCATCTGAAAAAAAAAAAAATTACACGTAAGTACACACATACGCACTCGCACTGACATCTTTAATTGGACAAACTGTTCCTGTAAGCATGGTCTGAGTTATTTTGTCTAATTTTAACTTCTGGTTTAAATCTATATACATAAAGCCAAGATTCTGTCTGCGTGTGTGTGTGTGTGTGTGTGTCCGCGATGCACGCCTACACCGTCCAACTTTGTGTCCTCAAAATTTGCATGTAGGTGAGTCTTGATCCCCTTCAGGTTTAGGGGGGGTCATACAACGAAACCACATATAACGAAACGTGCAAGCGAAATAATAATAAAATACAGGGGAAAACATCTACGGAATCACCATACGACATTTCAGCCTTCCCGCATGAACAGCAAAAACAGCTTGATTTTACACACCAGAATCTGTAAACTAAAGTTTCCTAGGTTCATTGGTTTGCGTACAGCAGCGCCATGAGTAATAAAGTAGTTACCCCTAAAACCTCCCTAAAAATGAGAACACGTGAACCATTCCCCTCTCACGCCACTCAAACTATTTTAGGCTACAGCACGGATATTATTCGATTTGTTTATGCGTTATCTCAGTAAGTATATTGTCGTTCACGATTTATTTTACCTATTATTAAATTTTATCCATTTTTATGATTGATTTCTACCATATTGGTATAATATTTTGGTAACTATTGAATGATTCAATGCCTGCATCAAGGCATCTCAACTGTGGCAACAGACTAAAAGACTCACCCTCTCCACCAACATTCGGGTCCAACTGCATGGCGGTGAATCTGCTGGCCAGTTTGCCAACCAACTTCTTCAGGTTGGAAATGGTCAAATCCTCCCATCCTCAGATGGTCAAATCAAACTTCCATTCGGACAAATGATTGAGACAGAAAATGACCTCATCATGAAGGTGTTCCCTAACTTCGCCCAGCACTTCACGAGCACGGCCTGGCTTTGTGAGCGAGCTATCCTAGCTCCAAAGAATGAAGCTGTCAACAACATCAACCAAAAACTTCTGGATGCTCAGCCTGGCAGGTCAATGAAGTACAAATCAGTTGATACAGTGCCCGACGATGATCAAGTGGTCAACTACCCAGCAGAATTCCTGAACAGTCTAGATCCACCAGGGATGCCACCTCACAATTTGGAACTGAAGTTGGGATGTCCGATAATGCTTCTTAGAAACCTGAACCCACCAAAACTTTGCAATGGCACAAGATTAAGAGTTAAAACAATGATGCCACGTCTGGTGGAGGCCACAATCCTGACTGGCAAAGGTAAAGGCGAAGATGTCTTCATTCCAAGAATCCCTCTGAGGCCCTCAGATTGTCCAATTCAGTTCCAACGTCTCCAATTCCCTATTCGTCTAAGCTATGCCATGACAATCAACAAAAGCCAAGGACAGTCCCTGAAAGTAGTTGGCCTCAACCTTAAGGACCAGGTCTTCTCCCACGGTCAACTCTATGTGGGCTGCAGTCGAGTCGGCGATGAGTCATGAAAAATGTCGTTTACCAGGAGGCACTTCAGTAAAATGCTTAGTGACGCTATTAATAGAAAAAGAAGGAAATATTATTAATTATGCTAATATTAGAATGATGGAGTTATTGAATGAGGGAGAAAGATTGATATAATAAACATTTAAAAACGACTAATACCTCCAATTATTCACCAACCCACCTCTATTACTATTCATCCATCCATCCATTTATTTTATCTAACCACTAAACCATCCCTCCCTCTCCCCCTTCCTTCCCTCCTTCCCTTCCTTCTATCCACCCACCGCCCGATCTGCTCCAAACCGCCCGAAGGGCGGTGGAAGGGCGGCCGCAGGCCGCCAGCCCTCCGCAGGAGCTAGCGGCTCCTAGCCGCCCGAAGGGCGGCGGAGCAGCTAGTATTATATATAAAAGTGCGGACAAAGCAAAAACTCTTTTACATTCATATAAAACCAAACAAAAGCAAGACAAAGTATAAAACACTGTTATCAGAGATAAGAATTATAATGTTAAAGAGGAAGATTTCACTTCACTAGATGTATGTATATGTTATGTATGTATTCTTAAACCTCAGTGTGTACTAACGTATACAAAAGCCAGTATTGAGAACAACTTCCTTAATGATGCACATGGTTGCCTCGCTGTAATTCTTGGTGTGATGACCCCACAGCATCGCACCAGCCCTGAAGGCAATACCCCACTCTTCCTGCCATTATTGAAGCGAGATAGCTGAAACGCAAACAAATAATATATCAATAGTTTGATTAACCGAAAATTACAAAACAATTAACTATTTGGATGTGCATTCCGTATCAGTAATCTGAACTAATGATGATGATCAAGGTAATACAATTACTACTGCTATTATTATTATTATTATTATTATTAGTAGTAGTAGTAGTAATGAAAGATTACTACCGTACTACTACTACTACTACTACTAATAATAATAATAATAATAATGATAATATAATAATCATAATCATAATAATGATAATTATTATTATAATTATGAATAGTCAGTATTAATATTGCAGACTCGATAAATAATATTAGTACCGGTATCTTCGTTATTCTCTGTTGTTTTTTCATCTTATGTTCTTGTAGCGAATGAACGGTATGTAAAATTACCTGCTGAAGTTAGTGTAAAAATCATCCTTCGATGATGCATAAACGAGGCACTTCACTGAAGCCATCAGCTCCTGGCGATCCTCTTTTCTTATGCCATGTTTGAGGTCCAGTAGCCATCGCCACACTTGGTGAAGGAAATGAAAAATACAAAGAAACTGTCGAGCTGCAGGCCAGGTTACGGCTAGTGCTCCCTTCAATGCGTTGCAGTTTCGGTCATGAAAGTTTCTGGAGATTGCTTCCCATAGAATGCTTTTTCTCCAACAGCTCTTTTCACCATATCAAAACCTCTAATGAGATCAAAAGTGGTTAAAAAAATATATCGGATACATCCAGTAGTACCGATTGTACACAAACAAAGCTCCATACTATTACCCCAATTTCCAGCTGAATTCTGTGAACCTCTCTTTCACTCTCTCACATACACATTAATGATAGTATACACTACCCGATAAAACCGACGCCCCTCTGCTTGAGGTACACTGAACCAGAAGCACAAGCTTTTGTTTCCATACTATGATTATTTTCATATAATTACTTTAAAACCAACTCTGCCTCCACTCATGAACTCATCTGCCTTCCTCCTTCCCCCACACTAAAGCAATGGCAGCGGGTTTCGTATGAGTTAGGGAAAGGGGCGTCGATTTTGTCGGGGACTATACATAATTGTGTTGGGTTGAAAAATGTACAGGAAATATCAGGTCCACCTTTCTTTAGTGATACTTCGTCTACGCTGGATGTAAACAGCAAAGCAAGAGCAGCAGCTCCAGCACAGAGAAATGGGATCAATGATGGATTGAGCTGATTAATGCATGCTGTACCATCCACGAAGACGATTTCTCCAGCTTCTCTGAGCATAGTGTGAACTCTCCTCATAAATGGGGTTACAAGCACCGCAGAAAATCTATTTTCTTCGACGTTCTGTAGTAAAGTAACTTCTGGGTTTTTTGCGGCATACTTTCTAATGGACTCGGCCATGGATAAATTATCGAATCCACCATGCTACCTCTTGAGCCATTGCGTCCTCATGTACTTGATAGCACGGGGCGATGGGTTTATACTATGATTTGCCTGTCCGCTTAAGTCATCACACAACCCCAATTTCATTATGTGATATCTTCCAGCCTGAGGTACGGTCATTCCTGCAAATATAAAAGTGAATGTATCAGAATTAGGCAATGGCACAGTGGCACACACACATGAATAATCTAATTATGTAATTCAGGTTTACACAAATATATATTGCAGTCTACAGCACTTATCGGATATACGATATTTTTCAATAAGTAATGCATTAGGACAGTTTTGTTTCGACAATTGAGGTTTCAGAGTTGAGCACCGCAGTTAAATGTTCACACATATATTTTTGCCTAGTTACCTTGCTCAAAGTACGTAATGAAAGTCTCCCTCGTTTCCGGAAGTACCCTAAGTTGATTGAGGGCTTCTGCAGACTGGCTAGGGTGTTTGTGAAGACCCTTCATTATAACGAAGCATGGATACTTTTCCATCAGTCTGTCTTTCTTAACTTTGTCTTTAGTAATGGACCGAATATTGACATCCATCGTCACAGGGCACCTGTAACAAAGCAGAATGGACACCGGAATAACGCAATGCTTACCTCGGATTAATACTAGGTGCTCGAAAACACGAAATAATAAGTGACGGCTGTATACTCACAGAATATACAAAGAGGTTGAATCATTAAGCCCTATAATTATCAGCAAAATGTACAACACAAGACTAAAGGCGCGGTCACACGAGCCAATTTTTCGTCAATTATTCATCTGCAATTTTAACTGTGTCTGGTCACACGAGCTAATCGAGATTTGAGCATATTTCGGCAATTCGGTGGTGAGCATCGGAGGGAGTGGTAGCCTAACATGTTTTCGGACCACAGAGGCCTTATTTATTTCATCTTAATAAGTTTTATAATGATTGCCATATTTATGTGATGTTCTATAACGTACATTGAATCTTATTTTCAATGCAGAGGGATAATACCAGGCCCGTATAAATAATATTCGATGAAATATGATTAATATCTTTTGGAGGTTAGGTAAATTGCAAGTCTTAGCATTTCCCTACATTTAACGGATTTTCTTATTATACAGGCCTGGTATTATCCCTCTGCATTGAAAATATGATTCAATGTACGTTATAGAACATCACATAAATATTTCAATAGTGATAAAACTTATTAAGATGAAATAAATAAGGCCTCTTTGGTCCGAAAACATATTAAGCTTCCACTCCCTCCGATGCTCACCACCATTTGACAACACAAGTTAAAATAGTTTTTATCAGTATTCATTGTACTTTACTGAGATCACACACAGCATACTTTATACAACAAAATATAAGCAAAATTATATTTTATATCTCTGGTGTAAGTTAATACTATATATCGCGATGCACCTTGTAATACTAGCTCCTAAAGCGACGTGTCCAAACTTCTTATATCTCAGATGTTTTGATCTATTTTGCTTTAAATAAAATATCTGACACGTTATTATGTTTTTAACATAACAAATATTATTGTATAATTGCCAAATGACAAGCAAAAACTGTGTATAGTTGGGAAAATACGGCAGGTTGTTCATTAGGCTATGGAGGTGCTGTATCGTTCGAATCCCTTCATTTTAGGTCAAGATACACCGTAAATATAAATTAAGCAAAATTAAAGCATGCAAATTTTTGGTAATTTTGATTATTTTTTAGCAAGATTCAATACAATTTGCAAATCTAAAGCCTGCAATAGCCTCAAGAAGTTAAGAATAACGACCAAGTCAGAGCTACGACGGAAGAACGAACACAGTGTTGGCGGGAAGACCAACACCACCTCTCTCTCCCGTCGGCTAGCCTAGTAGCTTCTAACTTTTTACTCTATTTAGGCAAGTTTCTTTATTTGTAGGCTTTTCACCGTGTTGGAACAAAGAGGTATTAGAGGTCCAGTTTCACAGTACTTTGTTGTTATTTGTCATAACAGTAACAACGAGAACAATACAGCAGGTCTTCCACAGCCACTTCCTGCTGCATCCTTTTGGTCCATTTTAGTCATTTCAACAGCACACATATATTTTAATATAATTTTCTAGGTTTAATAACATTACAGATGGATCATCAGCGGCCATATTTGTTCTCGATATCGTCAACACTTGACGAGCAGGATCGTGTCGTGAAAATTGCCGAAATCTCGTCATTTTAAGCCAAAATTTAACCGAGTTGATATTGCAGGTAAAAAATTGACGAAAAAATGACTCGTGTGACCGCGCCTTAACAGAACAACTGCAAGGTCACATGCAATACATACCCAGTATACGTCTTCTTCCGTCCAGTGTTGCGAACAGCTCCATGCAGACAAATGAATGTCTCATGAAACAACTTCCTCTCTCCTCCAGGGTATACACGCTTCACGTTAAAGCAGGTGTTATTTGTCTGCATATACAGTTCCTTCCAACACTGGAACTCTTCTTCACTTTTAACATTTATGCGAAAATGCACTGTGTCTTCAGTCTAACTGACAATCACAGAAGAAAAACCTTCATCCCCGAATTCTAACACTTCCCTAAAAGTTGCCATGGCGGTGATGTGTCTGACTGACGGTCACGGACCACTCTATGGCAGCAAATAGTACTCTGTGCCCTTGACCTCATTCACCCCCCCCCCCCCCCACCCTTCTGTCATTTACTTCATCCCATTCGTGGGATGATTAAAATAGGCGCTCTACAAAGCTTCAGGTCAGTTCCTCACCTCGCATCATGACCCCCTGCACCCTTCTATTTCAATTTTCACCCTTTTTCCCTTTAACATTCGCCAAAGCCAAAATATCAATACCAGTGCTGCCCACGTGGTGTGTAGCTTTGTGTGGTTGCATATAAATCGTACTCGGAAGTACTGGGCATGTACACATGGCGTTCAAGTACAAACAGGCCTACTAGTACTAAGTATCTTTCAAACTCCGAGTACATGGAATTGTGTATGTGAGTACGAGTGTAAGAGTACATTTACAGTTTCCAAAAAATATCGGCATATTTTAGGAGATGTTGCACCATTGTAATTATTCACCTCTAAAAAAAATACATGTTCGAGATGGAGTAACAGTGGCGATTGAAGTGGACTTTATTGCTTAAAGCTTAGAATCACAATAGTGCCATTATCTCCTAAAACGTGCAAGCACTGTAACACGCGACAGTGCTGACGAGTGTACATTTCCAAGGAAAACCACACACACACACACACACACACACCTCTACATGATAATTATTCAGCCTTAGCCATTCCCCACAATTATCACCTGACTCTCCATGATGTGACCTCACCCTACCTGACACCCCACACAACGATTTCCAGAATTCCTTCCCAACTTCACCACACACACACACACACACACACACACACACATACAAACTTATCTATTCTTACCATGTATATATGTGAAGACTGAAGATGTAAGTGTATGTATATAATATATATAGTTTACTTTAAGAGATGCTTCCGTTGTAATTCCCATCCATGAATAATCACCAATTTATTATATATTGTGTATTATAAGAGATGTTTCAATTGTAATTGTAATTCCCATTCATGATTAATCACCAATTTATTATGTATTATCAGCTCTTTGTCTGCCAAATCAATAAACCGTTTATTATTATTATTATTATTATTGTGCAGACCATATGGAGCGGTGTGTAAGCGAGTTGCGATGTTTATACAAGTTACACCTTCAAATCGTCTGGACCAGCCGTTTTCACCATTGGTGCGGGAGTGGAGTACAGTTTGGGCAATATGCACCCCCGTACACTGAAAAGGTATTTTCCCCTATAGCTACCACACTCATCCTTACCCCACTTCCCCTTATACAAAGGCACAATTATGAATCTCCTCCAATCCTCAGTCACCTTTCTCTGCCTCCAAGCCAATGTGCATATAAGCAACATCCACTCCATTACTACCTTCCCCCCACACTTTAACATTTCAGCAGTTATGCCATCCACCCCTGGTCCCTTTCCCATCTTCAACTTTCCTATTGCTTTCCTAACCTCTTCCCTTCCTAATTCTCCCTTTACACCCTGTCGTCTGCCACCTGCCTTCATTCTCATGCATGTCACCACCGCCTCCCCTCCCGTCCCCTCATTCATCAAACCATCAAAATGCCTCTTCCGCACTTCTTTCACTTCTTCACTTCCACTCACATTAACTCCACCCTCTCCCTTCATTCTCATGCTACCAGACTTTCCTTCTCCTCTTTCTCTTTTAACCTCCTTCCAGGATAATTTCTTAGTTGTTTTAAACTTCTCACTCAGTTTCCTACCAAACTCCTCATCCAATCTCCTTTTACTCTCACTCATCATCCTTTTCACTTGCCTCTTACATACATTATATTATCTCTTCCATCTCTCTTTCACTTCTTCTGACGCATTTCTCTGTAATGTTCTACTATATGCCTTCCTGTTCTTCTCTACTGTATCTTTCACTTCTGACCACCAAGGACTCCCTTTCTTGCCCATCTTCAGTGTCTTGTATCCCACTACCTCTGCTGCTGTCCTCAATACTATTGTCTTAAACATTTCATACACTTCATTCACTCCCACTCCCTCCCCCATACTCAGCCTTGCATCCACCAGCACCTCACCAACCCTCCTCTTATATACCTCTCTGTACTCAATGTCATTCAATCTTCCACTTGCCACCTGCCTCTTGTTCTCCCCTTCATCCCTCCTACAGTACTCTCACTTATCCCTGACCTTCATCCTTACCAAGACCGCAAAATGGTCAGAGCATTGAACCATTCCTCTCACTACTTTAGCATCCATCACATCTTTCCGTAATCTATCATCCACAGCTTCATAATCAATTAAACTCTTTTGTTCTCCTCTATCATCCTTTCTCCATGTATACCGGTGGATCATCTTGTGCTCAAAGAATGTGTTAGCCAAGAACAACCCCCTCTCAGCACAGACTTCCACCAGATATTCACCATTTTCATTCACTCCTTCCACACCCCATTTACCAACAATACCTCCTACTCTCTCATTTCCTACTTTCCCATTCATGTCTCCCATCATTACAATCCTCCTCCCACCCTCAAACTTCCTCAAACACCCATTCAGCTCCTCCCAGAAAACTCTCATACTCTCTTTCCCCATCTTGCTCCCCTCATTCACCGGTACAATGCATATTTTATCAATCCAATCTTCCATATCAACCATGCTACTCTCGTCCCACACCATCCATGTCCATCTACTCTCTTCCTCACCCTTGGCGATACCAGCACTGCACACCCCTCCCTCCCTCTTCCTTTACACTTCTCATCCATTCCAATCTAAACTACACCTCACTCCAATCCCTCCCACATTACACTCTCTCCTCCAGCCTCACACTCCTCCACTCCTCATCCTTTCAAGTGTGTCTCTTTCACTCCCATCACATCCACTCCTCCATTCTTAAAACATTCAATTACCTCTTGCCTCTTTGTCCTATCAACTATACCATTTACATTTACTGCTACCACTCTCATACACCCACCTTTCCCCCCTCCCACGACAGGAAAACCCGGATACCCCCCCCCCCCGCTCGCAGCCATATTTGTCTACTCCCTATTTGTCCACTCCACTAGTGGGCCGCTGATGGCTCGCAAGGCCAATGCAACGCTCGTTCCCGGAGGGACACAGGCCATCAGCATTTAATAAAGGGTCATAAATGATGTTAAAAGATGTTTAAAAGATGTTAAAACTTAAAAAGATATATACAATTTCTAAAACCTATATCTGGGGGAAGCTAAATTTCATTTCCTACACCGCCGCCTCCCCCTTTAGCTTCACCTCCTGCTTTAAAAAAAAAAAAAAAATGATAAAAAAAAAAAAGGTGTTACCCGACGTTGCCACGTGGAGGCGGGGTAAGGCTTACCTATACTTCCTGAGGAGGGGCAGGTCACCGAGGTGAATCCTTTCCCAATACTGGCGGTTTAGCTTTCCGCAGCAGCATTCACCTCAACCTCATTGGTTACGATACTGCCACTGCGCAAAGCTGTGCTTCAACTAGCCATAATATCTTTGATATGTGCCATATGCAATGATCCTTTCAAATCTTCCTCCATATCTCTCTGGCATCTTTACTTTACTACTACTACTACTACTAAAGAGTATGGAAGGTAAAGAGGGGACACTCCGCTCGCTCCCATGTTATTTTAGCGACTGTGGCGCCCCAAGTGAGAAGCGCGTAAAACTACAGTTGTGGCGTCACTGGCGTGGTAAACAGCATGGTTGGTACGCAGTGTTGTGCTGTGATAAAATGCACTAATAGTAGGAAGAAAAGACCGGATTTGTCTTTTTTTCGACTCACTAAGGATAAGGAAAGGTTATTGATATATATTGAATAATTTTTTAACTAACCGAGTTGTCACTGAAATAGTAATCTGCAAAATTCTTCCACTGTGTCTGGTTTGTTGTAGGGAAACCGGTACCACTATTGGATTCCCTATGTGCCAATGCTGTTTCAATTGACAGTGTTTTATCTAGAAACTTCAAAGGTTACTGAATGTTGTTAATTTGGGTTTCAAGTTCTGTCTTACTGAAACCTGAATCAGTACAGGCAACAAAGATCCTCCCTTTGGAAGAGGAGTTACCAGACTTATCACTCGAGGAAAGCAATATTTTAGCTTACATCACAGGGTACATTGTACAGCTCCGAACAGATCAATGGTCCACGCCCCATCCATCAGCGACTTGGTTTGTGCCTCGTCGGATCTGGTAACAGTTGCAGGTGGAGGGAGGGGGGATGTTAGTGGGAGAGGAGGAGAGAAATGTGGGCGGAGCTATATAGGAGGGTAACGAATGATCAGGTAGAGAGACGTGTGTCAGGAGGAATGAATGAAGCATACACTGTAAACGGTATCGAATCACCAATAGTATAAAGCAAGGTTCTTCAAACTTTTTCAGTCGTGACCCAGTTTTTACTATGACATCATTCTCGCGACCCATACAGAAAGATCTTTTACAAATGATCAGAATTATCAACCAAAGAAAATACAAGGCCAGAAACTGAAACGTAATATTTATGATTAAAAGGAATTCTAACCAGAATTATAAACACTGCCTCACCTACCCCTCCCTCTCTCTCTCTCTCATCCTCTCTCAAGAAGGCTAATATTTGTGCAAAGATTTTGTTTTATTGATAATTAAATATATGAATATTCGATTATAAAAATATGTTAGGTGGTTCATGTATGAACTTCATATTTATTTTATTGTCACGAACAATATTATTCTATTTTATTCATGTATTTATTTTTGTGAGCCTGCGACCCAGTTTGGAGGAATTCGGGACCCGTAGTTTGAAGAATCCGGGTTTAAAGAAGTGCATACTGCATTAACGTAGGTGGATATAGCAGAGGAGAAATGTGATGATTTGAGGCGAGGGTGAGAGGGAAGAGGGTAAGAAAATTGAAGGTGATTAGTTGAAAAGTAATAATAAACAAATATAATTAGAATATCTGTTACATTATATCCTTTAAATAAAGGCACTGTCTTTTGTTCACCATCGTAGTGGGATAGACTACTGAATATATATTATCCTTTGGATATTAGACAGCTATCCCTGTATTCCTTTTATCCCTCGTGCTTGTCCCGTAAGGGGGTATTGCCTGTAATGATGTGGGCAATACTTTAAGGGTTTTGGCGCCCTTCGGCCCCTGCCACTAGCTTATATTACTTCAACTGTCCCTCCTTTCTTTCCTGGTGCTAAATGACCTCGCTGTTACGCCACCTAATATCAATCAAATCCCTCGTGCATGTAGTCCACCCTATTTATCACCTTCTCCCAAGCCCAGCTGTTTTGTTTTCTTTTTCGGCAGAAGACGGTTTAATTTTCAAACTTTTTTAATAATCATATTTGTCAACAATTTCATTAAGCCAGGATTTTTTCTTCTAAATATGCATTTCCTTAAAAATAATCGATGTTAAACTTAAATAGGCGCCGCTATATGGCGTTTTCAATAAACTTGGTCTAATTTTATGCATAGGCTATATATATTACAGTATCTCTCAAGTAACTGGCAACCTTACACATCCTCCCTATTGTCTTATCCCTCTCTCGCTTGCCCTTTCCTCCTTTCTTACCGTTTATCTTTTCTTTCTCATATTTTTAACCTTCTCATTCGTTCTTAAAAAGTTTTAATGACATAGGCCTTTCTCCCTTATCACTTATAGTCCAATTATATGATTCGAAAAACTACGGCTGAGATTATGTTGTAGATCTCATTTTGGTTCTCAATATGTAGAGGAGGATTGATTGATTGATATTAGGCGCCGCAACAGCGAGGTCATATAGCGCCAGAAAACGGTGATAAGAGAGGTGAGACAGCAAGCAGGAAGGAAATAGAAAGAAAAGAGAGGTAGTTGAAAAACTAAAAGCTAGTGGCTGGGGCCGAAGGGGCGCCCAAACCCTTAAAGTATTTCCCACATCACTAATGCAGGCAATATCCCCCTACGGGGTCAATATGTAGAGAATTTTGAAAACAACTAGAGATTTATGGGGAAAGATATATGAATTATTTAGAATTAAAGTGTTGGAAGATACGCATCATCATCCCAGCCACAGCATTTCGCCTTAGATAAAAAATAAAATAGATAAATAATTTAGGTTAAAAAGTGGATAGTTTTATGATATATTTTTGCTTTTCCTCCTTCTTGGACTTCTTGAACTGAAATTCTAAGTCCTTTGCAGTAAACTTAAGGTTGAAAAGATGCTCTGTGAAAAAAATTAGTCCATTTAAAGTCCATTTGAATCCTTAAAAGTCCAAAAAACATTTTGGAAATATGAGAAAAGAAGACGAAGACGACGACGACGACAAGGTTTTTATATGGGCGAATTGACTGCATAATGTGGGCGAAATAACGTGTGGGCGAAATGACTCCATAATGTGGGCGAAATGACCTGTGGGCGAAATGACATGTGGGCAAAATGACTCCATAATGTGGGCGAAATGACCTGTGGGCGAAATGACCTGTGGGCGAAATGACCTGTGGGCGAAATGACCTGTGGGCGAAATGACTCCATAGTGTAGGCGAAATAACCTGTGGGCGAAATCAAGGATGAGAGACAATAAGGATAGTTCAGTGAAACGTCATCAATTCGGCCGTGACGTCACGCGCTCCGTGACGTCAAAGTGATGACGCTCACTGGAGACCCTGCTGGACTTGGGCGAAATGACCTGTGGGCGAAATGACTTCATAGTTTGGGCGAAATGACCTTTGGGCGAAATGACTCCATAATGTGGGCGAAATAACTTCATAGTGTGGGCGAAATGACCTGTGGGCGAAATGACTCCAGTGTGGGCGAAATTAAAAAAAAAAAAAATTTATAAAAAAATTATTTTTATAAAAAAAATATATAAAAAAATTATCAAAAAAATATATTAATTTTTTTTATGAAAAATAATTTTTTATAAAAAAAATTATAAACAAAAATTATATATATTTTTTTATTAAAAAAAATTATACAATTTTATTTTATAAAAAAAAAATTATATTTTTTTTTTTTATTAAAAAAAAAAAAAAAAAAAAAGACCTGTGGGCGAAATGACTCCATAGTGTGGCGAAATGATCTGTGGGCGAAATGACCTGTGGGCGAAATGACCTGTGGGCGAAATGACTCCATAGTGTGGGAGAAATTACCTGTGGGTGAAATGACCTGTGGGCGAAATGACCTGTGGGCGAAATGACCTGTGGGCGAAATTACTCCATACTGTGGGCGAAATTACCTGTGGGCGAAATGACTCCAGTGTGGGCGAATTTTTTTTTTTATTTTTTTTATAAAAATTTATTTTTTATAATTTTTTTTTTATAAATATAAAAAAAAATATTACTTAAAAAAAAAAAAAAAAAAAAATATATATATAACAAAAAATGACCTGTGGGCGAAATGACACCATAGTGTGGGCGAAATGATCTGTGGGCGAAATGACTCCATAGTGTGGGCGAAATGACCTTTGGGCGAAATGACCTGTGGGCGAAATGACTCCATAGTGTGGGCGAAATGAACTGTGGGCGAAATGACCTGTGAGCGAAATGACCAGTGGGCGAAATGACCTGTGGGCGAAATGACTCCATAGTGTGGGCAAAATGACCTGTGGGCGAAATGACCTGTGGGCGAAATGACCTGTGGGCGAAATGACATGTGGGCGAAATGGTCTGTGGGCGAAATGACCTGTGGGTGAAATGACCTGTGTGTGAAATTACTCCATAGTGTGGGCGAAATGACTCCATAGTGGGCGAAATGACCCCATAGTGTGGGCGAAATGACCTGTGGGCGAAATGACCTGTGGGCGAAATGGCCTGTGGGCGAAATGAGATGTGGGCGAAATGACTCCATAGTGTGGGCGAAATGACCCCATAGTGTGGGCGAAATGACCTGTTGGCGAAATGACCTGTTGGCGAAATGGCCTGTGGGCGAAATGGCCTCTGGGCGAAATAACCATTTCATAAAACTGAAGGACTATAGGTTTCATGCATTGCCATTTTCTATCTTTATATCTCTCTTTTTAAGTTACTTATAGGTATTTTTTATTAAAATCTGTTTCGATATACATTACCTGACTTTTATCTAGTTCCAGCATTACTGCGCAGAACAATTTATGACGCAATAAGGACCCCAAGGACAGTAATGGTGATCAACGTGATGCTCATGTATCTCTCTATAGGTTACTGAACACAGTGTTTTATGCTCAACTTCAGAATAATGTTCTCAGCATCACAATGATAGGCAAAAATAATAAGAACAATATACAGAAATTATCTTTTATTATACGACAAATATTCAACTGCCTCGGTGCTATTGTCTCATATATATATATATATATATATATATATATATATATATATATATATATATATATATATATATATATCAGAGGACACTGCCTGCTAGTATGGCAACCTATCACGCGGAAGACCACCACGTTGCACTACACACCGCAGAAGCCAATGCACAGACTTTGATGTCAGCGAGAGGACTATCAGAAGAGTGTTGCACGAAGCTGGGGTCCATCACAGGACCCCAGCAAACATTGAATTTCTAACTGACCAACCTCGCGAAGGAAGGTTACGGTTTGTCCAACAATATGTTGACAAGTAAGAGGATTTTTGGAAGAGAGTGATCTGGACGGATGAGAAAACCTTCTCACATTCGTGTAACGGAAGGCATCACTGCTGGAGTAGGAATAATACTCGGTGGCTATAAATTTACTCTGAATGATCTTAATGACTGTTTTATTGATGTTGCTGACGATGTAACGATATTGGTTGTCCCCCTGCAGTACTTATTAATATAATCTTATGGTCACGTATAACTAAATAGTTTATAGAAACAACAACCTCAGAATTTATAGTCACCGAGTATCATTCATTTCTCCTCAAGCAGTGACGCCTTCCGTTACATGAATGTGAGAAGGTTTTCTCATCCGTCCAGAACAATCTCTTCCATATATATATATATATATATATATATATATATATATATATATATATATATATATATATATATATATATATATATATATATATATATATATATATATATATGTGACAGTAGCACCGAGGCAGTTGAATATTTGTCGTATAATAAAAGATAATTCTTTATATTGTTTTTATTATTTTTTGCCTATCATTGTGATGCTGAGAACATAATTCTGAAGTTGAGCATAAAACACTGTGTTCAGTAACCTATAGAGAGATACATGAGCATCACGTTGATCACCATTACTGTCCTTGTGGTCCTTATTGTAACATATGGTGTTCTGTGCAGTAATGCTGGAACTAGATAAAAGTAAGGTAATGTATATCGAAACAGATTTTCATAAAAAAAATACCTATAAGTAACTTAAAAAGAAAGATATAATATATTTCTCTTTCCTGCAAATGTGTTTAACAAGTTAACATTCTGACTAGCAACAAACTAGCAAATGGCAATGCATAAAACCTATAATCCTTCAGTTTTATGAAGGCGAAATGCTGTGGCTGGGATAATAATGCGTATCTGCCAACACTTTAATTCTAAATAATTCATATATCTTTCCCCATAAATCTCTAGTTGTTTTCTAAATTCTCTACATATTGACCCCGTAGGGGGGTATTGCCTGCATTAGTGATGTGGGAAATACTTTAAGGGTTTTGGCGCCCCTTCGGCCCCAGCCACTAGCTTTTAGTTTTTCAACTACCTCTCTTTTCTTTCTATTTCCTTCCTGCTTGCTGTCTCACCTCTCTTATCACCGTTTTCTGGCGCTATATGACCTCGCTGTTGCGGCGCCTAATATCAATCAATCAATCCTCCTCTACATATTGAGAACCAAAATGAGATCAACAACATAATCTCAGCCGCAGTTTTTCGAATCATATAATTGGACTATAAGTGATAAGGGAGAAAGGCCTATGTCATTAAAACTTTTTAAGAACGAATGAGAAGGTTAAAAATATGAGAAAGAAAAGATAAACGGTAAGAAAGGAGGGAAGGGTAAGCGAGAGAGGGATAAGACAGTAGGGAGGATGTGTAAGGTTGCAAATTACTTGAGAGATACTGTAATATATATAGCCTATGCATAAAATTAGACCAAGTTTATTGAAAACGCCATATAGCGGTGCCTATTCAGGTTTAACATAGATAATTTTTAAGGAAATGCATATTTAGAAGAAAAAATTCTGGTAAATAGCTTAATTAATTTGTTGACAAATATTTGATTGATATTAGGTGGCGCAACAGCGAGGTCAAATAGCACCAGGAAAAGGTGATAGAGAGGTGTGACAGCAAGCAAGAAGGAAATAGGAAGAAAGGAGGGAAAGTTGAAGAAATGTAAGCTAGTGGCTATGGCCGAAGGGGCGCCAAAACCTTAAAGTATTGCCCACATCATTAAAGGCAATACCCCCCTACGGGGCAAGCACGAGGGATAAAAGGAATACAGGGATAGCTGTCTAATATCCAAAGGATAATATATATTCAGTAGTTTATCCCACTACGATGATGAACAATAGACAATGCCTTTATTTAAAGGATATAAAGTAACAGATATTCTAATTATATTTGTTTGTTATTACTTTTCAACTAATCACCTTCATTTTTCTTACCCTCTTCCCCCTCACCCTCGCCTCAAATCATCACATTTCTTCTCTCCTATATCCATCTACGTTAATGCAGTATGCACTTCCTTAAACAAGGGTTCTTCAAATTATGGGGCCCGAATTCCTCCAAACTGGGTCGCAGGCTCACAAAAATAAATACATGAATACAATAGAATAATAATGTTCGTGACATTAAAATAAATATGAAGTTCATACATGAATCCACCTAACATATTTTTATTATCGAATATTCATATATTTAATTATCAATAAAACAATATCATTGCACAAATATTAGCCTTCTTGAGAGAGAGAGAGAGAGAGAGAGAGAGAGAGAGAGAGAGAGAGAGAGAGAGGTGAGGCAGTGTTTATAATTCTGGTTAGAATGCCTTTTAATCATAATTATTGCATTTCAGTTTCTGGCCTTGTATTTTCTTAGGTTGATAATTCTGATCATTTGTAAAAGATCTTTCTGTATGGGTCGCGAGAATGATGTCATAGTAAAAACTGGGTCACGACCGTTCACAGTGTATGCTTCATTCATTCCTCCTGACACATGTTTTCTCTACCTGATCATTCGTTACCCTTCTCTATAGCTCCACCCACATTTCTCTCCTCCTCTCCCACTAACATCCACCCTCCCTCCGCCTGCAACTGTTGCCAGATCCGACGAGGCTTAACCAAGTCGCTGATGGATGGGGTGTGGACCCTTGATCTGTTTGGAGCTGTACCATTAACATGGGGTGCTGCATGTATTTGTATTGTGTATAGCGTTTGCAGTTTAGGTTTGGAGGGTAGAGCGAGAGCCATCGTAGGACCCAGACTTGAGGAAGGAAGTACACAAATAGCCCTAGGCTCTGCTTGTCCATTCCTTTTTCCATGAGGGAATGCCTCACACCAGCAAACCATGTGGTTTAACCGAGCAGTGGCATCACTGAGTGAGACCTTCAATAACCTACACCCATCACAGGCTGGTAGTAGGAGAGGTGCCTTGAACTCTTGGTGCTGCAAGTGTATGTTTATGTTTACCGCGGAGGGGCACATCCCCTCATGAAGCCGACTGTCCTTACGATGTCATCCATAAAGAAGCGCACTTGAGTTGCTCCTGTGTTGACTTGTTCTTCGCCGGTCAGCGCTCGGGTTCTCCTTCTTATGCTGGCTGTGCTTGGGCACTCCAGAAGGTAGTGAATGAGTGGCTCTTCAGTCCAGTTTCCACAGTGCTGACACTCTTCCGACGCTTCATTTAAAATGCAGCGACATATCGTTACGTATCCCATCCTGATCCGATGTAAGTTGGTCCAGTCTCGGCGTGGAACTTTGGTTTTGAGGAGTATCAATCATGTTGCTAGGGTGTACCACCTGGCTGAACGTGAGGTTGCAGAGACGTCTCTAAGTCTGGAAAGTATTCTATCCTTGACTGCAGCTCTGGCATGCTCTTGGTTTTCTTAAGGCTGGGAGGAATTTTGAATGTCGGAGTAGGTCCTCTGGCTGCCAATTTTGCTCCTTTTTCAGCCCTCTCATTTCTGTCCACTCCAACATGACTTGGGATCCAACAGATTGTGATGGGCCTCCCTTGCCCCTGTATCCTTTGTGCCATGGTAAGTACATGGGTCGTCAGTTGGACATTGTCTTCCGGGATGTACTTCCTGAGGTTCTGCAGTGCCGTCATTGAATCTGAGTAGATGAGGATGTGCTTCTCTGCCCTACTCTCTGCATGCTGCATAGCCTGGGTTATGGCTGTGAGCTCAGTCTGAGTGGAGCTGCAGTGGTCAGAGTTCCTCCAACCAAAGACACTATTGCCAAGGACAAAAGCGGCACCCGCCCAGCCACTCTCCGGGTTCACGGAGCCATCAGTGTAGTAGACGGCTGTGCCTTCGTTATCCCTGCTGCCCATCACTCTGTTGGCATGCTGGAGGAGTTCATTTTCGCTGATGTCTTTCTTGCCTCTCGGAAGCCGAACTATCTCTATTTTGATGGCTGGTGTGGTCCACGGTGGTGGTACACGGTACTCACCGGCTGGTGAGTCTGTACCCTTCTTCAAGAGAAGTTTGACGTTGAGAAGGCTGTGTACTGTGTCTGCCACCCTTCAGATCCAGGTCTCTCTCTTTGCACTCTGCCTGTCCTTTCTCAGTTCTTTGATGACCTTACTTTTGAAAAGATTATCCCTATAGTGATGTATGGTTTTAGCTACCACACATGACACTACATAGTCGATTCTGTCTTGGATAGAACCCAGACCAGATTTATGCTGCATCACTTCTGTTTTGGTCCATAATGGGGCACAGTATATGGTCCTCAGAGCTTTGTTCTGGATGCATTCCAGCTTGCGTGCCAAGGTCTTTGGTATACCTGGAAGCTCTATGGCAGCATAATCGATGATCGATCGGATGGCTTGTTTGTAGAACTTCGTGAGAGTTATGTTTGAGGTGCCAATGTCATAGGACACTAGGGCCCTCAGGGCTGCAAGACGAGATTTAGTCCTATCCTGCAGGTGTTCTATCTCTCTTTTTCAACTGAGGCTGTGTGTTATCCAAACTCCTAGGTATAGGTAAGTTGACACCCATTCAAGTCGGGTGTCCTGTATGTGCAGATGCTCTTGGGGAGCTCTCTCCCTGATGAACATTGCCTTTGATTTCTTTCTGGAGATTTTCAAACCCAGGTTTTTGCATTTCCCTTCGATAAGGTAGAGACTTTTCTGAGTTCTTCACTTATTTCGCCCCCGAATCAGATGTGCTAGATCGTCAACATAGCTGATCAGTTTGACACCAGCCGGCAACTTGAGTTGCACTAGCTCCATCACAAGAAAATTGAAGAGGGTTGGGCTTAAGAACCCTCCCTGTCGAGTTCCATTTTCTAGGGACTGGTAAGTCAATACTCGACCTTTCTCCCCTTTCTGCCAGTGCTTCAAGTATGGCATGAGAGTTTGCTAGTTCGAAGGCTATTTCTAGGTCGAGAAACACGACAATTGCCTTTCGGTCCTTTACCGTGCTCAGTAGAGATGCAATGGCAGTTGTGGTTCCAGTTCTCTTGACAAAGCCAAAGAGATGTGGATGCCATGGACCAAGCTTCCACAACAGTCGGTTGAGCACCATCCTCTCCATGGTTTTACAGAGACTGTTCGTCAGAGATATTGGTCTGTACTTGCCCTTCTCTTTGGGCTTTGGAATGGGTAGAATATCTTCCTTTTTCCAAGCCAGGGGAAATCTTCCTACACCCCATGACTCGTTCATGATGGTTAAAAGGGCCGCGTGACCCCCAGTACCCAGTCTGGAAATAATTGAATATGTTATGTCATCATCTCCGGGGGCCGTGTCTTTGCTCTTCTTTCTGGCTCTTAAGAGTTCATCCAGCGTGAACGGTCCATTAGTCTCATCTCTCTCGAGGACTGCTTCATCTATTTTCTCTTGTCTCGTGTCACGGAGCTGTTGTAGGCGGTCCTGTATTTCTATCGGGAGATTAGTTGTTGCTGCCCTTGCTGCAAAGTTGCTATTAAGCCTTTCAGCATCTTCGAGGGGGTCGAGACGTGCAGGCGGACGAGTTGCCATCCTGCCTGTAGCTATATTGATGTTTCTCCATCTCTCTCCCAGTTTGCTGTGTTCGTCACTGACCGAGCACCGCTCATACCATTTCTCTGCTTTCACTCTTCTCGAGATTTCCTTGGCGTGCTGTATCCCCTCCCGAAGTAGAGAGAGTGATTCAGCAGTGGGGTTTCTCCTGTGAAGTTTTCTGTGTTTGTTGATTTTCCTGTTCTGTTCCCTAATTTCGTCACAGTAGAACCATTAGTCCTGGTGTCTGGCACCGGTCCTCTTTCTTGGGATGGATTTCTCAGCTGTCTTGTTAACTGCATTACTGAATGCTGTCAGATTGGCTTCAAGGTCTCCTCCCATTTCATTTTCATCGTGCCAACCTTTTAGGTGGCTCTCGAACTTCCTCCAGTCGGCCTTCTTGGTGTTCCATCCTGGGAGTGGTCTGGGAACATAAGATCTGGTTCTTAATTCCAGGCTTATCCTGATGGCATAGTGGTCACTGGTGAGGGTAGGGTGGATCCACCATTTCGAGCAGTGGCCGAGGTCTCTAGATACAAAGGTCAGGTCAAGCCTGCCTCCTGCTTGGTGTGTGGGGACGCCAGAGTTGAGGAGACAGATGTTGTCTGTTTCCTCCATCACCATGGCCAGGTGTCGCCCCGCATCATTGTTATGTAGTGAGCCAAGAAAGCTGTGGTGGGTGTTGAGATCACCCCCAATCAGCAGGGAGTGTGGTATACTGAAGAGCTCAGAGAGATCCAGCTCCCACCTTTGGCTTCTGTATATGTTGTATACTTGGAGGTCTGTGGATCCTGTGTGGATCTTGATGGCCAGGACTTCCACTTCTTCCCCACAAGGTGTTGGCTGTTCGAGGAGTTCCTGAGGGATGCTTCTCTTAATGTATGTGGTCAAACCTCTTCGCTCATCACTATGTGGTAGTGTGTAGTGTTCAAATCCTGGGAGTTTGGGTGTTGTCTCGTCGGTAGTGAGGATCTCCTGAAGGAGGACTACATTGATCTCTTCCTTGACAACAGCTTCTTTTAAGGAGTTGATGTTGCCACGGAGTCCGCAGATGTTCCACTGTAGGATCCTCAGCATACTGTGACCTCTGACTCAGAATCCGTTTCCTCATCCGCGCCTGGTCTTTGACTGGGACGTGGTGGGAGGGCCAGTGCCCTTCTAGGTGCCTCCTTTTTTCCTGGTTTGACAGGCGTGCAGTGTTCTTCAGGGGCGTGGGCATTTGCTAGATGGGCATTCCTGTCGGGCTGTTTCTGTTGTGGTACCAGCGCGTTCTGGATGGCAGTAGATACCTCTTCTTCCGTTCTCTTGATACCGAGGGAGGCTAGAACCTTCCCAATGACGTCTGCCAGCATGCTCTGCTTCAACTGAACTACCTCCTCCCTGTTTTGGCTCCTCTTAATCACCACTTCCTCCTGTGGTGGTGGTGGTGGGAGGACAGTAGGGTTATTTGTATTCTTCTTCCTTGGTTTTCTTTTCTTCTTGGGAGAGGTGGGCAGTTTATCACCTCTTTGTGTCTCCTTTACCTCTCTGGTCCCCAGTGTTTCCCCCAGCTGGGGGAATTCTTCGTCATCCTGAAGAGGGGGTTGTCGTTGTCTGTCCACTACTTCCAGGCTGTTGACTTAGGCCTGAGAGCTGGGGCTGTCTTAGTACCGTTGCGTGGTCTGATAGCCTGATATATCTTTTCAAGTCTCGCTGGGCAGCTTCGGAGCCAGACATGGTGAGACTTGTGGCAGTTGGGGCATCTTGAGGTGGTCTTCTGTCCTTTCTTGTGTGCCTGTATACACATCTTGGTCTCATGCAGTCCACTACAGATCCCACAGACGATGGGATTTTTGCAGACTGCCCTGTGGTGTCCGTACTTCTGGCACCTGAAGCATCGAAACGGTTCTGGAATGCACTTTCTCAGCCGGTATTTACCAAAGGGGCCCAAGTGCAATGCTTCTGGAAGCTTCCCTATGTAGGTGATGAGGACCTGTCGTGTCACCATCTTGTCCCTGCTCAGACACCTTTTGGCGTCCTTTACTGATGGATGAGTCCTGATGGCATCCAAGTCTTGAGTTACTGGGTAGCCCAACACGCCACCCTTGTACTTCTTGTCTTCTGGAGCTAGTTCGTGCAGAGTCACACCATTCACGCGGTAGTGGCGAAGGATATCTTCACTCATCCTGTTCCAGGGATGCAGTACAAATTCCCCTTTATTGTTGGCCCTCGCCAACATCTGGAGCTCTTGGTGGGCCTTTTCAAGTGCCGTGATTGCTTTTAATTGGCTGTCGTAGGCATTACTGGAAACATTGAATTTTGCCAGTACCTGCCTCTCCTTTTTGCTGTCTGCCTTAGCCTAGGTCCATCTTCGCCTCCTTTTTTTTTTTTTTTTTTTTTTTTTTTTCTATACCTCAACCTCGGAACTGTAGGCTGTCAGTAGCCCGTGACTCTTGCGAGGCCACGATATTATTGGGTGTCGCACTAGATGAGACAGTGGAGCTTCGTAGTGATGTTGGTACAGTTTTTTTGCTAGGTCCATCCGTCATCGCTGTCGTTTTCCTGCTCCTCCTCCTCTTGTTGAGGCTGCGGCGGAGTTTCATCATCTTCTCGTCGCTGCTTCCTCTGGAGATCTTCAGGGCTGTCCCTATCACGCTTCATCGTCTTTATTGCGCTTCCTGGCAGGCTTTATCTCAGCCTCCTATAGTGTATAAGACACTGTTCCTAGAGTCCCTGTCCCTACGCTGGTGCCTAACCAGCCCTACTACTGTACCGGTTATTGTAGGCCCGGTATTACATAACTAATATCCCTTACCCCGCATGTAAGGCTTCTGGCACGATCATCAGTATTAAAGGGTTCAACGGGTGCACCTTCGTGGAGTCAGATGCGCGTACTACACTCTGGCCATAGCGCTACACCTCCAACAGGTTAGCAGTTCCCAGGAACAGTGGCAGCTGTTCCGAAAGAGCCGCTTCACCAGTGCGAGTGTTGAAGAAAGTATTAGGAAAAGAAAAAGTGCGTTGCAACTTGCAAATCGACACTCACAATACAGAATATTGTCAAGCCCTCCAGCCGTACAGGGGTGCTGCCAGCGTTGTCCTGTCACAGTGGGGATGACCCAGCAACAAACTGAATTGCATGTGTACTGCAACTGTGTCACAAACGTACTCTCTTTATTTATTGGCAGAGGCATGGAAGAGTTTCCCAACTTCTGCCAGGTAGATTACATAATGTGTGCTAATATGTGCTTAGTCTGTCTTGGTGTTAAACATTTTTTAAAGTGTTCACCTTTGGTACAGCTGAATTATCAACTCAGTGCTGCTTTTAACTAGTAAAAACAGCTGTGGCTTGTTCAGCTAGCTTCCAAATGTCAGTTGGTCCATTGATGCCTTCTGCAAGAGTAGGATGCCCATGGATGCAGCCTCTACAAGAGGACAGAGTCCAGTGAACATTCGCTGCAGTAGTAGTGCTTTTCTCAAGCCGATGTTTGAGCAAGCAGTCCTGTAGATGTAAATAGTCTTTCTTCTGCAGGAGGATGGTTCCCTTAAGAATATTCTCTGCAGGAGTGGGAGGCTCTCTAAGAGAGAGAGAGAGGAGAGGAGCTTACCAAGTGAGCTCTGAAAAGCAGCCAGTTCCACTTTCCTGACTTGGAACAACCCAACCACCGAACGGGCCCAGACCTGCAGTGTTTACATCAAGCTAGTAACCGACAAGCACAGTTACAGTCCCTGGATCGAACTATAAAAAACATATCTGTATAGTGACCAGCTACCGATGCACTAAGGGAAAAGAAGTAAAACTTACGAGGTAAAAACCGAATAACTTGCAAGTAACCGAAGGAGCTAAGGAGACGTGTGGACTCGACAAGGGCGGCTGTTGACTGACGCGAAGCAGCCGCCGTTGGCATCTCATTGACTACCGTGGGACGCTGTTAAACTACGTAAAGTTAAATGATATATAACATAACAATTGAGTTATATCATGTAATATGTGCTTACTGGTCATGACCTGGTCATATATAAAAAATGAGGCACGCATAAGGGATTCCAATAGACAAAGCACTTCTTAAAGCAAGTCCCTGCTAACCTAAAGTTTGAAATTGGGAAGCAGTTCCTGTTTGGTAAGGGAGAAAAGATCCTTAATTTAATATGCAAAGATAAATAAAAACGCTTATATATAGATCTGGAAATCACATACTGAAATGTCTCCTTATCTTTCAATATAATATTGTTTTATCACAAAATAATAGAATGTAAACTCACCATTGACTGACAGCCGGTGTAAGAGGGCTGTTTTTTTGGGTAATCAAGGAATGGGTATTTGATATGAATGTCTGTCTCGAAGTGTAGAAGTCACACTCGCCTGAAATGAGGTTACAGTTTAGTGAGAACATGTTTTTGACATTGTCCAGTACTAATGGTTGGCATTGTCCTTGGAATGGATTGGAGATCACACCTCTTATATTAATTGATTATTACAGTGTATTGTAAATCTAAAGCGACTGATTTCGTCAGACCATTACAAGAAACAGACAACCATTACTTATGTTAATCTAGCCTGATTTCCTGCATACGACGGATGAATCAAGGCGCTCTTTAAGAATTATCTTTGTAGACAAAGGCGTTGACTGACCTGCAGTACCAAAACTGGTTGAAAGAGATACTACTATACTCAGTTTAATTTGTGTTCCACTGGGTTTTAGACGTCTATGGTAAGGTGCCTCTTGATTGGCCCACACTCTCACCTGGCTCCCGCTCCACCTCTACACCATCAAGGTGAGAATCCTCTCTGTCACCATGCTCGTGGTATATTGTTTACTCTAGCTCTTCTCTTATTCAGGATATTAAATTTGTATTGTTACAATTAGTCTCAGCAATGATTGTAGTGTGCAGATATATTGTTACAACTCGATATAACGTTAAACAAAGAAATGATTACGAGTAGAAGTGAATATAGTTTCCGAATATATTTATACCACTTTTTTTTTTATCATAATTTTTCTGCCGCACATATAAAATTAATGATGTTATAAAACATTTCATCCCTTAAAACAAAACCCCCTGAGCACAATGGCGAAATCAGATTACAAATAAAACCCGATATAAGTGGAAGACAGAAGAAATAGATTCATGTCGAGACCTAATTCAGAGCTGTAACATAATCCTAATAATATTGTATCATAAAAAATTGTATTGTATATCCTGACTAAGAGAAGAGCTAGAGTAAATAATATACAAACATGTACAGCTCCGGACAGATCATTGGTCAACACCCCATCCAACAGCGACTTGGTTTGGGCCTCGTGGGATCTGGTAACAGTTGTAGGTGGAAGGAGGGGGGGATGTTAGTGGGAGAGGAGGAGAGAAATGTGGGCGGAGCTATATAGGAGGGTAACGAATGATCAGGTAGAGAGACGTGTGTCAGGAGGAATGAATGAAGCATACACTGTGAACGGTATCGAATCACCAATAGTATAAAGCAGGGTTCATTAAACTTTTTCAGTCGGGACCCAGTTTTTACTATAACATCATTCTCGCGACCCATACAGAAAGATTTTTTACAAATGATCAGAATTATCAACCAAAGAAAATACATGGCCAGAAACTGAAACGTAATAATTATGATTAAAAGGAATTCTAACCAGAATTATAAACACTGCCTCACCTACCCCTCCCTCTCTCTCTCTCATTCTCTCTCAAGAACGCTAATATTTGTGCAATGATTTTGTTTTATTGATAATTAAATATATGAATATTCGATTATAAGAATATGTTAGGTGGATTCATGTATGAACTTCATATTTATTTTATTGTCACGAACATTATTATTCTATTTTATTTATGTATTTATTTTTGCGAGCCTGCGACCCAGTTTCGAGGAATTCGGAACCCGTAGTTTGAAGAATCTGGGTTTAAAGAAGGACTACAAGCACGAGGGATTTGATTGATATTAGGTGGCGCAACAGCGAGGTAATTTAGCACCAGGAAAAGGTGATAGAGAGGTGTGACAGCAAGCAAGAATGAAATAGGAAGAAATGAGGGAAAGTTGAAGTAATATAAGCTAGTGGCTGGGGCCGAAGGGGCGCCAAAACCCTTAAAGTATTGCCCACATCATTACAGGCAATACCCCCCCTACGGAGCAAGCACGAGGGATAAAAGGAATACAGGGATAGCTGTCTAATATCCAAAGGATAATATATATTCAGTTGTCTATCCCACTACGATGGTGAACAAAAGACAGTGCCTTTATTTAAAGGATATAATGTAACAGATATTCTAATTATATTTGTTTGTTATTACTTTTCAACTAATCACCTTCATTTGTCTTACCCTCTTCCCCCTCACCCTCGCTTCAAATCATCACATTTCTCCTCTCCTATATCCACCTACGTTAATGCAGTATGCACTTCTTTAAACCCGGATTCTTCAAACTACGGTTCCCGAATTCCTCCAAACTGGATCGCAGGCTCACAAAAATAAATACATGAATAAAATAGAATGATAATGTTCGTGACAATAAAATAAATATGAAGTTCATACATGAATTCACCTAACTTATTTTTATAATCGAATATTCCTATATTTAATTATCAATAAAACAAAATCATTGCACAAATATTAGCCTTCTTGATAGAGAATGAGAGAGAGAGAGAGGGAGGGGTAGGTGAGGCAGTGTTTATAATTCTGGTTAGAATTCCTTTTAATCATAATTATTACGTTTCAGTTTCTGGCCTTGTATTTTCTTTGGTTGATAATTCTGATCATTTGTAAAAGATCTTTCTGTATGGGTCGCGAGAATGATGTCATAGTAAAAACTGGGTCACGACTGAAAAAGGTTAAAGAACCCTGCTTTATACTATTGGTGATTCGATACCGTTCACAGTGTATGCTTCATTCATTCCTCCTGACACACGTCTCTCTACCTGATCATTCGTTACCCTCCTATATAGCTCCGCCCACATTTCTCTCCTCCTCTCCCACTAACATCCCCCCTCCTTCCACCTGCAACTGTTACCAGATCCCACGAGGCCCAAACCAAGTCGCTGATGGATAGGGTGTGGACCATTGATCTGTCCGGAGCTGTACTTACCACCGCGAGCATGAGGCGTCTTTTTGTCGTCCAAGCGCAGGATTGGGATACGAAGACCGTCGTAGAGACGCTTGGTATCGGCAGACAAAAACTGACATGGATACATAATAAGTGTTTCTGTCGTCAAGCGTGGGATTGGGAAGCTAAAAGGAAATGAATACAGTATCTGTGGTACTTGACATGTTAAACACACATGCTAAATAAACTAAATTTGCAATGCAGTTCAATAATTACCTCTCCCTATATAAAGGTAGCAATTTTATTGAATTTATGAAGATAATATACCCTTGCCGCCATTCACTATAGTTATCATCAATTTTGCCTCCTATATGCTTCATAAGTATTACCATGGTGAGTATAAATTTTGATCGGTGAGCATAAGGAAAAGCAGTATAAGCCTACAATTCTGATATTCAATAAAATCACTTTCGTATGCCTTCAGGAATGAAAGTTTAATGTACTCTAAACTGCAATTAGTTTCATGAAAGCTTATTTTGTGCTGGACTGGCTCTATTTTACAGCTTGTTGCACTTAAAGTTCATATATAATATAATACTATTTGCATTATTTGCATTTCCCAAGAAAAGGCAAGCTGCCCCAATGACTGCTCTGAACCTGTCTTGCTTGGATACGAAGATGGTCTTGGTTTCAGCGGCTGTACGCTTGGCTCGTCTTCATATCCCTCCAAGCAACTGGTCCAAATGCACCATGCTCTTCTCCTACACTGTGAGAGGCATGTCACCTTTTCTATGTCATCTTTTCTATGTCACCTCTTCTATGTCATCTATTCTATTTCCTTTCGACATTGTAAAAAGTCCGAAATTTCAACTGACACCACAGAGGAAAGAACACACCATCACACCACTGAAGAAGGGATCAGAAATCCCGAAATCGCGATCTGGTAGAAAATGCAATGGAAGGAATAAGAAGAAACAGCAATAGAGAAGTCATCAACGACCTACCACAAGAACAGAAGACTATCCTACGCAACAAGGAGAACCTGCTTAGAAAAATACACAGCGCCAACCATGCTATCACTTTTAATAAAACATATATATATATATATATATACACACTATAAATGGCAATCCGTCTCTGTTTGTTCTCTTATAACTCGAAAACGGTTACACCTACATTCAAAACCCATATATATTCTGAATCACCATCACCAGGCACAGGTTTTGGTATGACGTAACATTACGTAACTCGACGTTAAAATTACGTCATCTACTATAAATCCGCTAAAATAACCCGGTTTCACTCCCAAAACTATATATTCTGATTCAGCACCGCCGGTAAAGGATTGTATGACGCAACTTGACGTAAAAATTTTGTTAAAATGTCAAATATTGTATTTACCGGTTAAAACCATAAAGAAGAGCTTGAATTTTTGTACAAGTTGCTAAAATCGCGTGCCAAATGTACCGCTCGAACAGAAGCTTGAACGGAAGAGAGAGAGAGAGAGAGATGGTGACGTCTCATGTGGGGTGTTATGATGCAACACAACACATACACACACACACACACATATGTACAGCTACGGACAAAACTCTCTCGACTCGGTTGGCAGCATTTGGTATCTCTGAATCTTAAGAGAGAAGCACAAGCTACATTGGCTCTAAATATACATACATACATACACCGGACCTCCCTCTGATAACACACACACACAAACAATGAATAATAATATTCAGTAAAAAGTTCCCCCTAACATCAACCCCATCCCCCTATGAGATGCCAAATGCTGCCAAACGAGTCGAGAGAGTTTTGTCCGGAGCTGTACGTTTATTACACACACACACACATATGTACGTTTATTACACACACTCACACACACACATATATGTACGTTTATTACACGCACTAACACACACACATTTATACGTTTATTACACACACACACACATATGTACGTTTATTACACCCACACACATTTGTACAGTTATTACACACACACACACACACACATTTGTACGTTTATTTCACACACATATGTACGTTTTTTACACACACACACACACACAAACGCACATTTGTAGGTTTATTATATACACACACATATATATGTACGTATAATACACACTGACACACACACATGTACGTTTATTTCACACACACATATACGATTATACACACACACACTCACACAGAAATGTGCATGTGTGTGTGTACGTGTGTGTGTGTAAATGTGTGTGTGGAATAGTTTACACACACACACATTAGCATGACACACAGGTACCTCAATGAGTGTGTGTCCTCTGTGAGTGAATGTGTGTGTTCTCTCTCTCTCATACTCTGTGTGAGTGTGTGTTCTCTCCCTCTCATACTCTGTGTGAGTGTGTGTTCTCTCTATCTTTGTGTGAGTGTGTGTGTGAACTTTCTGACTGTGTGTATATGTGTGTACTTTCTGACGGTGTGTGTGTGTGTGTGTGTGTGTGTGTGTAATAAAACATACCTGTAGTATGACTTACAAAATCGGGTTGAGATTTTGTAAGTTTTTAAACTTTTTTGCTTCAAAGCGTGTATGAAGCAAATATTTTTTGAAGATGGCACCAACTTTTTTAAGCGATACTCTAACTGTTTAAGCCATACGTCTAACTGATATAATGATCCTGACTGTATATCAATGAAAACACCTCTCACTAAGATAATAATTTAATAAAGTTGCTCGCTAAACTATAAAATGTCTCCTTAGACCTTATTCATATAGGCATCTTTCCCGGGCAGCACCGGGTACCTCCGCTAGTATACTATATGTGGCAATCCGTCTCTGTTTGTCCTCTTATAACTCGAAAACGGTTACACCTACATCCAAAACCCATATATATTCTGAATCACCATCACCAGGCGCAGGTTTTGGTATGACGTAAAATGACGTAACTCGACGAAAAAGTTACGTCATCTACTCTAAATCCGGTAAAAAAACCCGTTTCACTAAAATCTTCCGTATGTTTACAAGCATTGGTGGTTCAGTGGTAGCATTCTCGCCTGCCACGTAGGAGGCCCGGGCTCGATTCACACTGGTATTATTCCCTAACCAAAAATACATTAAGTGTGTGTGTACCTTGCATCTAACGTGTGTTTGTATATGTTAATCTTACGTGTGTGTGTGTGTGTTTCAATCTTACATGTGTGTTTGTGTGTGTTTTAATCTTACGTGTGTGTGTGCGTTTTAATCTTACGTGTGTGTGTGTGTTTTAATCTTACGTGTATGTGTGTGCGTTTTAACCTTACGTGTGTGTGTGTGTGTGTTTTAATCTTATGTGTGTGTGTGTATGTTTTAATCTTACGTGTGTTTGTTTTAATCTTACGTGTGTGTTTTAATTTTACACGTATGTGTGTGTGTGTTTTTTAATTTTACACGTGTGTGTGTGTGTGTGTGTGTGTGTGTGTGTTTTAATTTTACACGTGTGTGTGTGTGCGTGTGTGTGTGTGTGTGTGTTTTAATTTTACACGTGTGTGTGCGTGTGTGTGTGTGTGTGTTTTAATCTTACGTGTGTGTGTGTGTTTCAATCTTACGTGTGTTTATTTCAATCTTACGTGTGTGTGTGTTTTAATCTTACGTGTGTGTTTCAATCTAACGTGTGTGTGTGTTTCATCTTAATTAAGGGCCCCATACACGGTGGAACCACATCTACTGCATATCTATAATCTATACTATAAATGGCAATCCGTCTTTGTTTGTCCCCTTATAACTCGAAAACAGTTACACATACATCCAAAAACCATATTATTCTGAATTACCATCACCAGGAGCAGGGTTTGGTATGACGTAGCATTACATAACTTGACGTAAAAATTACGTCATCTACTATGAATCCCCTTAAAAAAATCCGTTTCACCATTATCTGTTTATGCAATGATGGTTCAGTGGTAGAATTCTCGCCTGCCACGTGGGAGGCCCGGGTACGATTCCCAGGCGAAATATACTATTACTATTTATTTATTTTATTATTCACTAACCAAAAATATATTAAGTGTGTGTGTGCCTTTCATCTTACGTGTGTGTTTATATTTTAATCTTACGTGTGTGTGTGTGTGTGTGTGTGTTTCAATCTTATGTGTGTGTTTGTGTTTTAATCTTACGTGTGTGTGTGTGTTTTAATCTTACGTGTGTGTGTGTGTTTTAATCTTATGTGTGTGTGTGTGTTTTAATCTTACGTGTGTGTGTGTGTGTGTGTGTATTTTAATCTTACGTGTGTGTGTGTGCGTTTTAATCTTTTGTGTGTGTATTTTAATCTTACACCTACATCAAAAACCCATATCTATTTTGAATCACCATCACCAGGCGCAGGTTTTAGTATGACGTAACATGACGTAACTCGACGTAAGAATTTCGTCATCTACTATGAATCCGCTTAAAGAAACTAGTTTTACTAAAATTTCCCTCAGTATTACAAGCATCGGTGGTTCAGTGGTAGGATTCTCGCCTGTCACGCATGAGTCGCGGTACGATTCCCGGCCGATACACACTATTATTATTTATTTATTTTAGTATTAACTAACCAAAAATATATTAAGTGTGTGTATGTGCCTTGCATCTTACGTGTGTTTGTATATTTTAATCTTACGTGTGTGTGTGTGTGTGTGTTTCAATCTTACGTGTGTGTTTTAATCTTTCGTGTGTGTGTGTGTGTGTGCATTTTAATCTTACGTGTGTGTGTTTTTTAATCTTACGTGTGTGCGTGTGTTTTAATCTTACGTGTGTGTGTATGTATATAAATCTTACGTGTGTGTTTTAATCTTACATGTATGTGTTTCAATCTTATGTGTGTGTGTGTGTGTTTCAATCTTACATGTGTGTTTTAATCTTACGTGTGTTTTTCAATCTAACGTGTGTGTGTGTTTCATCCTAATTAAGGCCCCCATACACGGTGGAACCACATCTACTGCATATCTATAATCTATACTATAAATGGAGAGAGAGAGAGAGAGAGAGAGAGAGAGAGAGAGAGAGAGAGAGAGAGAGAGTTACAAGGAGTTACAAGGACAAGTAGCACCTCAAAAGGTTTTACGACCCATACCAAGGAGGTACCGTAGGTGTAGTAGTAGTTGCTAACTAATAGTGAGAGAAAATTATAGTAAAGAGAAGGCTCTCCCCACCCTCCTCTCCCACCCGCATTGCGGGTATGGAAATGGAAATGTACCTAACCCGGAGGAAAAAAGGCCGTACTAGGAAATTTGTGTACAGGAAAAGAGGAAACAATCACTTTAACTCTAACAGGCTTGGCAGAACTTTGTCTAACTGTTTCTTGAACTGCTCTATCGAGGAACTATCAACTACCTCTGCTGGTAGCTGATTCCAGACATTGCAGATATTATATGTGAAGAAATTACCTAACGTATTTTGGCGGAAGCATTTCAAGTCTAGTTTCCATCCATGGTTTCTAGTTGCATTAGTGTTTAAGCTAAACAGGCACTGATAATCAATGTTTTCATATCCACAAAGGATTTTGAAAACTTCAATTAGTTGACCTCTCAAGCGTCTCGTCTCTAATGAGAAGAGACCTAGTGCCTGCAGCCTTCTCTGATAGCCCATGTGCTTTATTGATGGGATCAGTTTGGTGGCCCTAGCCTGGACTCTCTCAAGCCTCGCAATGTCTTTCTTGAGAGTCGGCAACCAGAACTGCACAGCATATTCCAGATGTGGCCGAACCAAAGAATTGTACAGAGTGAGGACTATCTCTTTGTTTCTAAATCTAAATTGCCTCTTTATGTAACCAAGAAACCTCTGGGCTTTCTTCTCTACTTCGAGGCACTGCTTGGAGAATTTGAGGTCACTGCTGATCAGTACACCTAAGTCTTTCTCCAAGTCAGTACTACTAATTTCACTTCCCAACAAAGAGTAACTGGCTCTCTGATTGGCTGGACCTATGTGCATCACTTTACACTTGTCCAAATTGAATGGCATCTGCCATCGTTCAGACCACTCTCCTACTTTCTCTAGGTCTTTATGTAGTTGTTCTACCTTTTCAAATGATGAAGCATTACACCCTAACTTGGTGTCATCAGCAAATTTTGCAATTCGACTGACAATGCCCATATCTATATCATTAATGTAGATTATAAAGAGTAGTGGACCTAGAACTGAACCTTGAGGAACCCCACTTGTGACTGATGCCCAACTTGAGGCTTCCCCATTGATTACTACTCTTTGGCGCCGGTCAGTCAGCCAATTCTCAATCCATTTAGCAAGCATGCCCCTTATTCCCAGTGCACGGGTTTTTGCCATCAATCTCTGATGAGGTACTTTATCAAAAGCGCTCTGAAAGTCCAGATAAAGGATGTCTATTGCCCGGCACTGGTCATACTCAGAAAGCATACCATGGAAAAATTCAATCAAGTTGGTCAAACATGAACGCCGATGCCTAAAACCATGCTGTGAATCATACAATAAATTATATGATTCAAGATGATCTACTATTCTATCTGCAACTATACCCTCCAACACCTTTCCTACTACAGATGTAAGGCTGATTGGTCGGTAGTTTCCAGGAAGATGGCGATCTCCCTTTTTAAATATGGGAGTCACATTTGCTTCCTTCCAGTCAGATGGGATCTCTCCTGTTTCAAGCAATATATTGAAGATAGCAGCCAGGTGGGGGGTTACGTGGTCACATACCTCTCGCAAGACCCGAGGAAGAAATTCATCAGGACCGGGAGATTTATTGACACTTAATTTACCTATTCTGTCTCTAACTTTTGCTTCACTGCATTGGACTCTTTTTATGGTAACACCCTCATGAGTAGTGCCTGGCTCAGGGATGTTACCCCTATCTTCTCGGGTGAACACTGATGAGAAATGGGAATTTAGAATGTCTGCCATCTCTTCATCAGAGTTTTGCAAGACACCATTCCCATCATGCAATGGGCCTATCTTATTTCTAATTGGTTTTCTGCTGTTTACATAACCAAAAAACTCCTTGGGATTCTCCTTACACAAGGCTGCAATCCGGAGTTCCTCGTTACGCTTGGCTCTGTCTACAAGTGATTTCACCTTCCTACGTAGGTGGTAATATTCACTTTGTATCTCTAAATTACCAGTTCTTTTGAACTGGCGGTAGGCTGCCTTTCTTTTCCTAATTGTAGCTGCTATTTTTCGTGTGAACCATTTGGGTTGGGACATTGGGGATCCAACTGGCTTAGAAGGCACGAACATTGATTGTTGTGCTATAAAGCAGTCTCGAAATAAGCACCAGGACTCATTCACCCCTTGGCCCATTTCCAAATGCATTGCACTAACTCCCTTTCTCAGATTACAGAACTCTGCTCTACTGAGGTCGGGTTTGCTCTGTTTCTGAATTTTAACTTTAGACTTGGGTACTTGCAGTGAGAACCTAATTATATTATGGTCACTTCCTCCCAATGGCTCATCTACAGTCAAGCTGGAGACAAGGTCATCTTCAGAGGTGAACACAAGATCTAATATATTGGTTCCCCTTGTGGGCTCAGTCACCCACTGAGTCAAGAAAGCTTCATCAGCAAAGTCAATGAGCCTTCTTGATTCTGCATCTCCCGTTTTATCTACCCAGTTTACATGGCAGTTGAAGTCACCTAGTATAATGGTAATCTTCTCCCCTATTAGATCACTAAGTTCATTATATAACTTAGAATCATCATCAATGGGTTGGTGCGGTGGACGGTAGACAACAATAAATCTATACACTCCACTTCCCACTGTCATGTCAACACCTAACACTTCTTGTTCTGACCCGACTTTGCAGATCACTGGATCTAGGGAGTCTCGGATATACAGGGCTACTCCTCCTCCCTCCCGATCGGGTCGGTCTCTATGAAATAATCTAAAGGTAGGGATATGGAATTCCCCTATATAGTCCCTTCCACTTGCATGGATCCAGGACTCTGTTATAGCTATTATATCTACTTTTTCAGTTGCTATCAGAGCTCTGAGCTCATTAAATTTGTTTCTAACTGACCTAGCATTTATCAGTACTACACTGAGGGAGTCTGTCTGAACTGACTGACTCCCTAGCCTGACACGTTTCCCGAAGGCTCATCGCTGACCAGGCTAAGGTTGGCAGCATCAGCTACCGTAGATGGTGGTGCAACCACTTCAGGTACCGGGGCACCCTCTGTGGAAGAACCTCCCTCGTTCTGACAGGATGCTCCCACCCTTTTCTCCAAGGGTGGTGTCACCTCTATGGGTGTCACTTCAGGAGCATCACTGTCGTAGGGTTGACGACCCTCTCTGACCACATGGGTAAATCTAACTACACGGTAGAGGGCCTGGTTCACCATGTCCCCGAAGACTTCCTTCCCTCGCTTGTTAAGGTGCACCCCATCCGGCAAGTAAAGGTCTGCTCGCCCATAAAACACATTGTATGGGTCCCCAAACACCAAGAGGGGTGCACATGTCCTCAAGTCTCTTATTTACCCCAATGGCTTTAGAGAGAGCATGGGAACTGGCACCAAGTCGAGGGATAATTCCTATTACTGCTGTCCTATTAAATCTCTTGAGTTCATCCATGTACATGGCATCGAGGATGATCTCTTCAGTGTTGCCGGTCTCTCCATACCTAAGGAACAGATCATTACCCGACACCTGTGCAACTACCGTTGTGCTTTCACTGACTGGTAGTTTTTCTACTTCTTTCTTGATGTCTTTTGTTTTTCTTCCTGAAAGACACTTGACAGATCTTTTGGTGCCATTTACTGCACCAAAGTGCCTATCCTGACCCTTGACTAGAGAGTCACCAACCAATATGGCCACCCTGTCTTCAGAGCAGAGAAGTGCATATCGGTTGGAAGTAGTGATGGGTTCTGGGTTTGGAGGTTTATAACTACATTTAGCAGCCTTCCACCGAGTCACCCGAGTAAACCCGTCAGAGGTCCCATTTGGAGAACTCTGTGACCCTCTAGGGTCACTTGTGCTTGGAACAGTAGGCCTAGCTCCTTTCTTTGTCTTTCTTTGTTTTCTTTTCTTTCCCTTATTTTCTTTACTTTCTCTGGCTACTATTTTATTAGTAGACTCCTCTGAGGTTGACGGTTCCTCGGTGCAGCTACGCTGACCAACATGACCCGCCCTCATGGTTTCTACCATATCTTGCAAGATCTTAACTTGATTTTTCAAGTAATTCGTCTCCTGCAAGTGCTCTTTTTGGAGCTTGCAGAAGTCACAAGGTGTAGGGTGGTCCATTAGGTCTTTGTGGCTTGCATCACTAAAGTCCTCAGTCCACCTGTAGACCTCGCACTCCGGACATACAAACTTTCTACAAGAAGGTCCGTTCTTTGACTCGGGTTTCTGATTCATTGTTGTTGCTTTGAATATTCTATCTAACAAGTTCTAATCTGTCAAAAAAAAAAAACTATCAAATACTTAGGGTCGTCACCATAAATTGCATAAAAAAGAGAATGCATGGAAACAGATACTGCTGTGCTAGATGCCTCTAACACTAGGAGGGAGTTCCTGCAGGGTCAGAAATTGCCAGAATATGACCATCCGCTTGCCCTGGGCCCCCGGTCATGAGTGAGGCCTTCCCAACCCGGCGCACAGTGGCATTTTGTCCTCAAACATATTGTCCCCCAGGAGGGGACCAGCGTAGCCACCCAGGGCAAGGCTGGCAAAGAAAGAAAGGGACCAGCAACTCGGCCTCACCATCCGAAACACCCAATTAGAACCCCTGCGACCCTTTTGTGGCCTGGCCGGTGGCACTTGTCACCAAGTGTGCTCCACCAACTCTAGGAGCAATCAGGTGCCCTTCCAGCAAGACTAAGGTACTGAAATATCCCATGTTGTAGAGTGGAGGGAAATCCACAACACCTGCCTCATGAGTACCATAAGAGTGAACTCCAATGTTTCCCAACTGACAGGCTGTTGTAGAGGAAGAGATGAGGACCAGTGGTTGAGAAGAGAAGGGATGAGAAGTTCGTTGATAGAAGAGGAACGGGGAATTTCACCAACCACTGACCTCCAAGAGGTTTGGGTACTTCTTTGCCCACTCCAAGGAGTGATAACACTCCCGGGAGTGAGAGCCCTCTCGGAACGACAACCCGAGTACCCGTTGAGACAGAGAGAGAGAGACAGAGACACAGAGAGACAGAGAGACAGAGACAGAGACAGACAGACAGACAGTCAGACAGTCAGACAGACAGACAGACAGAGAGAGAGAGAGAGAGAGAGAGAGAGAGAGAGAGAGAGAGAGAGAGAGAGAGAGAGAGAGAGAGAGAGTTACAAGGAGTTACATGGAAAAGAAGTACCCTAGGGGACCTTACGATTCATACAAAGAGGGTACCTGTGGGTTTAGTTGAGCAAGTAGGTGATCGTCCTCGAATGTGTCATGTGAAACCATCAAGGAACACTCGCACAACGGCTTAAACACCTAGACGGTGATTTAAGACTTTGTCTAATCTGGACTTGAACTGATCCACAGAGTTGCTGTTGACTACATCAGCAGGAAGCGCGTTCCAAGTACCGCAGATGCTGTATGTAAAGAATTTACCACACAGATTACGGTTGTATCGCTTCAGTTCAAGTTTGTAGCCATGATTCCTGGTTGTGCCCTCATTGAGTTGGAAAATGTCCCTGTAGTCTACATTGTCAAAGCCTCGTAGTATTTTAAACACTTCGATAAGCTGACCACGCAGTCTCCGGGTTTCCAAAGAGAACAGGTCAAGTTCTACCAACCGATCTTTATAGCTCTTGTTTCTAAGAGAGGGTATAAGTTTGGTTGCCCTGGCTTGCACTCGTTCCAATCTCGTGATATCCTTTTGGTAAGAAGGACTCCAAAACTGGACTGCATACTCCAAGTGCGGTCGGACAAGGGAATTGTACAGACAAAGTACTATCTCCTTGTTCCGGTATCCAAACTGTCGCTTTATGTACCCTAACATCCTTTGGGCTTTCTTCTCAGCCTCAATACACTGCTTTGAGAACTTGAGGTCGCTGGTGATAGTTACACCCAAGTCTTTCTCAGTATCAGTGCTTACGAGAGCATTGCCCTTAAGGTTATACTCTGTTCGGGGGTTTCTGTGGCCTATATGCATAACTTTGCATTTGTTCATGTTAAATGGCATTTGCCACGTGTCAGACCACTCTCCGATCTTCCTAAGATCTTCTTGTCAGCGGGTAGTATTTCCTTCTTTCGCGACATTCATACCAAGCTTAGTATCATCGGCGAATTTGGAAATCTTGGCAACCATGTCACCATCCACGTCATTAACATAGATGATAAACAGTAGTGGTCCCAGAACAGAACCTTGGGGAACACCGCTAGTAACGGGCACCCACTCTGAAGCCTGTCCATTCACTACCACCCGCTGCCGTCTGTCACTTAGCCAGTTCTCTATCCAATTTGCCACATTTCCGTCTATGCCCAGTGCACGCACTTTCTGAAGGAGGCGGCGGTGGGGTACCTTATCAAAGGCTTTCTGAAAGTCTAAGTAGACAACATCGACCGCTTTATCCCGATCATGCTCACTGAAAACAAAATGGAAGAATTCCACCAGATTTGTGAGGCATGACCGGTGCTGCCGGAACCCATGCTGGGAACCCCTCAGTAGCAAATTTGATTCTAAGTGTGCTGTTATTTTGTCCACCATGATGCTCTCCATGAGTTTACAGACTATCGAGGTTAAACTGATGGGTCTGTAGTTCGACGGTTGGCTAGCATCTCCCTTCTTGAAGATAGGAGTCACCTCTGCCTCACGCCAGTCTCTAGGAACGCATCCAGTCTGGATTACCCTGTTGAAGACCATGCACAGGTGCCGTGATACTTCACCATGCACTTCTTTCAACACTCTAGGTAAGAACCCATCCGGACCGTGGGACTTGTTTGCTTTCTAATTCGATTATTTTTCTCTCGATTTCTTCTTGGGTGAAGACCATTGACTCCAACTTCTCACTGAAGGAGTCTAAAGGTTCGGGAATGGGACCACTCTCCTCAGAGAACACTGAAGAGAAGTACTCATTTAAGAGGTTAGCATTTTCTGCATCAGAGTGAATCAATGCTCCATCCTCATTCACCAAGGGACCGATCCTGCGTCGGATAGGTTTACGGCCATTCACATAACTGAAAAACTCCTTGGGGTTCTCTTTGCAGAGTCTAGCCACACGGACCTCCTCAGCACGCTTAGCAGCCCTTATTTTGGACTCCACATTTTGATTCAGTCTTCTATGACCGTCAAAGTCCCCAGATGCCTTCGCTCGACGATACGCAGTTCTCCTCTCCCTTAGTAGGTTACGGATTTCCCGATTAAACCACTTCGGTTGAATGAACTTCTGACCTGTTCCCTTCAGAGGAATAAAGCGCGACTGAAGTTCCATAAAGGAAGACAAGAATGACCTCCACAGATCATCAGCACTCTCTCCCTCCTCTAGTTCCATTTCAGCAACGCCTTCACGAAGACCTGCAAAGTCCGCTCTCCCCAAGTCTAATTTTCTATGCACCGGGGTCACGGTCTCCATATTAGGGACCTTAACTGAAAATCTTATAAGCTTGTGGTCGCTTCCGCCTATTTCTTCGTTTACAGAGAGGTCTTGAATGATGTCATCCTCGGAGGTGAGGACCAAGTCGAGTATGTCAGCACCTCTTGTTGGCTCCCTTACCCATTGAGTGAGGAATTCATCATTTACAAACTCCAAGAGTGGTGTGTTCTCGGCAGAGGGCTCTCTGGTTTCCCAGTCAACATATGTGTTGAAGTCCCCCATAAGGATGCACACCCTGGCGTCCACTAGTTCACCCAGCAACTGGTATAGGTCCCTGTCCATCTCATTGAGTTGTCCAGGGGGTCTATAAAGCAGCAGGGTTCTGTATTTTGCAGTGCCTTTTTCTAGGTCAACTCCAAGGAGCTCGTGATTCGATGTGATGTTGCAGGTCATCGATTTGATAGAGTTCTTTACATACAACAGCACACCACCACCCCCTCTGTCCTCTCTATCTTTGTGGAAGAGTTGGTAGCCTGGAATCACGAATTCCCCTTCAAGATCTCTGTCTGAGGTTCTCAACCATGACTCCGTTATGGCCACCAACTCGGGTTCCTCTGTTGCAACGAGGGCCCGCTGTTCCAAAAACTTGTTTCGGATGAACCTGGCGTTGAATAATATAACCTTCAGGGAACCCCCAACTGCAGGGTTCCCTATACTCTTCCGTTTCCCGGTTTGGTCATTGTCTTGGTAGTGCTGGGGATATCCTTCTTCAGGATCTCAGCGAATGTCTTCTCTGGGGTCACTCTAGCATAGCGACAAGGGCTCTCCTCCACGCTCGGTCGAGTGCTCCTGAGACATCGTCTGACGGCGTCTTCCATTAATTTGGAAAGCACTCCTTTCCCCTTTGGTGAGAGATGTGTGCCATCCCTCTGGTAGAAGTTGTCTCTACCAAAGAGTGAGGTGTAGGCGCTGATTTACTGCAATGTTCTTTGACAGAGCAGTCCCTAAAGGGCCTCTCCTTGGGAGCATGCCAACAACTACCCTTCTGCGGGTTTTTAACCCACAGTCATCTACTGCACCGAGCACATCCGAGAGGACTCCTTCGGTCATGCCTAATCTACCATTTCTCAGGTAGATGTCATTACCACTCACCATGAGTGCAATGACAGCAGATCTGGACGTTTGGATCCTCTCAGCTTCCTTTCGGAGGTCAGCATTGCCACAACCTGGCAAACAATTCATCTTCACAGAAGTGTGAAGGCGATCTGTCATTAGTGGTTGCAGCCCTCGTGCCTAGGATTCACCTACAATGTGTATATCCACAGGCCTCTCCTTGGTAGGAGCACGAGATGCCTTGTGAGGAACCCGAGAGTGTTTTGAATTCCTGCCGGGCTCGTCATTTCCTCCAGGTTGCTTCTTCTTCGTCTTCTCTTCCTTCTTCATTTTCTTTTTCTTCTTATTTGATTCCTCACTTTCCTCTAATCCCTCCTCAACTGTCTTCTTGGGTTTTTCTCCCTTCTCCATATTCCCCTCCTCTTTTCCATCACACTTTTCTGCAGTCTCTTTTCCTTCTGCAGTCTCTTTTCCCTCTTCATTGTTGTTGTTCTTCTTCTTGTTCTTCTTCTTCTTGTTCTTTACCGCCGTAGTGGAGCTCTCCGGTGAAGAAGCTCCTTGGACTGCCTTGTCTATCACATGGCAGTCACACCTCTCTGAGTCCATTCGGAGAACTTCCTCCTTTAGGGAGTTGTTCTCCTTCGTGAGCAGTGAGATGTGCTTCATCAACCTCTCCTCGAGTTTGCAAAAGTCGCAGACACTCGAGGAGTCTAGGTCGCTCGCACTCCTCCCGCTGAAGTCCTCACACCAGCGGTACACCTTGCATGTAGTACATGTAAATTTTCTTGCTGATGGACCAGTCATCTCGCTCTAATTCAATTTAAGACCAATAATACAAAAGAAAAGGTAATGTGATTTGGTCTCGCATAAGTCTCATCCGCCTACTTCCAGAAGGTTTTCGGTCGTTCGGCCAACAGAAACCCTTATGAGCCAAGCACACCAACCCTAAGGTCTCCCCTGAGCCGGACGGCCCCAATCGTTCCACAGCTCCCAACTGAGCAGCACAAGAGTCCTAAGTAAATGGGACTCTGATTTTTCGACAGGGGTGCTTGAAGTGTAACCGTCGTCCTACTAATCCCTACTAATCCTCCATCCGCGGCCAAACTTAAAGCAAATAGTAAAACTAAATGTCCATGACTTAATCCGAGATCTTTTACTGGCTTGGCAGCCAGCGAGGCACGAAAGCTCTCTCACCAAAGAGCAGTCGAGCCTTTAGGCACCTAAGAACGGTCACAGGGAGCTGGTCAGGCTTATTAATCTAAGAGAATACCTACGGGGGTCCTGAGGCATCTCCATTACTCGTACCCCACACGCCTGAGATCCCTTCAATCTCAGCCCTTTCGAAACCTGTGAGCGTTAAAAGGCGTTGTTTTAGGAGGTTCCAAAGCCTCCCTTCTCACACGGCATAAGGTAGCTGGTGAGGTCCTTAACAATAAAAACTTATATCGAAAGTGATGAAGATTTTTTTTTTTTTTGTTAGGACAGTTGAAGAGCAGTTGTGAAACTTAATATTAACATGAAAATTTGACAACTCTTAGTCAGGATCCTAATAACGCTACCTTTCTGGCACGGGTAACCCAACTGGACTAAATGTCCCCCAGCATAGCTAGCAAAATTCAAACAGATCACACAAGCTCTCTCACCGACGGCAAGGTGGTTGTCGAGAGAGAGAGAGAGAGAGAGAGAGAGAGAGAGAGAGAGAGTTTCTTATGCTAGAAAGATCGCCAGTGAGACCCCAGACTAAATAATATTATTTCCAATGCAATAGGCTGCCAGTAAGAGCTAATAGTGCTGCCTGCCAGAGGGACCGCCCTCTAGGGGTCGTCCTGTGTTGGATGGTTGGGTGTCTGGACCAGGATGTGTTGGGGAAGGGGGTCTTAGCACCGTAGTGGCAAACTTTCGAGCCATTGGGGCTGCTTTTTAAAACGAGTGGCCTTGTGTGGGACGAGGTGACCCGCCCATGGCGACCAGCGCTCGGTCCCCTCTTCTACCTGTTAGGTAGTAGCTCTTGGCTCTTGGGGCCATAACAATAATGATATTGTTATGTGGATAACGAAAAGCCCGTTTCTCTTCCTCTAGCGGTGGTCGACCAGGCTCTCGAGACGAAACTCTCTGGTCGTGGTGGAATGCAGAAGGCTGCAAATATGAGAAGACCCAGCAGGTTGGGTGTTGTGTCAACGAACCCTGTTAGCAGTTTGGACACGTTAATGTTGACTAATGTGCTTGTATCCTTTTCCATGTTTTGGAGTGGTTCTTCGTATCCGAATCGCTTATGACAGTGACTGCAGATCTAATCGGTACTATATTTTTTTCAATACAAATGCTGCTGCTAAAGCAGATTTTGAGGCAAAGAATTCTCTGTCTGTCGGGGATGCTCACTGTAAGGTTCAAATGATGTGGTCCACAAATGTAGTTGACTGTGACAATGACTACTGCCCTAACATCTTCGATGACTCTGTCGAGCATGACCCTAAGGAGCGTCGCGTTCCTACACCCTTTTGGTTTGTGGCTTACTACAGGGAGGGGCGTGGTAACCTCATCCATGCTTCTAGGTATCTGGAGAAAAATTGGATTACTACCGATAGGCCACATAAAAAAGAACAGTAAGGGTGTTTTAATCAAAGCCAAGGATATTACACAGGCCATGATGCTCCTCAATCTCCCCAGTCCTGCTGATGGCATGTTTGAATCCATATAACCACATCGAACATTTAATTATAGCAAGGGGTGTATATACAATGAGGACCTGTATGAATTCTCAGAAGAGGGCATTCTTGCTATGTGCCCAGATAGTGTCCAACGAGTATCAATGATGAAAGGCAGTACAAATATGATCATCCTCACTTCCTATGGCTCTTATATCCCAGATGGTATTAACATCAACCCCACCTCTTTTGAGGTGAAGCCATTTGTTGAGTGTCCTTTACAGTGTTTTTACTGTTATGAGTTTGGTCATGGGAGGAGGAATTGCACAAACCATTCCCGGTGGCATTTTTCCCAAGTCTCTCACTGTATCGGTAAGGAAGGATATTACAGCCAATCATAGCCCTCCTTTTCCATGGGACAAATATTACCAGAATGTGTAAACTTAAGGTTGGACAACAAAGGTAATATTCATATTAAATTTAATTGTTTACTGCAATAAGAAGCATTTAGTTTTATTCCATTACAGTGCTTATATATTTTAAAACAAGTGTTAATGATGAAATAAGGAAACATGAGACAGTAATATAGAACACATTTTCAATGTATTTTGCATTGGTACCACTGACCAACGATAAACATCACCCTTGTACATTTCGGCAGTAATGTATTTCGCCGAAAACATTGCTACTTTCATTATGAGAAGGTTTTGTTACTCTTATTTATATTCATAATAAATGGCATTATTTATAGAAGTGCACAATTATAAATGGCGTACATAGTGTATGTGATATTTGATTTTTACTGGAACAATGGCCAATTGAACCGAAATAAAAACAGTAAGTCAGTATGGTATTTTTTGAAAGAATTACCGTTTTATAGCAATGTTGCCAGATCCGGCTAGATCCCAGTATTTTGCCCCGGTCATTTCCTGTACTTTACCACTGTTATTTCCCTGTAGTTGGCCCAGATTAGGTCCCTGTAATTTGCCCAGGTTAGGTCCCGGTATTCTGCTGTGGTCTAGGTTAAGTTAGGTAAGGTCAGGCTAATTTAATAATGCCCCATTTGAATATATTGGAAATATCTTGGAATTGGGCATTTGCGGAGGAAATGCCATAGAAGAAAATAGTCTTAGAATTGTCATAATAAGTGGGTAATGAAGGTAGAAAACCCGTAAGCAATAACGGTAATTCTTTCAATATTTACCGTTAGTATACTGTAACTAACTCGTTTATCTGTAAACCTAATAATATATTGGCATTGTAGTTTTGCTTTGCTCTACGACGTCAAGCCATTAATTATTCCCAATGTACAATAATACGATACTGAATTTTAAAGGTTGATGTTGAAAAAATGTAAATATGATTTGAGTGACACAAGCTTCATGACTATATTAATCATGTTTTTTTATTCACACATCACTGAAAACTTCGCAATCTATGCTTGTACTGTAAATACGAAAGAAGCCACGTTAAACTAAAATACAGAGTATTATTACTTGTAAAATTGAGGTAGGACAGTGACTTGTGCTGATGATCGTTATCACATTTTATGACAGCTCTAAAAGCCACTAAAAGCTGTAAATGGAGACAAATTTTCCAGTTCTCAGTGGTTATTTATTTAGATACAAACTATACTGTATTCTCTTATTTAATGTAATATATACTACAATAAATGATGCACAGGTAATTCATTTATAAATCTAATTTGAGTAGATGTCAAAAGAAGAGAGTGGAAGATAAGAGCTAATGCACATCCAACACCAATTAATTCTCAACACCTGAAAAAGTATTGTTTTCTCTATAAATTAGCCAAAATAACCACAAAACAATGGTTAATAATATTAGAACTACGGTAACTGTGCCCAAGAGTTCCACCTAGTTTTTTACAACATATATTTTACTTTTTCCTGCCCATTTTTACTTGTTCTATTCACTAGTGACCATAATACTGAACGGAAACCAGTCGAACCAACCTCACCCAGGCATCCCAGGGTTAGTCCTAGATTAGGTTAGGTAAGGTCAGGTTGGTTCGACTGGTTTCCGCTCAGTATTATGGTCACTAATGAATGAAGTAAAAATAGGCAGGAAAAAGTAAAAAGTGCTAAAATTATGTAAAAAACTCTTGAGCTGATTTGTGGTTTTTATTGAACTTATTACTACTAATGCTTGATTTAATGGTGTATCCAGGATTATAAGTTGTTGTTGTTGATGTTCTCCCGGGGTAGAATGGCCTCCTGCCCCACAGACCCCTGGTACACTCTGGTCGCAGTGAAAAAACAAATTAAAATAATGGAAGGGCTTGCCCTATATGCCTGGGCTACCGAAGCACATCCCAAGGAAATGGGACCAGAGCTTACTGGACCAGGGAGTCTGGGGGCCTCCGACCGCCAGGGAGATTGGGGAGAAGGCTTTGATCCCACAGCCAGTGCTGTGGGCCCAAGTCCACGTTACCACAAGAGCTACAAGTGAGGCTGTACCTTCCATGAGACCAGCCCTGAAGGGACTATAAGGGGGAGGGAGTTTACACTGCTGCATGCAAAGGGAAATGCACCCCCTTGTGCTGGCGGTCCACACAGCAGTGAAAAAAAAAAAAAGGCCTCCGGTTGCAGTACACCTCACGTGGATTTCTAATCCATGTGGGCAGATCTCGTCAAATCCACTAGAAAGTAACCAGATCATACAACAATCTTTATTCTAGCCCTGTGGGGGATTACGAATATTCACAGAGAATAAAGTCAGCCCCACTGGGCCCAAGGATTATAAGTTTGCATATTAACTGGTTGAGTGTATTTCCCAACACATCATCATCTGTCACTTCATTAACTTTTTCTAATGGTGAAGGACAGCTAGTACTCTCACAGTTTTAAACTAAATTTTATCAGGAATAATCTCATTAAAACCTTCACAATCCATATCTTTTGGCTCAGGAAGCGTATCTTTCTGGTGCAAAGAAAGTCTGTAATTTTCAGTTTGAACTGTTTCAGTTAAGCTGAGAAAGAAACTTTTCAGTTGCATGCTCTATACCTACAGCTAATACAGCAAGTTTATGCCGATTTTCACTTGTAGCATAAAACTGCTGAGGCATCACAGTCATACTGTACTCTGCACATGCACCTTGGTGTTTACATACATAACAAGTATCACCTACAGTACAAGGGGCGTAGCCACATCTACGCGGCTCCAAAAATCAGGATACTGTCATATCTCCTACACTTCAGCAGTCATATCTCCCACACCAAAATGGTGCATGCGGCACATCTACACATATAATGAAGTACCTAGCTTATCTCTTACACCAAAATAGTGTATGCGGCACATCTCCTACACCAAAATGGTGCATGCGGCACATCTCCTACACTACATTGGTGATACGGCATCTGCTGGAACTAGATAAAAGTAAGATAATGTATATCGAAACAGATTTTAATAAAAAAATACCTATAAGTAACTTAAAAAGAAAGATATAATATATTTCTCTTTCCTGCAAATGGGTTTAACAAGTTAACATTCTGACTAGCAACAGACTGGCAAATGGCAATGCATGAAACCTATAGTCCTTCAGTTTTATGAAGACGAAATGCTGTGGCTGGGATAATCCCGTCAATAATGCGTATCTGCCAACACTTTCATTCTTAATAATTTATATATCTTTCCCCTTAAATCTCGAGTTGTTTTTTAAATTATCTACATATTGACCCCGTAGGGGGGTATTGCCTGCATTAGTGATGTGGGCAATATTTAAAGGGTTTTGGCGCCACTTCGGCCCCAGCCACTAGCTTTTAGTTCTTCAACTATACCTCTTTTCTTTCTATTTCCTTCCTGCTTGTTGTCTCACCTCTCTATCACCGTTTTCTGGCGTTATATAACCTCGCTGTTGCGACGCCTAATATCAATCAATCAATCAACCTCTACATATTGAGAACCAAAATGCAATCAACAACAACAGCCGCAGTTTTTTCGAATCATATAATTGGACTATAAGTGATAAGGGAGAAAGGCCTATGACATTAAATATTTTTAAGAACGAATGAGAAGGTTAAAAATATGAGAACGAAAAGATAAACGGTAAGAAAGGAGGGAAGGGCAAGCGAGAGAGGGATAAGACAGTATGGAGGATGTGTAAGGTTGCCAGTTACTTGAGAGATACTGTATTATATATAGTCTATGCATAAATTTAGACCAAGTTTATTGAAAACGTCATATAGCGGCGCCTATTCAAGTTTAACATCGATTATTTTTAAGGAAATGCATATTTAGAAGAAAAAGTCCTGGTAAATAGCTTAATGAATTTGTTGACAAATATGATTATTAAAAAAGTCAGAACATTAAACCGTCTTCTGCCGAAAAAAAAAAAAAAAAAAAAAACAGCTGGGCTTGGGAGAAGGTGATGAATAGGGTGGACTACCAGCACGAGGGATTTGACTGATATTAAGTGGCGCAACAGCGAGGTGAAATAGCACCAGGAAAAGGTGATAGTGAGGTGTGACAGCAAGCAAGAAGGAAATAGGAAGAAAGGAGGGACAGTTGAAGAAATGTAAACTAGTGGCTGGGACCGAAGGGGCACCCAAATCCTTAAAGTATTGCCCACATCATTACAGCCAATACCCCCCTACGGGGCAAGCACGAGGGATAAAAGGAATACAGGGATAGCTGTCTAATATCCAAAGGATAATATATAATCAGTTGTCTATCCCACTACGATGGTGAACAAAAGACAGTGCCTTTATTTAAAGGATATAATGTAACAGATATTCTAATTATATTTGTTTGTTATTACTTTTCAACTAATCACCTCCATTTTTCTTACCCTCTTCCCCCTCACCCTCGCCTCAAATCATCACATTTCTTCTCCTATATCCACCTAAGTTAATGCAGTATGCACTTCTTTAAACCAGGGTTCTTCAAATTACGGGTCCCGAATTCCTCCAAACTGGGACGCAGGCTCACAAAAATAAATACATGAATAAAATAGAATAATAATGTTCGTGACAATAAAATGTTTATAATCGAATATTCATATATATAATTATCAATAAATCAAAATCATTCCATTAATCATAAATATTATGTTTCAGTTTCTGGCCTTGTATTTTCTTAGGTTGATAATTCTGATCATTTGTAAAATATCTTTCTGTTTGGGTCGCGAGAATGATATCATAGTAAAAACTGGGTCACAACTGAAAATTTTTGAAGAACCCTGCTTAATAAGGTCCGTCCACACGATCGAGCAGTGCTCGCGAACACAAGCGAGCTGTTTGCCTGTCGACGGACTTACCGCTTGTTGTCGCGAGCACACCAACAAACTGCCCATGCTGGTGGTGGTTCGAATTCACCGAACACTGCGGTTACCCAGTAGTATGACGTCGCTGCCACACACACGAGGTTTCCTATGGAGCCAAGGGGCCGTGGTTGTCAGTATTATCGCTGGCAATCGAGCAACATGTGAAATGTATTTGGGTCCATTCTCATGTACTTTATGAAGTCATTCGTATTCCCAGCTTTTAATTCCCGTAATATTGTCACATGATTTCCCAACTGTTTTCTTTTAATTAGCGGGTCTTTACACCATTTGTCTTTCTGCACTGTGTTCTTTTTCTTCCTCACGCACATATCAAAAATATTATGCTAAACAGCGATATACAGTTGCGTTCCTTCTTATTAGGCACCATAGTTATCGTACCGGTACTCTCACGACCCAGTCGACCACCTGATCTGGCTCCTGCCCGGCGGTGACTGGTCAGACACTTTCGTTTGGACACCACAACAAGTGTAACACCCCTATTTTATATGTATTGTTATTCGGGATATTTACGGGTGTTGTATATTTATATGTATTATAATAGGTTTTTAGTGTAGAATTGTAGGGAGTAGCCAGGCGGAGATTATCACTAACGAATAATCTCGGTGGTGGGCTTCTTCAACACGAAATGTTAAGATGAGGAAAATAGAATTAATTATTATAGTTGGGTGAATAGGTTAAAGAGAGAGAATAAGTGAAACGTAGGTAGATTGATAGGGATAGAGAAATACGGGGTGATTTAAGAAAGGAATGTAAAATAATTTAATGGAGACAGGGAATAACCTGCATTTATAATTATAATATATAATAACGAAGCTAACATTCCTATACTGTTACCGGCATTTAATTGTAACTTGCTTAGAAAATTAATTAGATTAGTTAGGGTCTAAAGTCGGGACAGTACATTTTCTTGTTGGCGGAACAATACATGCCTTGAATATGTAAATTACAGTAATATAAAACTTTAAACAAGGGAGAAAGCAATGTATTTGAGCTCACTTATATGTTTAATTCAGGTTGTGTAACTATATACACCAGTAAGGGTGGAACTGATGAATTTGTCAGAAATTGAGATGAAAGTGGTCACTACTTTGCTTAGGAGAGTGAGAGTGAAGGAGGAGAAGAGGCGGTGATTCGCCTTTTCTCGACCTCATTCTGGTCTCGTCTTCTGCTGGTGACAGGTAAGAGTTCCAACTCGCTCTCATCATAAATATAGTATTGTGAATATAGTGTGGTGAATCTACTAGTCCCGTGATGGGATATAACTAACTAAAGAATATTGTGTGTTCACATTCAGGCATGGTAAGTAAAGTATGTTGGGTTTTTTTCTCATGCTCATTCTGGTCTCGTCTTCTGCTGGTGACAGCCATTATTAGCGATCTCCCTTGGTGTAAAGTGAACCACGTGGTACTAAGAAAATTACCTACATTTGCTGGCAATTTTATATTTTCATAAATGTCATATTGAGATTAGGATGTGATTTCTTTTTATTGTATTAGCTATATTTCGGCTTTGTTGTGCAAAATTTATTATTAGGAATTAGTTGAAATATTGTGGGAGGGGGGGGACACTTCATGTAATATTTTTTTTTATATGTACTTAGATCTGTCACTAGCGAGGCACGGAATTATTCCTGTCCTAGTAGACAGAACGGGGAGTAGGAAATATTAGGGGGAACAGAAATTATTATTGTGATTATGTTGTACTCGTACCAAATAGGTTGATAAAAATAAACGAATTTTTAATTGTCTGAGTATTTCCGTCACCGATATAACAAATAGACTGTGTTCCTTTATAGAAAATAATAGATTCCTAATTCATATAACTGATCGTACCCCCGTTAAAATTGTAGTCTGGGTTGCTTACTCACGCGCCTAAATAAGCTAACGCTACGCTACCCTTCCGGTGTGTGCTCACTTGGTTCCTCGGATCAACTTTGGTCTGGTGGTGGCGGCGTATACCTCGTACTGAGAAGGGACTGGACTTGTCCTGTTCCTCATCAGTCTCTTGTTCTTTTTTTTTCCAGACCGGGTTGATCCAGCTATAGGATAGAGTAGTCGCATACACTGGTGGCTTTTTGTTTTGTTGAAGGCAGTGGGTTTTTGTTTCCCTCCAAAAGTAGAGTAAAAATAGTAATATCTAAGAGTAAAGTAAGGGGACAAAAAATCTCGTTTTTACACAAGTGTGCCCGCCGCGTGCACAAGCGGTAAGCCTGTCAACAGGCGAACAGCTCGCTTGTGTTCGCGAGCACTGCTCGATCGTGTGGACTTTTAAACTATTGGTGATTCGATACCGTTCACAGTGTATGCATCATTCATTCCTCCTGACACACGTCTTCTCTACATGATCATTCGTTACCCTCCTTTATAGCTCCGCCCACATTTTTTTCCTCCTCTCCCACAACATCCCCCCTCCCTCCACCTGCAACTGTTGCCAGATCCGACGAGGCCCAAACCAAGTCGCTGATGGATGGGATGTGGACCCTTGATTTGTCCGGAGCTGTACAGTACCTAACAGTTTAGAAACCGAGTGTCAAATATCAATCCTCGCTTTGTCCCTCACGTGCTAGCAGCCTTGTAATATTCTGAACTCTTTTAATAATAGACTGTTGTAATGAATGTTTGGTGTTTTACTATCAATCCCTCGGTATGTCATATGTCTCTTGGTAGCAAAGATAGTTATTTAGGCAGATAATACTTGTGAGGAAAGACCAGGGAGTGTCGCTTGACACCCACATGATTGGCAACAGTAATTATTTTTTTGCGCGTCATTTAGAGGCTGACGTGGACTTTAGTCTGGTTAGCACACATTTGTTTTGATAATCAAAGAGGATTATGAGTTGATTGAAAACCATTAAACTGGTAAGGGTATTGAAGACTGAGTGTTGAAATAGTCCCTCTCAAATATGTTGGCAGTCCTAATGACTTGATGATGTGTAATCAATCATCTCACGAGACAGGATGTTTACGGAGAGTCCCACACTAATTTCAACCTTGTAGCAGAAGACAGTAAAAAGACCAATACGGCATCAAATTCAACTGTGTGAGTAGTGGGAAGATGTTGTATGACGGGAATCACAGGATTTCAGACCTTAACTCGCCTTCAATAAAGTTTAATTTTAAGAAATGCTGAAAATTTTTGCCAGCTTCTTTATTAACATGTCCGATGAAACCTCATCTGTACATCCCAAGCATTACTTGATGGTACTATTACAATGTTTAAATAACAGAGAAGAGAGATGCAAAGCAAATAATAATTTTTGCTACCAAGAGACAAGTGACATACCGCAAGGGATTCATAATAAAATACCAATAATTCAGTACAATAGGCTATATAAAGAGTATTCAGAATATTACAAGGCTGCTAACATGTGAGGAACAAAGCGAGGATTGATATTTGGCACTCCGTTTCTAAACTGTTAGGTTGATACGGGGGAAATGGAAGTGTGTGATAGTGATATCAACACTTGCCAAATGTAATATAAAGGTATTCCCATTTGCTTCATTTAATAATGAAAATTCTGGTTCATGATTCTCATTCAGTTATTGTGTAAGTATTTCACAACGTTTAGTGCTTGATAATAACCATTGAATACAATACGAATAAAGTATACAATAATGTTACAACGGTTGTTTTTGTGTTACATCGTAATATTAAAAAGTTAATTTTACCTTTAATGATATTAATAATTAACACGAGAATAAATTCTCACCTCTCTTTTATAGGCACACCTCCCCCCCCCCCCAACTCTCTTCAAATCCCTCTTTACTTCCCCCTCCCACCAGTGAATTGTTCGAGCGACCAGAGTTCAATACTAGTGTTACGGAGTTAATATCCCGGCCAACGTTGACAACGCTGGGTGGGCCTCACTGGAGTGTGACCAGTTGTACCTCCTCGAGCAGGATATCCACCACTTGGCTAACTCCCAATTCATCAGCATTGGTAGTGCCAGACGGCAACTCAACTTCAGACGACATAAGGATGGTGGTGCTAGGACATACGTCTCCTTTCTTCGCCCTCATCCTTCCAAGTTGACAACATCTAAATTGGTTGCAGCACCTTTTCAACTTTCTCAAGAAGCAGCTGCTACTTACTCTAGTGATAACGTTTCTACCGTTTCACTACATAATAGTTTTGCCCTGGAAACTGTATCAGACTCTCATTCTGGTGATCCTTCAACTGATGACAATTCTCAGGCTTTAACTAAAGGTATTCCACACGCTCTCCAAAAAGGTAACCTAAGTCAACTAAACTCCAACAGAGACGTCTTCGCGGTTCCTCTGAGACACTTGACTCTATGGACGTTCCTCCTTGCAATGCAACCGTTTGTCTAGACTCATCTATATTTTCCTCTCAATTTCACGGAAACTTTCTCATGGCTCTGATGAATCTCTTGATTCAACAGATGTTCCCCCTCCCAAGCTTCCTTTAGGAACATCGGAAAGGCTTGAAGTGTATGTGGATACCTCGGATATTGTGACTTTAAAAGATACAGTTTTTCTTCCGCTTGAGCAGCGGAGTGATTCTTCCACCTGTATTATGGATGTTGATGTATCTGCCTGTGTCAGTGATACCACTACTGTACAGGACAATACCAATATTGTTGTTTCAAAGAATATCCCTACTTATCTCCCTTCACCTTCTTCTAACATATCAGATGATTCAGGGACTCATCTACGGGTACCAATCACTGCCCCAAGTACTACTCCTCGGGTTCGCTCTTCTTTTAGTGGCCCAGGATTAGAGAAAACTTGTCGTTTGAGAAAATCCTCTGGTGGTAGTGGAAATTCCTTGCGTGAGACTTTCCGATAATCCATATAAAAGTAACACTGTTCAATGTCCTTCAGTAGAATTGCCGTGGCTTGCGTGCCTTTTGGGAGGAACTGCGTGTTCTTCTCTCTCGCTTCTCTCCTGCATGTGTTTCTCTCCAAGAGACAATGCTTGGGGACTACATTCCTGACAGTCCTCCAGTATACTCTGCATTTTATTCCAATTCATTTGAAGGGCAGGGTCACCATGGTGGCTCTGCCATCCTAGTTCGCCATGATGTTCCATGCACGAGCCTGGAGCTTGAAACTCCGCTCCAGGCTGTTGCATTTAAGGTTTTTAAAGACCACCCCTACACTGTGTGCAGTCTATACCTTCCTCCCAGTGTTGCAGTGGAGAGGGGTGATCTCAACCATCTTGTACGGGACCTTCCCTCTAACTTTATTTTATTGGGAGATTTTAATGGTCGTCATCCTCTGTGGGGTGACAGTTCGGTCAATCCCAGGGGTGTTTTTTTTGCTTCTTTTATTGAAGATGAGGGATTAGGGGTTTTAAATACGGGAGATGTGACACATTTTAATAGCCCTACTGGGACTTTACCGCCATTGACATTTCCCACTGCACACCCAGTACCCTGTTGGATTTTACTTGGAGTGTGTTGCCCAATTTATATGGTAGTGACCACTTCCCTATACTCTTGGAATGTAACAGGTACGAACCGCAGTCTCGTCTTCCTAGGTGGAGATAAGACAAGGCTGACTGGCAGTTTCTTAGAGAGCTAGCTTCTCCGGCCTCTTCTATGGCAGATTTTGGTAGCTCTGACGAGGCTGTAACATATTTAACTTATATTCTAAACTCTGCTGCTCTCAACTCTGTCCCTAAAACTTCTGGCCACTTTCCCAAACGGCCTGTCCCTTGGTGGTCCCCAGTCTGCCCCACTGCTGTGTTGGAGAAGTGCCCTGCTTTCTCTCGCCTTCATCGCAATCGTCGGGACCCAACCCTTTTAGAGGACTTCCGCCGGGCAAGGGCTCTGGTTAGACGAGTTTTAAAAGAGGCCCGACGTGCATCTTCTTCAATTAATACTAAAACCCCTCTCACCCAAGTGTTCAAGAGAGTCTGTAAGATGGTGGCAAAGTTTTCTCCTAGTCCTCCACCTGTTCTTAAGGTCAATGGAATTAGGATCATGGATGGTTTAACACTGGCCAACACCATGGCGGAGGCTTTTGCTAGTGTCTACAGGCGTGACTCTCGACCTATGGCTATCAGTTATGAGTTGAGAGCTAAGGAGCGCACTGTCCTGGATTTCTCGGCGAACGAGAATGAAAGTTATAACCATATATTCACCCTGAGAGACCTGCACTCTGTTCTCTCTCTCTGCGGTGACACTTCTCCTGGGCCAGACAACATCCCATATGCAATATTGCGACACTTTATTTTGTACCAGTCCTAATTTTGTCTCTTCGAAGAATCTGGTAAAGTACCTTGTTCTGGAGTTGTTGTAGTTGGTTGTGGTAGCTAGCTCGGTGGCGTGGTGGTGTTCAGTCAAGGTTGGAAATAAATTTCAGTAAGTAAAATTAAGGCTTACTTTATTTATTAATTCTAAGGGAGTTTTGTGCCCTGTCTTGTCTTGTGTTAATGGAGTACAGAGAAGATGTCTTTTGACTGTTTCGATCTTGAGTCCCTAACTAAAGCTATCCTGGTCAGTTTATATTCATTCTGTACTTGGAGATGCCAGTACTGTCTAGATACATTATTACCTGTTTGAAAAAAGGGGAAGGTCTAGTTAAGCTCCACCCAATTCTCTTCTCTCTCCCTCTCTTACTTTCTCTCTCTCTCTCTCTCTCTTACTCTCCTTTGTGAGTGAAGGTACAAACATCCGGTATTACCTGAGAGCACTGGGTTTGGAGAGATGAAAATAAGATAGGGAAAGTTTATGGTCTGAGGGGGATGCAGGTAGGTAACTTTATGGTGTTTTGGTGACCCTATTCTTCTACCTGATCTTAGGGGCTTTTATGGTGTACAATATATAACATAATATATATAATATCTTTATATAACAGAATCTGGCTGGAGGGTGTCTTCCCTTCTGGGGGGAGGGTTGCTACCATCCTTCCTTTCCCCAAGCCGTGCATGAACTCTAGTGTTGCCCTCAATTACCGACCTATCGCCTTGACCTCCTGTCTCTGTAAACTATTTGAGAAGATGGTAAATGTCAGACTGGCATATTTCCTGTAACTGGTTGGTGTTATGTCTTCGTCCCAGTCTGGCTTTCGTAAACACCCTTCCACTACAGACGTTTAGGTCAGGTTGGAAGCTGCTGCATTTGAGGCTTTTGCAGGACATCAACACCTGGTCTGTGTATTTTTTGATTTACAGAAAGCCTATGACACTACATGGCAATATGGCATCCTGCAGCAACTCCATGCATATGGCCTGCGGGGTCGCCTTCCATGCTTTCTTAAGGAGTTTCTCAGTCGTAACAGTTTTTCTGTGAGAGTTGGTACAGCCCTCTCAGCATCCGTTGCACAGAAAAAATTACACCTGGAAATTACTACCATGGAAGTATTTAATGTGCAGAAATATGAATTACATACGTCAAAAACTTTTCGAGATAGTGCCATCTGCTGGTGTCGAAATTTCTGTAATGTTTCAATACTGTTTCCACAAATTGATTTTGGGGAAACAAAATTATTGTTACACATATATTTTCTGTTTCCACAAACAGCATAAAAAGCATTTTATAATTCATAACCTCCAAACGGAAGACAATAAATGAAATTTTACTTCTCTTTCAGTTTTAATACCTCAGCGCCGTCTTTTACACAGTCATGCAAATGATAGCTGTTGTTCGTTCACGAACTAGAGATGACCTGTTTCACCTTGTCTACTATCTGTCTGATATGAACCAAGTGTTCTAGAAACTTCGAAATAGGCATACTTCAACATGCAGCAGTCTGGTTACAGATTTTTAGTGAATCCAAAATTGATTTAAAATGATGGGCCTTATTAGAGCCTTCACTCAATCTCATCAGTCTTCCACTGCAACCTCAACCGTCAGGATCCACTCTACTTCACTGCTTACCACTGCCATTTCAACAGCCCAAGTTTCAAACCATAAACTATCAAATTATATGGTAAAATAAGTGATAGAGAGTTTTACTTTGCATATAAGTAAATGTATAAGGGTACAGTTTACGAAATTCTTGTAACTGTTTCATTGGATGCCAACCTACAATAATCCTGCATGATTAATATATTATCTTTAAATAACATTTCCTTATTTCAGATGGTTAAAAACACTGACGTGCTGGTTCGATGGGATCAAGACAACACTGAAAATGTGGTACCATTGCGTGACTTGAAGCTGCCTGCAGGGAAGAAGTTGAGGAATGACATGAAAGTTAAAATGTGGTGGCAACCAAGTTGCAAGTGGTGGAGTGGAATTGTGATTCAGTTTAGTGAACAGAAAACTAGCTATGAGGGCCGTGAAGACAGTGATGATGACATTCCATTGACGGAATTTTTGAAAAGAATTGGATCGAGTAGCACCAACACCAAATGTGATGAAAGTGAAAAAGATGCACGTAGAGAAGATCGTAGCAGTGACCATTCTTATCTAAACACTTCCAGTGACTCGACTATGTCCGAGTGTGATTCAGTCAAAGATCCTTTGTATGTGCCTGAGGATGACGTAAATATAGATGATGAACTTGTAGCAGCAACTGTTTGTGGACATAAAGGCTGTTTGTCAGAGATATTTGCTGCTTGCACTAAATTAGAATGCCAACGTCTTTTTTGTAAAAATCACTGTATGACATATGAAACCGAAAATTATACCACAGTAGACGTTTACGAAAAAAAGCAACATGATTCATATGCAAAAAACGTAGCACAACCAGAGCACTTCACTGTTGATGTAATGCATAAGCTGTCTCCAGTTAAACGTAGGAAGGTCTCCAAGAAAGAAGAGATTAGGCAGCTTTGTAAGAAAAATCGCAATTCTGGTGAAGTATATATAAGTATACAAAGTGGTAAGGAGATGCCAGCAAGACGAATGTTGCAGAATCGGTGCCCAGCAAAAACGTGTGGTAATAGAGGACTGTTGTGTGATCAAGAGACTGAAGAACAAAGAAAAATTCTTATGCACAGCTTTTATGACTTGGGAAATGTTGAAAGTCAAAGGCAGTGGATAAGCAGAAACATAGAAGTGAAAGACCCAAAGTATGCACGATCTGGTAATGAGAGCAGAAAAAGCAGAACCTTTACATATTTCCTGCCAACTGGTGATTGCAGAAAAGTGAAAGTGTGCAGAATGATGTTTATAAATACGCTTAACATTAGTGATAGGCAAATTAGGACAACGACTGAAAAATTATCACCAGATGAGTCATTGCAGAAAGAAGGTCGAGGTGGAAGAAGACCAAAACTCAAAGAGAGGGATGAAAGACTGAGACAGAGAGTGACTGATCATATTAAACGTTTTCCGCGAATGGAGTCGCATTATTGCCAGCAGAGCACTACTGAGGAGTATTTATTCCCAGGCCTAACAATAAGTTCAATGCACAAGTTGTACAATGATAAATATAATGAGAATCAAGTTAGCTTTTCTGCTTACAGAAAAATATTCAGTGGACTTAATCTGATATTTCATGTTCCAAACAAAGATCAATGTGGACTCTGCAGTACATTTTGGAATGGGAATTAAGATGCTCAAGAAGCGATAAAAGAACGTTATGAAAAACATGCTCTTGAAAAGGACTCTATAAAAAAAAGTCAGATAAAAAACAAAAAAAAGAGGTAAGGCTGATGATAAATTTCTTGCAGCAACAATTGAATTGCAAGTGCTGTACTTGCCTATATCTAAACGATGTGAACTCTTCTGCAGCAGAAAATTATCGTGTTATATTTTCACTGAATACAATCTAGGAAATGGGTCTGGAACATGTTAATTTTGACATAAATAAAAGGAATAAAAGAAGTTGCCATTTTTAGTAATGGATGTGGAAGACAAAATAAAAATTCCATTCTTTCTGCTATGTTTTTCAGTTTCTTGAAGTGTTCTGTTTCCATCCAACGTATCACCTTGTCGTTTTATAAAACAAATCTTGGACAAAGTGAGGGGGACTCGATGCACAGTACTATTGAAAGGGCTGTAAGACGAGCTGGAGAGGCAATCGTTCCTGCTCAGTTAACTATGATAATCCGTCTAGCCACGAAAGTTCCATATAAACTGATTGAAGTAAAGCCGCCAATGATAAAAGACTGGAAGCAGTACTCGCAAGAGCTCCGAATCCTGCGTATTAGAGTCTGATGAAGGTGATTCAGTAGACTGGACAAAAATTGTGGAACCTCACACTGACAAGAGCTGTTTTACAAAACTTCTCATTGTGATGAAAATTTTCTGACACTGTCTCTCGATGCAACCAGACGCAACTGGACTGGGAGCCTTCCAGACAAACCATGAACCGTGGAACAGCTTCCGAAACTGTCAAACTCCAAGTACAAAGATCTTGTAAGTTTATGTGATGGTTCAACTCCAGTCATTTGCAATAAAGAATATGTTTCATTTATCAGAATCTACCACACTGGTAACAATGTCGTGATGATCCTTGGAACATGAAAAAATGGTGATTCAGAGATGCACTCAACATTTTGTGTGTATGTAAATTCATCTCAACTTGTATTAGTATTTAGGTTTTACCATAGTAAGTAATAAATTCGATTTATTAACAGATCAACTGACTGCATATATCTTATAAACTGTGTACAACATCCTTTCATGATTGCTGTATATGATATTATGCATAGCCTTGAATTTAAGCATGTTTTATAACCAATTATGTTTTTAATGCTTTTTAGTACCGGTAAGTGACGAATTTTACCAGTGTTGAATAAATTTGTTTTCACAAACTGACGAATTTGAGTCGAATCCTTACCAAACACATGTTGCATGTTTTCACAAACCGACAAATATTTTGCAATTGAATTTTTTCCATAATGGTATGACTTAGTTAAAATGTGGCAAAGCCTTGCTAATTGTAAATTAGTTGATATATACGACACAAAATATTTTCAGATTAATGCAAAAACTAAGGAAGATACCCTGTCTGAGAAAAAGGGAAATATTCTAAGGTGATTTTCTAAAAACGGGAATATTGCAGATTCGTCGGTTTGCGACAACACCGACGAATTTAGGCATTAGTGTACGATAATTTGGGCAGCTCGGAGGCACAACCGTCCACTTCACAACCCTACGGTCGTCTAAAGGGTGCTCTCGACAACCCTCAGCCGTAAGGTAAAAGATGGCCACCACAATAGCTGCTAAGGTATTTCATGCATACCACTGTCCACACAAGTAGACAGCCCTGGCGGGCAAACAAGTGTTACCAAATCATGGTGTGGAGAACACAAGTGTGCTAATTATTATAGGCAATGGTCGAAGGGATCTGCCGATTTGGTAACAGTGATAAAGAGCGAGGGATATTTCTCACAGAAAGTACTGCCCTTCGGGGCTGCCCGCTCTTGTGAACAGGCCTTAAGGTAACTTAGCGGACTTTCGTGCATCCACTCCCAGGCTCTTAACCTGTTGAGGGTCCTGGGCCGTATGTCCTGGGGGGCTGATCGGGCCACCATCCTCCACCTATACCATCTTCTTATTAGGTCAAAGTTCGACTATGGGTGTGAGGTGTACTCCTCTGCCACGGATGCCTGTCTCAGAATCTTAGACCCTGTTCATCATGCTGGGGTACATCTGGCAAGCGGAGCCATCAGGTTGTCCCAAATCCCCAGTCTCCTGGTGGACGCTGATGAGCCACTTCTTGATCTCTGTCGCCAGTCCTTGATAGTTCGTTTTTGGCATAGATTTCATAGACTTTCTGACTCATTTCCCTGCTTTCCCTTTTGTTTCCGGGTCAGGAAGGCAAAGGAGGAGATGGGCATTGATGACTTCCAGATTTGTCCTGTGCGGGTCCCCAGGGTGGCTCCATGGCTTCTTCCAGAAGTTTACACCTGCACCTGCTTTTCAGACAAGAAGGAATCTCTTCCTCTTCCAGTGGCTTGCTGGAACATGCCTCCTCTCACAGGGAGTCCCTCCCTGTGTACACTGATGGGTCAAAGTCTGATATTGGAGTTGGTTTTGGGGCTGTCTTTCCTGACTTTTGTCATGGAGGCAGGCTCCCTTCTGTCATATCCATTTTTACTACCGAGCTATCGGCCATTTTACTCTCCCGCAGCCTTCTTTTACTTTTTTAACGATTCCTGTAGTGCCTTGCAGGCCTTGGGCAATTTTAACTCTTCCCATCCCCTGGTGTTGGCCATTCTCGATTGGCTTATCCTCCTGGGTCGTCGTGGCTACAGAGTCACATGTTGTTGGGTCCCGGGTCATGTGGGTGTCAATGGGAATGAGCGGGCTGATGGCCTGGGTAAGGCTTCGGTCTCCAGTTCTTGGCCCCCTGCCAGACGTCATCCCGTACCTGCAGTGGATCTTCGACCCTACATAGATGCTGTCATTCGTTCCTGCTGGTAGGACAGAAGGGACGCCGTCGGTGCTAACAAGCTCCGTGGCATCCGCCAGTGCCTGGGTTTGTGGAGCTACAGCGGCCTGTCCCACCAGTGGGAGACGGCTCTTGCCCATCTCCACATTGGCCACACACTATTGATTCATGGGTTTTTAATGGAGAGGGCACCCCCTCCATACTGTAATGATTGTCTGGTCCCTCTGACAGTGCGGCATCTTCGTGCCGAGTGTCCCAGCCTTCGGGACCTTCGTCGTAGGCACCTCTCCGAGTACCGGGTGGGTTCTTACAGTGTCTCCCAGGTGCTCGGGGAGGAGGCTTGTAGTGTGGGAGGGAACACAAAATGTGAATATGATGATATTTTTAGCTTCTTAGATAGTTCAATGTTTTAAATTTTGATTCTTTTATATATTTTATTTAAGTTAATCAGGATATTTTAGTAAAAATATGAATCCCTTTCGGGGTAATGTAGCCTAACTAATGTGTGTACATATTTTATTAATAGTGTACATGAGAATATAATATAATTTCAGGTGATATATGACCCTAGCTGTTGTGCCACCAGATACCTAGTGGCATCTATTAATTAATCAACCAACCATTCACCTTCCTGTTGCTTGGGTACCATGCGAAGTGGGGAGGACCAGGCGCTGTCTGATGGCCTGGTGATACCCTGCAGTATCAACACTTTGAAATCCAGCTTCGCCGCCTCCAGCTGCCCGGGGGGCATACGGCGGGGCTTAGCAAAGCAGGGAGGTCTGTGGTGACGATGGAGTGTCTGACGCCCGGGTCTTTGGTGGCTTCAGTGGTCAATGTGGAGTGTAACGCTGGGAAGTCTTGAAGGAGAGCTGCTGGCCCAGACTGGCCCTGAGTATGTGTGATAGTGGGCATGGTCTCGTAGGAATAGTGGCACCCGTTGGCTGGTGGATGAGAAGAATTGTTGGCCATGAGGATAGGGTACTGGACTTAGGCCACGACGAACAGCCACACAAACCATTCTTCTTGAATGAGGGTGATGGCCCTGCTTTTTGTGCCGAAGGTGGCGATTGGAGATAGGTTGGCCGCCAGTAGGTCATATGCTGTAGAGGCATGAGTTTCCCTGTCTCTTGACGACTGAGGTACCAAGCTGACTTCAGAACCGGGGTCGACGAGGAACTGCTCGCCTGATCCCTGGTTCTCTACCCACAGGGGAGTGCGGGAGGCATGGTGGTAGGTGCTGCGAGAAACTGCTGGGCATATAGGGTGTGGCATGAGCGGCAGGCGGTAGCAAAGATGGCGCCATGTTGCAACCGCCCTACTTGTTTCCTTGGTTTGATCTGTTAGAGGCTGGGGCCGTAGGGATACCCTAATGACATGGTGGGCGGCAGTTGCGTGCCTGGGACCCAAGCCACTGGTAATAAGAACAAACCTGGGGGTCCTGCCAGGGTTGTTGTCGTGGCGGTGGTGGTAGGATACGTGGTGGAGGAGGTAGTTGTCATTGAAGTGGAGTCCAACTGTGCTCCTGTAGTGTGGTTGGTGCCTGGAGTTGTTCCACCTCGTGCTTCGAGAGTGCCTCGATCTGATGTAGGATGGTCGAGGCGTCGGAGGTGGTAGAGGTTGTGCCAAGAATTTGGTGACTGGGTGCTGGTGTGGTGGTGGGGTGCCGATGACTGCGGCGGTGGGTTGTGTGTGGTCGATGTGGGCCTCCATTAAAGTGCCAGGTTGGGCTGAGCAAGAAGGTGGAATTGCACTTGAGGTATGAGTCGGGTGTGCCTCACTCTCAAGATACAGTCGGGCAAGAGAGTGCCGGCCGCCGCGTTCAGCTACTGCATGTCACGCAAGAGGGCTGATAGGCGGCGACCCTCCACTTGCACGTCTTCCAGGGCCTTGAAATGTTGCATCGTAGTTTTACCATGAGGGCCGCCTTTACCCCCTTGTAATTGGAACCGGGGGTAAGGGAGGTGAGGAGTAGAGTTACACTTCAGAAGGTAGGGCGAGCAGGACAGCTTGGTATTTTTCCTAGTTGTGGAGGGCGCTGCCATGCCTCGGTGTGCCGTGCCTCAGTGTGGGATAACCATGTGTGGGTCTTTCAGGAAAAGGGTGGAATGTAAGCAATGTGGAGTGTGGGGTTATGAGTTGTGTTGTGTGAGAGCCTGATGGTGTTTTGTGAAGTTGTTAAGACGGTGGGGTTGTCGTGTGTGGTGGCGGTGATGGGAAACATGGTGGTGTGAGGGTGAGGGGTGGTGTGAGGGTGAGGGGTGTTGTGTGTGTGGAGTGGCGTGTTGCTACAGTTTGGCGGGAGAGTGTCGGTTAGAGACGAGGATTGTGGTGGTAATGGAGTGTAGGTGGAGGAGGGCTGAGACAGCGTGTTAAGTGTGGGTGGAGAATAATGGCGGGGTGTGGAGGGTGAGTACAAAGTAGAACACAGGTGGAGGAAAAATTATGTGTCGTACGTGCGTGTGTGGGGTGCGAGGCGGCGGCCAGACGAAAGAGTAACACATGTACACTGGTACCCCTACCATGTTACGTGCGTGGCCGTAGTATTAAGAGAATGCAAGGGGAAGAACACTGGGACCAAGCACAAAGAAATGACGCACGTGTACAGCCTTAAAGTCCTTCACAGTCTTTCACAGTTCCTACTCATCAGGGGTGTTACATGCACAACACTTGATGCGTAGGTGAGGTTGGCGAGGTGGTGTATGTGTGTGTCTGTGGGCACAGAATGGTATGCAAGGGAGAATACACAATATGATGGCACACAAATAATAAAAATATATACCAGGGAAAGAAGTGGAGGGAACCGGGGTGTAGCACGAGATGCGCGTGTCAGAAGGGCAATTAAAAAAAAAAAAAAACTACATTGGACAAGGGGTAATAACTACCGGGAGAAGAGAACACGTGATGCAGGAGTGGGGTAGAGGCCTGGGGACAAGGAATTGGGCGGGTGGAAGCGAAAGAAATGGAGGCCTGGCGGGGACGGACCCAAGGGGAAAAGAGCATATGGTCAGGTGGTCTGAGGCGAACAAAGAAGGGACAAGGTTACCGTAGGAGAGGGGTGGCTGAGTGGAGCCGGAAGTAGAGGTGGGGGTGATGCGTGGGTGGGACAAAGGCAGGGTGTATGTAGCGACCACGTGGTGTGGCAAAATGGGTACAAATAGGAGGAAAAATAGCATGATGCACGAAGAGAGGATTAAAACAGTACTATAGAATTGGGAACAACAGCAGGTGTAGGAGGTATGGGGGTGAAAGGGTCACATGTGGAGGGCAACGTGAACAAAGGAAGTGGTAGGGACGTGGGGCATGAAAGGACAAATACACGAATAATGAGACGAAAAGGGAGGGAATGAAGAAATAGCGAAGGGAATCTGTGTATCAACACTGGTTAGCCGTGGTTGCGTACCTTACCTGGATGTAGCCTTTCGTACGGGGTGCAGTGTCGGTGGCGTCATGGGTGTTGTGGCGTCGTCCCAAGTCTCAAATGTCGTGGAGCCGTAGGTTGTAGCACCGTGGTGTGGAGGTTTTTTGTAGATTGTTGTGTAGAGCTTACTTGTAGGGTGTAGCTTTAAGCTTGGTTGTGACGAGGTTGGTTGTAGGGTGTAGCTTGGGGACGTCGTAGAGGTGTTGTGGCTAAGTTGCCCAGTGGATGTTATAGAGTTGTAGTCAAGTGGTTGTAGTGCCATTGTAGAATTGTTGTTGTGGTGTTGTTGTAACGCCTGTGAGTTAACTTAGGGGTCACCAATTGTAACACGGGATGCTGTTACTAGTTGCAGGGGTTCTCAAACTCACGGGGTACACAGTACATTAGTTTATTAGTAGTAACACAGGGTGGAATGTAGTAGGTGTAGTACAAGTAGAATTCACTCCAGGACCAGGCCAGTAATGAAGGAGAAGGAGCACGTGGTAGCAGTGTGAGCACACACGAGGTAAATCTTGCTGGGTAGCCGTGCTGCTGACGAGTTGCAGTAGTGGTGAGCGGAGTGTAACAGGAGAGCAGCAGGCAGGCGGGCTGGAGAGAGGACTAGAGGCAGAGAGTGGACGCTATGCGGCCGGGAAGCCACGTATAAAGCCTCCAGCGAGGTGCGCACGCAGGTGGCGTGCCCAGGTGGAGCCAACAACTGCCGAACGAGATGCGTGTGTGTGCTTGGCTCGCTACAGACGCATCATAAATTAATTTTGCCATTATATCAAAGTGAACTCTTTAAGGTAAATTTAAGGGCTACTGATTTCTCCAAACTATGCCAGGAAATAGATGGCCTCAATGTTACTGATAGGGGGATCTGTTTCCTGGCAAAGTTTGGAGGAATCAGACTATTCTAATTTACCAACAGGAGAGTTCCCCCCCTTAAGTACCCTGGTCACTAAGTTTTTTTTTCAGTTTTTCTCCAGGGGAGCATACACTCTGACACCCTCCACCACTTTCTCAGACCGGGTTTAAGCCCCTGATATCGGCAATGTCTGGCATCGCCCCTGATTACAACAGAGAATATTATCTAACGTTGCACCAGACAGGCAATGTGTAGTGACATCACTGTCACTAAACATTGCCTGCCTGGTGCAACAGCGTATGTATGTTGCTTTGCATATTAAATATATAAATATATCCAAGTAACAATAAAAAATACACGATGGAGAGTATGAAGAGATGTTACCTGGGATGAAAATGTTTAATCAAACAAAGTATCACGTCCTATTTTATCAAGTGCCATTGAATAGTAACACACAGTAGAACCTATAAGCCTTTTTGCTTCTTTTATTAAAATTGCTCAGTTTACAATTTAATGTAAATGTACACTAGTTTCATTTTCCAAGGCAATCACTCTGCATAAGTGGAGGGCATGTCTGATGGCTAGCCGGTACACGACCGCGGTACCATTCACCCACAGGACCGTGACTCCAGAGTGACTGAGCAGGAAGCCCCTCAGAATATGTCACAACTGTAGATGCGTGGGAAGGGACGGTTATAGTTACAGTGTCCCGATATGTTATGATATCGACATTGACACCATCAACACCCGCACTTTGGGTCCTGGGTGGCGGCGTCTTCGTATTGGGACCACCCCCCAGCTGGACTGACCCTGCCGACCGACGGGACAAGCCCAATATGGAGCAAGTTTCCGCCGGATGGAAGAGAGGCGCCCAGTGGGGGCAAAACCATCACAACCAATCCCTGCCCCATTTTGGGGCACGAGAACCTGGGAATGGCTTCGGTCGTCTGGGCATTCACACATCCCTCTCACACAACATACCACAGCAACAAATTTTTTCCACACCGAGAAATAACTCTCCGGCTGTTATTTCTCGTATACTTCTCCTAGCCGGAGACATTGAGAGCAATCCAGGACCCACATATAAACACACATGTCCAACCTGCTCGAAACCCATCTCCTCGAGTCGACAGACAAGGGGCTCAGTGCTATGCAACATATGCAAACACTGGTTCCACCTCACATGCACTTGTTTCCATCAAACACTACACAAACACATGGACCTGTTCCTCCTGTACCTCTTCCCCCACTCGTTCACCATCCCATCCAGCACCTCTCCAACATCCATCCTCACCTCTAAACCCATCCTCGCCCCAACCATCATCCTCACCATCAACATCCTCCCTATCCCCATCCTCACCACCACCACCACCACCACCCCCCACATCTCCACCACCACCATCACCATCACCACCTCCACCCCATCCCCAACCTCACGTAAACAGAAAACGTTCACACAACATAAACATTTTACAGATAAACATAGACGGCATCACATCAAAACAACACGAACTTACACATTTCATCATTCACAACAACATACACATAGCACTAATCCAGGAGACCAAACTCCGTAGCACACAAAACACCCCTTCATTCAAAAACTTCACAGCCATCAGACAGGACAGAGCTGGCGGCATTGGCGGTGGACTCATCACCCTGGTACACAAATCAATTATCTACACATCAGCCGACACTCACATCAGATCCCTTATACCACTTTACGACACGACAACAGAAATACAAGCAATAAACGTTAGGATAGGGAACACAAAACACATTACCGTTGCCAACATATACATACCCCCCCAAACTCCCCACAACTACAACGCTTATCAAACACACCTAACCTCATCCTGGGTGGTGACTTCAACGCCAAGACGTCAGCCTGGTACATTAACAACCCCGACACAAACAGAGGACTTAACATAGAATCCCTGACAGATGACCTTACCATACTGAACGACATCCACACCCACATCCCACATCAAGCCCTCTATCACCCATCATCTCCCGACATTACATTTTCATACCCAAACATCGCCCCCACAACATCATGGAGAGTGGTAGGAACACTACTAACGCTTTCAGGGCCCGTGTCGCACTGTTTTTCGGGAATAACTCTGTAACTAAAGGTTGGATCAGTATGATGATATGCCACGGGTTATTTCACACCTTCCGCTAATTTTTGGCACTATAATGGATTACCAAAAGTGAATAATTAAGGCACTTGTCCCCGAGAAATGTGCCATTTTTATTAAATTTAACAGTGGGATACGAACGATCATAATGTGACGTATATACCACGTCAGTCCACAGGCTCCACCCATCCCCTTCTTTCTCTCCCCCACCCTACTCTCTCTCTCTCTCTCTCTCTCTCTCTCTCTCTCTCTCTCTGGTCTTCCCGAAAAACAGTGCGACACGGGCCCTGAAAGCGTTAGTAGGTTCCGACGACCTCCCAATCATAATCACCACAAAAACAAGAATCACCCCAGTTGGCCACAGAGACACACATACACAAACTACAAAAGTGCCAACTGGGAAGCCTTCACCACTGAAACAGAACAACACTTCGAAACACTGAACAATACACCCATCACAAACATCAACACAGCTGTTCAAAAATTTAACACAATTATACAAAACGCAAACAAACAGCACATCCCTAGAGGTAACAGAAGAAAATACAACCCCAACTTTACAACAGAAATTCAAGACCTCATCAGACAACGTGACACACTTAAACACACATCCCCAACTCCTCTTACACAACACATAGTACACCAAATACAAACACTAAACACACAAATAAACAACAAAATGAAAGAACAAAAAACGCTAAACTGGCAAAAGTTTGTCAACACACCCGACCACACAACCAACACCAGCAAACTCTACAGAACACTAAACAGCATCACACTGTCCAACAGCAACACTACACAATCACATGCAGCCATCACAATGACAGACATTATACCCTCAACTAAACAACAAGCAAACACCCTCATCCAACATTTCGCTCACGTCTGCCACCTTCACCCTCACCCTGAAGACAGACAAGTCATTAGACGTAAGAGACATTTCCCCACCGACCCAGACTATACGCCATTCACAAACATACACACAAATCACATCATACACAATCTAAAACACTCACCTGCCTGTGGCCCTGACAACATCAGTAACATACACCTTAAACACCTTGGACCACTAGGCATACAAGCCCTCATTAACATGGCAAACTACAGCTTCTCACACAACACAATACCCAACATATGGAAACACAGAAATATCATCACTATCCCTAAACCCAATAAAGATCCCACACTACTCTCATCACACCGTCCCATCACCCTCCTTTGCACACCCTCCAAAGTTAACGAGCGCCTCATCATCAGCTAAATTACACCACACATTCCTCTTGCATCCACGCAACATGGCTTCAGACCACTACACTCAACAAACACTCTTCTTACAGACCTCACACAAAGAATTTTTGATGGCATCAACTCAGATAGACCCCCACACAGAACACTCCTAGTTACATTGGACATTAGCAAAGCATTTGTTGCCATCCCCCGCCACAACCTCACAAACAAAATATACAACACAAACATGCATGATAACACCAAAAGATGGCTGGCCAGCTTCTTGGGAGGAAGAGTAGCCCATGCTACATTTGCCGGTCAGTCATCTAACATTAAAAGTTTCACCAATGGTGTCCCTCAAGGTTCTGTACTCTCACCCACCCTTTTCAATTTATACATGCACGACCTACCAACATCCCAGGCAACACAAATACACGTAGCCTCCTACGCAGACGACATAACACTCACAGAAATGCAGACACAGCCACTTACATCCTCCAACCATACCTGAATACTCTAAATGCCTGGTTCACCTCAAACAAACTTAAAATAGCACCCACCAAGTCAACTGTCACCCTTCTCACCAACTGGAATGCAGAACACCGCTACACACCACACCTCACCATAAACAACACACCTATACCACACACACACACACACACACACACACTAACACACACACACACACACACAAAATACTTGGCATAACATACAATACATCCATGACATTCAAACAACACATCACATCCATCAAAAACAAATGCATGCAAAGACTTAAAGCCCCCAGATCACTTGCCAGCACAACATTTGGACACAACAAAGAAACCACAACCACAGTATAGAAACAATATATTCGATCAGTGATGGATTATGCAAGCCCTGCCTGGGCCTCAAACCTCGCTGAGACTCATCACAACACCCTACAGACCATACAGAATAAAGCCCTAAAGATAATCACAGGCTGCACAGCTACCAACCACACTTACAGACCACTTGCACCATGAAACCAAAGTCCTCAACATCAAGGACCATCTTGACATAAGAGGCACACAAACACTTGCTGCAGCCTCCACAAACCCACACCACTAACTACACTACATGGCAGGTAACATGCCAAGGAACATCAAAACAACACCCAGTACACGATACCACACACAAGTACTATCATCTCTTACACCCTGCCCACCCCAAACCAGTCTCCAGAAACACATCCATAGTCAAATCCCTCATCAGTCCATCCAAACACTCAAAAACAACACCCAGCTGCTTGCACAACCTCTTGACATCCACCCATCTGAATCATCCCTTCCCCGTGAGGACACAGTCCACCTGGCCAGGGTGCGGTGTGGCCACCACCCGGCAGACATATCAGAAGAAGCTGGATGGAGCCATTGTAGATACTTGTCCAGGATGCAACACAGCACCTCATTCTATTAAACACATTATGGAAGACTGCAATACACACAACCACACTCGCCAACAACCCAACATACACTCTCTGAGGGCACTGTGGGAGAGCCCGGTTCAGGCCGTGGCCTTCCTCAGGAGCTCGGGGCTGTTCGGCCAGATAGTTTGAAGAACTACACGTCATCGTTTGCTCCATATATAAAGGCCGTGAGAAAACCCCTTTGGTCCCTGGGTCCCGGACGCAATTTTTTTTTTCCCCAACCACTTGTGGCAAATCGCTCATGTGGCATTTCTGCTATTGGTAACGTTTGGCAACACCGCAACTCCTCTCGCCGCCATCAGTTGTTAATACTTCTTATAGTTGGTTTCCAATCACTTTCACGCCCAGTAGGTCCCAGTAGTGTGCCCCAGTTAGGTCCCGGTCTTCTGCCCCAGTTATATCCCGGTAGTATGCCCCAGTTAGGTCCCTGTAGTCTGTTGAGGCCCAGGCTAGGTTAGGTAAAGTCAAGTAAGGTTAGACTAATTCCCAATTTCTTAGGCAAATGCCATCGGAATTACACCTAAGAAGTATAAAAACTGCTGATGGCGAGTTGCGGTGTTGCCAAACGTCACCGATAGTAGCGTTGTCACATGAGCGATATGCCGCAAGTAACTGGGTAAAAATTTCGCGTCTCAGACAGTATCACGAGCCCACTCACTCGTCGTGGACGCGTGAATTGTCGGAAAGGGCCTACCTTCGGTGTGGGAAACATATTAGGCTACACGCACATAACAAATAAAACGAAACAAAATAAAGGACAATATCGGGCTTACTTAACACTAGGTAAATATGAGATATTGGTATATGAAGTATGACAAAGTATTAACTGATTTAATAATGATAAGATTCCCGTCAGAGTAGAATGTTCTTGCAGATGAGGTGAGATAAGGTGAGGTGAAGTTAGGTCATATCAGCCAGACCCTCCTTGTGGTTTGTGTGTATACAGTATACTCCAACCCTTCAGCCTTGTACTTTGTTTGGATCTAATAATCCATCAATTTATCCATCAATCCTATTTTTATTAAATATAGCTTGTAACTAGGAATTAAGGTCTATAAAATTAATAACTTCAAAATTCTATAATGCACTAACCTGTTTTAGAAAAGCTTTGCGAGACTAGGTTGGCCAGACTGAGGGATGTGGTTAGGATGACGTGGTCACCGCGCCTTACCAGCGTGTTAAGCGCAGTGGGATAGGCGCTATATGGCATATATTTGACGCGCCCTTTCGCTTCCAGCTTGTGTATCTCGTGCAGTTCTCCATCTTGACTCGCCTGTTATTATGGTTTTATGAGTTAAAATATCTCTTCATATAATCAGTCCACTTTCCTATCAATCATTCTGAATTCCAATCCTTTTACAATGTAGCCTTCGATACCCCAGCAAACCTTAGATGAAGTTCTGTAATCCCGAGACTATAGGTTATGTTGATAGAAAACTTGCATTATCATTCGGTATTAATGCTGGTGATGAAGGCAATAAATCATATTGATTATACATAGCACTGTGCATTCTTTGCTCATTATGACATTATGATGTCAAGAGCATCACATCTCTCCTTTTTGACCGAGGAGCCGACCCTGAGAAATAGACACTTGAATGAAGCAACCAAGCTTACGTTTGGGTTGCCAAGTAAAGTTACTTTTTCTTGCCATAAGTAATGGTTTGTGCTAGCAATCATGGTGCAAATCATATTTCTAAGATCGGTCTCAGATATTTTGGTCTCTAAATATGAAACTGGGCATGTTTGGCAAATGCCGACAGCAAGCTCAATATCGTGAAATTGATTGACTAATAATTGACTAATTAGCGGATAATAAGAACATTGACAAACCTTGACTCACCCTCTCCTCAAATCATCACATTTCTTCTCTCCTATATCCACCTACGTTAATGCAGTATGCACTTCTTTAAACCCAGGTTCTTCAAACTACGGGTCCCGAATTCCTCCAAACTGGGTCGCAGGCTCACAAAAATAAATACATGAATAAAATAGAATAATAATGATCGTGACAATAAAATAAATATGAAGATCATACATGAATCCACCTAACATATTTTTATAATCGAATATTCATATATTTGATTATCAATAAAACAAAATCATTGCACAAATATTAGCCTTCTTGAGAGAGAATGAGAGAGAGAGAGAGAGAGAGGGAGGGGTAGGTGAGGCAGTGTTTATAATTCTGGTTAGGATGCCTTTTAATCATAAATATTACGTTTCAGTTTCTGCCCTTGTATTTTCTTAGGTTAATAATTCTGGTCATTTGTAAAAGATCTTTCTGTATGGCTCGCGAGAATGATGTCATAGTAAAAACTGGGTCACGACTGAAAAAGTTTGAAAAACCCTGCTTTATACTATTGGTGATTCGATACCGTTCACAGTGTATGCTTCATTCATTCCTCCTGACATACGTCTTCTCTACCTGATCATTCGTTACCCTCCCACATTAACTCCTATATAGCCCCGCCCACATTTCTCTCCTCCTCTCCCACTAACATCCCTCCTCCCTCCACCTGCAACTGTTGCTAGATCCGACGAAGCCCAAACCAAGTCGCTGATGGATGGGGTGTGGACCCTTGATCTGTCCGGAGCTGTACATGCAGACATGCGAGTCCTGCCAGTGTTGTTGAGCTGAGGTTGTCGGTGGGAGTCGCTGAGTAGGTGGTAGTTGGCGGGCCAGTGGAGCCCACTGGTGCTGGTGATGTAGTGGTGAGGCTTGTAGTAGGTCAACTTTGTTGGCTATAGCCTGTAACTGCTGCGCTAGGATGCAGAAGTCGTGCGGTGAGGTGTTTGTGTGTTGCTGTTGAGGTTGTGGGGGAATGGCGGGCATGGAGTGCGACGTAGTCGGCGCGGCGATGGTTGCGGCGGTGTGTTTCGTAGGCCACGTACCCATGCCGTCCGCGTAGCTGTCCATGAGTGTATCCACTAGCTTGCCGTATTCCCGTAAGAGTAGGTCAGGTTGGGCCTGCAGGTGAAGTTGAATAGTTGTCGGTAACAGCATGGAGTGTATGCTCTTTAGGACTGCGTCGGTGAATGGTGTGGCGGCCTTCTCATTTAATTGCTGCAGACGGGCGGTGCCCTTCCAACTGCATGTCATCCAGCACCTTGAAATATTATTCTGTGGACATGCCGTGGGTAGCGGTGATGGCCGCTTTAACCTCGTCGTACAGAGATTCCTGGTCGAGTAAAGGGAGAAGTGGAGAGATAGATGCGAAAACCTCGTTTGGAAGGACGCGAAAGATGGCTTGAAACTTTTGTTCCTCAGTATAAGCGTTGCCACGCCATATCGCCTCCATGTGACGGAACCAGGAGTGTATATGATAAGAGAAAGGAGGAACATATGGTGTGTTTACGTAAGGTGGCTGCGTGTGCGGGATCGTGTGTAGGGTTCCTTAAAATTATGAATCACTGGCGAAATAGGGAGGGCTAGGACACTGGGGAGTAGTGTGTGGGCTGTGAGTGGAGAGCATGTTGGGCGGAGTAAAGGTGAGAGCAGCGAGTTGAAGATAGCGTGGCCACGGGGGTAAGGGTAGGAGTTTAGGAGGGAGTACAGGACAAAGGGTGTAAGTGAAGTGGTACTCATGTGGTCGGGGAAGGGAGTATAATTAATATAGATGGGAAAAACGAGTAACGGAGGGCGAGAAGCTAACACTGGGGAGGCTAAGGGAAACACTGGGACGAGAGGAAGGGGTGGACACGTGGTATGGGAACAGTTAGTAGGGTGGCAAAAGGAGGTAGTAAAGGAGAGAGAAAAAAAAAATTGTGGCAGGGTAAGGAACACGGGTGATGAAAATGGGGCGAACACAGAGAGGAATGGGGTGCGAAGAAAAAGAGAGGGGCCGAGGTGGAGACACGGGTGGATGGTGGGTAGGAAGGAATGCAACACGTGGCCACGAGAAAGGGGTTATAGGGGTACAGGAGGACGAGTTACGTTACAAAAATGGAGGAATATGGTAGCACGGGGACAGGAGAACAAAACAAGGGGGTAATAAGTGTAGTTGTTTGTGTAAAAATACCTTCGGGGTAGTGTTGGGAAAGGTCGTAGGGCGTCACGGTAACGTGGAGTTGCAGGCGTCGGTCGTAGGTAGTAGGTCGTGGTGTAGAGAAGTTGTAGAACGTACCAGTAGCGTGGAGTTGCAGGCGTAGATCGTAGGTAGGGCGCAGAGAGGAGAATCTTGAAGCCCGTGGAGGTAGAGTGAAGGAGCTTGTAGCTTGTGTAAACGAGCTGAATCCGGGGTCACCAATTGTAACAACAAGGATAGTTGCGTTACTCTTGGGGTGAACAGACTCGATTATAGACGGTAACAATTTATTGATAAGTGCAGGGTTGTGTAGTAGCAAGCACTTTGTAGCTGTAGGATCCCGCCTGCCGTGGTCGCGTGGTTTGAGAGAGGTAGCTGCTACAGGATGTACAGTCTCCTCCACTGCCACGTTCATCACTCCAGCGTTGTCAATGTTTGTACCCCAAAAGGTGTGAACCTCCAGTTTTGACTCGCATTTTCGAAACACATGCCAGGAGTAAATCGGGGGGATGGTAATGGAGGGGTGTAAGCTTGGGAATGGTGTGGTGCATGTTTTACGGAGGAAACTTAGCGAGAGGATTGTAAGCAGTAATGCTGAACTAAATTATATGTCAACTATATAAATCGGTTACATAACAAACATGACATTGGTAGACCACAACATTGTGATGGTTAGTAAAGTCATTAGTTAATGTTTGTTATCAGTATATTATGCTCTCAAACGGTAAAAGAAATGCTGGGTTGGTGAGGCAGTAGCTAGTCTCGGCCAGGTGTCTCTATGAATGTTTAGTATATGCCAGCTATCAACAGCGCATCTTGGTTTTAATTAATATTTCATGTTCTACATCATAACGTTAACGATAGTTATTACACATAATAAGTAAATTATATTGAATGTGAAGTTTAACGTCACAATGTTCCTAGAACGTAACATATTTAAATCAGGTCTCATAAATTTCCATAGGCTGGTCCCACGAAGTTAATCATTGTGATGATGATGGCTTTATTTTCTGTCAATTATAACAAATATCTTCAATTTACGAACATTGTGAACATTGGTAGTAGTGTCATGACTGTTGATATTTTACGATGAAATTTGACTGCTCCTACCGAGGTAATATTTTATTATCATTACAATATGAACTTTCACACACTTCAGTTTTGACATTACTAAGCGGTTATGGACGGATTGAGCGAGGATGCCAACAAAATTCATACATTTTAAGTTAAAGTCGCGAATACCTTGAAAATCATCTCTCTCTCTCTCTCTCTCTCTCTCTCTCCACACACATTAATTGGCGTGCACAGTTGTGGTTACTAGCATCATATCGTCATGGCCTAAACTCAATTGATATTAATCTAATAAGTTGTCTTGTGTAAATAAGGTATTGTAAATCACATATAAGGTGCAAGTCAATCTGTATCAAAGTGAAATATCAGAATATTTACTAATGTATGCCCTGAATCAACCAAAACCTTGCAGCTCGATTGTATTCATCAACTCCGACACATATGAAGCATCCAACACCTTAAATATATGATTTATGTTTCCATCCTCACCCAATCCATCTATGATCACAAAGTAATGTGAACAATAAAGGCTGTGAAAGGTTCACTATATAATGAAAAATATATAATGAATTATCTTTAGTCGGAACTGTCAAGAAACAACTTTTAATGACAACTGTCAGTACACCAGTACTACTGTTTTAATGTTCATCAAATGTTTAGACATTGTTGTTCCTGACAAATCTGCGTCATCGTCACAAAATAAATACCATATTAATATGCAATGACTAACTTGAAGGAATGAGCCTATCTTGACTTGTGGAGACTAATGGTGGTGTGGAATGTTATAGCAACACGGTGACGTGCTTAAATTCCACACTAGAGATATTATGCTTACCTGCAGTAACTATCATTATCGTTATGATGTAGAACATGAAACAAAAACTCCACAAAGTGATACTATTATCTTTGACCTATATTGAACATTCATAAATATAACACCTGGCCAAGACTTCTGCATTACAGCTTACAGTTCCCTACCCTGCTTCCATAGAACACCACACCAAAGCGCCCACCACCCCTCAATCAACCTCCCACTGACATGAATCATATTGGTATGTGTTTCGGATACTAGAGTCAACGACACTGGAGGTTCACACCTTGTGGGTTACACACATTGACAACGCTGGAGTGATGGACGCTGCAGTGGAGGAGACTGTACGTAGAGAGCTTGGTGTAGTCAGGCTGATGGTTGGAGCGACGGCAGGTCGGGAGGTGTTGCTAGGTGCAGATTGGCAGACAGAGTGACCTAACGCAGGTACTCCGACCTCCTTTAACCTGGCGGGGTCGGCTGCAAGCGCTGGCGACAGGTAGATAGGTGAAGCGTAAGACTCGCATGGTGGATAGGTGAAGCGTAAGATGCACAAGGTATCACTACAACACAATCACCTCAATTTGTACAGAGAAGGGCTTGTTAACGTGAAGAATCAACAACTAGGACATAACTGGAGAATCCGGAGCTAGGTGACTTTTATGCACACTCAGGTTCGACATGAGTCTGTTTCCGACTGAGAGGGAAAAGTCAAATAGTTCAGAGTTTGGAAAGACAGGGAGTGTGCCAAGATTTGTCATACTATATTTGACTCGCAGCAGGATGGTTAGTGTACACTGATGTTTATTGTAAATGTTACTGATGCTGTTATCCTTACTAACTTAGGGAGGAATCTGTTGTTGGTAAAGTGATGGCCTAGTGATTCCTCCAAATTATGCCACGAAACAGATCCCCTATTAGTAACACTGGGGTCATCTGTTTCCTGGCATAGTTTGGAGGAATCAGTAGCTCTCCAATTTTCCAACAAGATATTCTCCCCTTAAACGTGGCTACAATATTCCACTAGTTACATTGAGACAGAAGAGCAGGGAAGCTTAATTATACAGGATACTGTATTAAAATTTCTTACACCAGGTAAACTGCAACAAGAATGTACTAATAATTATATTCACATGAAAACTTTTAAAAGATATTAATGAGCTTAGAGAATTCTAAATATTGTAAAACAAATATACTGACCTCTAAAATAACAAAACACTACCCACACATTTCAGCATTATTTTTAACATGCACTTCTTGTTAATCTCATTATTAGGACACGTGAATAACAACTAACTCTATATGGACACCGTATCTTTTTTACCATGGAGTCCCTGTGGTGATGAGTAACAGAGAAAAGAATTACTTGGTAAAACTCACCGCAATGGTTGCGGTGATAATGGTATTTGGTGGCATGATGACGGTTAGGGACGGGTTGTCAATAAGATCTCTGAGGGTTTGGACAGGGTGAGAAATACGACGCACAGCTAGGAGGGAGGTGAGATTGCAGTTGTAGCTCAACGTTATTACCAATCCTAGCCACACCCAACCAGCTAGTACCATCCTCTGCTTCCCATCAATCATCCACCACTTAATACCTGTATAGTTAGAAGAGCTTAACAAATTATTATTATTATTATTATTTTTATTAGTAGTAGTAGTAATATGTGCATCCTATAATGGGCCCTTAGGCCTGGTTCCATTGAAAATGTTGGATGTCATCATTTTCTGCAACAGTCGTTGCCTCTACTTTAATTCAACCGAACAGGACCTACCCTACCTAACTATGACCACCACCAGGATTTGAAATGTATTCTGTGTCCCGAATCCACCATAACTCAAAAGTATGCATCAGTCTACCATCATCTCCACCCTTCATATTCCATTTGTACATGAAGGTCTCTTAAAGTAATACCAAACAAGCCCCCCCCTCAGCCACCTCGATGTCACACCCTCTCTTACTTGGATGTGTCTTCCACCTCAGACACTCCTCTTTATCGCCCCCACTACCCTCCAGTGTGCCCCATATATATTCTCAGCCATCTCTTCATGGCCAAATCCCTTCTTCCCCACTTGCCTCCCTCCTTGGCAATCTCCCAAACCTCCTCCTCATCACTTATTCGTCGCTCATTCGCCCCTGCCCTCCACCAAGACATCCTGCAATTGTAACATGCCCAGAGAGAAAGTCGAACCCATGTTAGACAACTTGGTATTAGATGCTCTGCCAATTCAATCCTATCACCAACATAACTAAAATTCATCCGCTCTTACCTCCTGCTGCAGCAGCCGAATTATGGCATTAATTTCACTGCTACTTAACCTTTATCAGTCACCCCTCAAATCGTACTCCTACAACAAACCCATTGGCAGCTCTGCTCTATAAGTCACCAGCAATGACAACAACCAGAGGCGCTATTCCCAAGCTTTTGCACGAAATTTGACATCCATCAAGCAAACTGGACCAACCTCCACCTACACTAATCATCTGAAAACATGGTGGGAAAGATGCAGGTAGATCAAGACCCCAATTTACAGTACTATCTCTTTTCTCTAGCCACTTCAAATAGCTTCAAACATCAAACGTTCTATATCATAAAAAGAATAACACTCATTGCATTCCTTTGTTACCACCCAATGTGCTACCCTTCAATTACCCAGACAGAATATATGTGGAATATGTGTGTACAGTACTTTTTGGTTCCACCACCACGTCTCCGTATTTCCTGGAGGTCCCCTCCCTGAAACACTTTTTCACCCACTCTTCGTATGACTGTTCTTCTACAACCAATCTTGTACTTTCTTCAGTGGCCTCAGCTCTTCTAGAACATTGTGCCTCAACTGTCTTTTTGTCTTTCTCTTTCAGTCTCCACCACTTGATCTGCCTGCTCTAGTTTTCTTTTTCTGTCACTCAAGATTTTCCAGTCCAATACTACGACTCTATACTGAGCGCTCACGCTTTCTCCGGGTATGACCTTATACTTTCTAATTTCTTTCAAACTAGATCTCCTACACATTAAGAAATCTATTTGACACTCTCTTCTAACTGGTTGACTGTAGGTCATCAACTGATTGCCTTTCTTTTGGAGGAAACTGTTGACAATTGCTAAGTCGAATCCAATTGCTTAACAGATTTAACACAATGCTAGTATTATGGTAATCATAAGAAGTTCTGTCCTATCTGTACAAAGGAAAACTAATATATTATTTTTATTACCCTGGTTTAGGAGAATGCCCAGCTGATGGAAGATAGTGAACATTCCCAGCTGGCTGACTGTTCCGCTCACGGATATATAAGGAAGCAGCCGCACCATCGTCCACACGATCAGCATTGAAACAACCAGACACACCCACACACCAGGCGTCATTACCATTAGAAAACTCCATGGATCAATCTCAGGAGCTCCTTTCTTGGCCAGCATAGACCGGTCGCCGATAAACACTGAGGAACTGTAATCTACAGCCTCCATCCTCTCAGCTGTTTGAGCAAAGGGTCCCAGACCAATATCCGCTTGCTGATGAAGGAAAATTGGGATTTTACAAACATAATAACACAATAGTTAATTATTGTGAATGATTTTACCAGTTACTTATAGATTTTGCGTCACAATTTAGTAATTACCTTACTTTCTACAAATATGAAGGTGTATGGTATATGTGAAATAGTATGAAATTTTTACGAAATGTGGACTTCATGACTGAAGATAACAGGTTAGTGATCAATCCTGGGAGAACCAGGACTGGGTCTGATATCTATCCAACTATCTATCAATAGATACATAAATAAATAGAGAGATAGATTGATAGATATCACTGTCTTACAAGATGCTTTATTTTAGACATCTGTCTGATACTTTTGAAAATATCTCACGTATAGCTGTCGTATTCGGTTGGTATTATAATTTTTTTCTGACTGATTATATTTTATGTGAATATTGTTTGTCTCAAAACATATTTGACTCTGGTACCCCGGAGAGGAGTGGCGGGTGGTAGTTAGATGAATGAATAGGTTGTCAGTTAGTAGTTTCATGATCAATCATCTGCGATTTGTGTATTTATAATAAATATACTAATAGATTAGCATTTTCCATAATTATCCAATGTAATTATTACATTAGATTGGTTAAAATCGATTATAACATAATATTTAGGAAGTAAAGAAATATCTTAACACCGAGTAATCAATCCTTAGTTTTTATGTATTTGTAAGTAGCATTAAGGTTTAATATTTAAGGTCTAGTGTTGGTAGGTTCCATGACACATAGGTGGAAATGGGTGGAGTAAGAAAATCCTGGGTACACTCCTGGAGTCTTTATTTACGTTTCGCTTATAGCTTCATCAGAACAAGACTACAGAAAAATGAGACTCCATGCCCCATATATATACAGGTGTCAGCCCGGGTCGCGGTTCCCAGGTCTCAATCGGATCTGTGGAGCTGATTGGATGACGGTATCAGACTCCACCCCTCTTGCCTTCATCCTATGACACTTAGCTGTTTTGGGGCCGATCTTGGTAGAACCTGTTCCTCGATGCACCTCCGGAGAAAATATCTGCGGGATATACGGCTGGCTATCCTCATTCTCCTGTCGAATTCCAGTTGTGTAGAGTCCACTTCTTCTCCACCACCCGACATAATGTTGGTAGGTTGGTAGACCTGGGAACCGCGACCCGGGCTGACACCTGTATATATATGGGGCATGGATGTTTCTGGTATTCTTAAGGCAAACTTGGTGGAAAAGGTGTGTAATGAGATGCAGATGAGGTCAGGTAGGAGTGTACAGAGTGCACAAGGGTTTGACATCGCAGCTGGGGCTGAGGATGAGGTGGAAGAACAAAGGAAGGTAGAACCTGTGACAATTGGTCAAGTGTCTGATGTTGGATAGCCGAGTATGAGGGAAATATTAAATTCTAGTGTAACGGATCAACAGGTTGAGTTAGCTAGGATACAGGCACAAGTGGAAATGGCTAGAATAAATGCACAGCTTGAACAGCAGAGGCTGGAATGTGGAAATAGAAGGGAAAGTGATGTGCTTAACACAGATTTTGATGTAACGAAGCATATGAAAATGGTGCCGGAGTACAATGAAAATGATCCAACTGAATATTTTATGTCATTTGAGAAGGTAGCATTCAATATGAGGTGGCCGAAGGATAAATGGGCTATATTGTTACAAGGTGTGTTGAAAGGAATAGCCATGAGCGCTTATACGGCTTTAGAAGTAAATGAATGTAATGATTATGAGAAAGTGAAAGCTGCCATATTGCATGCTTACGAGTTAGTACCAGAGGCATATCGTCTACGTTTTAGGAACAACTTTAAGAGTACTGGTGTGTCTCATGTAGATTTTTTACATGAGAAAGACAAGGCTTTTAAACGATGGTTACACTGCAAACAAGTAAATGGGGATTATGAGAAACTTTATGAGTTATTGTTACTAGAGGACTTTTGTAGGACTATAAATAGGGATGTACTGTATATCACCATATTTTGGAAAGGGGGATAGAGAATGGGGTGAGAGCTGCCATCATAGCTGATGAGTATGTGATTTCACGGAAAATGGGAAATGTTTCGAGGGGAAATGTGAAGAACAAAACGTATGATTATAATAATATACCACCACCTCGTAGAAATGTACTGTACCCACCGCAAGGCACCACACAGCACCGGAGTACAGGGCCACTGAAGCAGGGGGACCCCACGATGGGCAAGCAGGTGAGATGTAAACCCAAGGCTTGTTTCTATTGTGATAAATTAGGGCATTTGGAGAGAGACTGCTTTAAAAAGAGTAAAGAAGTAAAAGATAGTCAGTCAGTATTTGAGAGACTTTAAGGCCGTCTCTTTCATTTCTTCTTTGGAAGATAATTGTATTGATGTAAAGAAATATCATGAAACTGAATGTAGTGAGAACAAGCAAGGCACTTTTGATAACTTTATATTGGATGGAAAATTAATTCTGGGGGGGAAGACTGTCCCTATCAAGCTTTTAAGAGACACTGGGGCATCACAGTCACTCATACTGAGTAAATTGGTGGGTGATTATGAAAATTTTGGAAGGAATGTCCGAAGAGGATTATCTGGCTGTGTATCTGCTCCATTGGTGGAGATTACATTGACCAGTAACTTAGTGTCTGGAAGGGTGATTGTTGGGTCGATAGAGGATTTGCCTGTGTCTGGGATTGATATGATCCTGGGAAATGACCTTGCTGGAGGCAGAGTTCACCCTGTTCCCATTGTGTCCAATGATGCAAGTGATTTAGGCGCAGGAGCAGTACTATTGCAGGATGATGGAAATGGAGTAGAACACCCAGTTTGCTATTATAGCAAGAAGTTTAGTAAATCTCAACTTAATTATTCTGTCATAGAGAAAGAACTCTTGACACTCATACTTGGTCTCCAACATTTCAATGCATATGTTGGCTCTTCAGGTGATACTCTTACGGTGTATACTCATCACCAACCATTAAAATATCTTGATAAGTTGGAGTTTATATTTACAGGAATACAACCTGAATGTTGTCCATGTAAAAGGGAAACTAAATGTTATAGCTGATTGTCTATCCAGAGGGATTCATGAGACGGAGGGAAAAAGTCAGATTTTGTCTGTGCCAAAATCTTTTTTCAGTTGTGAGGGTGTGACGAGAAGCACTAGTGGCCTGAACCAGCCTTAACTACCTGTTAGGGGAATACATTAACTACCATCATCTGGCAAGTTAATATTGTCAATGTATTCCATGTACTTGAGTGAGATGCATATTATTTGTGAATTAAATTAATGTTATTTTTCGCAATGTTTCAAGTATACTCCTATAGTGTCAATCTAAAGTATTTGGGAGAGCAACGGTGCATTTTTTCTCATGGGTGCATCGGGTCTTATAAGTAAAGGCGTGACAGTTGCCACATAATAGACCTCAATCTTACCATTATACTCTGCCTTTCGCCAGTCCAAAATCAAAATAAGACCCACATGGGTAGACTACGGACATCAAGTCCTTAAGGGCACACTGGAGTGCCTTGATTCCTCCAGAGTATATCAGGAAACACAACCAATGAATAAATAGAATGGTATCTTGTTGCTAGGCGTAGTTTGGAGGAATCATTTGCTCCAGATTTGCCACCAACCAAACTATCTGTATACCTCCTTGAGGGACCCTGTGATCGTGTATGAGATTTGGTGGCTTCTGAATCCTCCTGACTATGCTACGAAACACGCTCCTTCCCTATAGGTGTGTGCGTGCTGGTGGACATATTTGTAGGACTGACTATATCACAGGGTCCCTTAATGGGGAGGTGCGGTGTTGGTATATCTGGAGCAACATAAATCCTCCAAACTATTCCAAGCAAAAGGACACCAACATTATTATTGTTCATCTAGTCATGTATCCTGGCTTGCTTTGGATAAATCAAGGCGCTCTATATGTACCAGATGTATATTGTCCCCTTAAATGACTGCAGCTCATACCACAACGGAAAATATGGTTCAGCCTTATTAAAGTAATTTCTTAACTGTGAAAAAAACTGGGAGATTTGTGTGCTTGCTTTCCAGTTACCCAACACCGTAATACTTAAAAAAAAAAAAAAAAAAAAAAAATATACACACACACTTATGGAGCGGGGAAAGAGCGCGTGACGACACTAGACAGATCAAACGATAACACCCCATCCACAAGGTGGAGGGAGGGAGGGATATGAGTGGGTGAAGAGGGGAGAAATGTGGGAGGGTGAAGAAGATTTAGGGCTTTGTGACTATCGACTCATTGTGGTGGTCATTAATTAAGGCAGTCAGTCTTAGTACATCAACACATCTTCCCCCAGCCTACAAGGTTGCTATCCTTGCTCTTACAGTTCTCTCGCTTGCGAGTCGAGTGTGCTAACCATTACACCATCAGCACCCCCTGGGAGGGTGAAGAAGTCGCAATCATGGTGTTGCTGGTGGGGGGGGGAGGGCGAATAATGGTGTTGGGGAGACGAGAATGTCATGAGTTTTTTTTTTTTTTTTTATTGCGCCGTGGCGTCAATCAAAAGACAGGCAACAAAACATAAGGGTAGGCGAGATCCATGAAAATCCAATGACCACACGCACACACCACGAAAACATAGCAGAATGAAACACGAGACTACAAACAAATATTTACATTATGAGCTGCTTTAATCAACCAAAACGAGGGTGGCGTACCAGAAGTTCCCCTAAAACATGGTGGTTCAGGAGGTGTCGAAAAACCACATCAAGCGGCAGGCCCCGGGGTAGCAAGCGTCGGACAGTGGGGCAGGCCAGACAATAGTGTTAGCACCAGGCGCTCTGCACAAGCAACACTCAGTGAAGGGAGGCTCGCCCTCCATCCCAGCAACCTGCCACGGTGGCCGGTAGCCAAGCCTCAAACGAGCAGGGACTATATTGTGCCTCCAAACCATGAGGCCCCGGCGATGTTAGGAATATTTGTAACTGCAGACAGACTCGTAGTGAGTGATGGAAATGCTGAAGGGCCTCTCTGCATCCCTGTGCCGCCGTACAGGGAGGAGAGCGGCAGAGCTGACTCTAGAGAGGTAACATGTCAGGGAGAGAGGACGTCCAACACCACCAAGAGGCAGATGGCAGGCGTTTTTCATGAGTCTGTCAACTGTAGCATTGTGACATAAACCTTCATGGGATGGCACCCATAAAAATTTGACAGTCAAGTTACGATGATGCAATAAGGCCAAATACGACAAAATCTGGCAGCATTCACTCCACGTTGACAAACAAGACTAACAGCATCCAGAATGACATACTGTTCACACAATGTGGAGCTAGAGTGGTTACAGAGAAGATGGCCAACTCAGCCCCTTGGAGATGACTCCAAGTCAGGAGAGAAAACGTCACAACCTGCTGCACCATCCGCTTGCAATGAGCCATCAGTGTAGATGCAGTATGGAGCTGTGATAAAGGACATAAATGATTCTGCGTGTTCCAGAGCCAACTGCCACTGTAGAGAAGGCAGTTTCGACTTGGAAGTAGGTGTGAAACTCACATCATGTTGGTAGCATCCACGGACGGGGCCCTGGGGGGTCGTCTGCAACCAGTATATCTATATTAAGACTACGGAGCATAGAGGAAACAGACCTTATAAGAACACGTCCAGCAGGCAGTATGGGAGGGACAGGGGAGGTTGGTCTAAGAGAGGTCCTGACTAACTGAGAGTAGTGGGATGAATAATGTGGGAAATGGAGGCACTTGACAGTGAAGCAAGAACCATTAGATTAAATTATCTCGACTAATGGGGGAAGACGCAACTCACGCTGCATATTCAATATCCTTTAGCTACATTTAACTAAAACATATTATCAGATCCTGTTGTCGGAAAAAAGCAAGCCCTTAACAGCATTTCAACCCCATAAGGGTCTGATGGAATTTACTAGACTTCCATTTGGGTTAATAACTGCTTGTGCAACTTATATACGGCTAATGAGGATTGTCCTTGCGGGTCTGATGAATGTTTCTTTCTATTTTGACAATGCATTCATATATTCAGCTAGTTGGGAAGAACATATTCAAGCTCTTACAGACGTTCTAGACAGATTAAGAAATTTCAGTTTGACAGCCAAACCTTGTAAGTGTCAATTTGAATTTCCCTCCATCCAGTATTTGGGCTACATTGTTGATGGACAGCATATACAACCTCGAATGGATAAAGTAAAGGCTATTTTATAAATTACTCCTCCATCAAGCAAGAAAACTTTAAGATCATTCTTTGGGATGATATCATTTTATTATGAATTCATTACCAATGCAGCAACTCTGTCCACCCCACTGTCTGATTTACTACGCAAAATTATTCGGGAACCATTACCCTGGACCAATGAAGTAAGAGATCATTTTGATAAATTAAAAGCTTCTTTAGCCACATACCCTGTTCTCAGATTACCCAGTCCTAATCTCCCTTTTGTTCTTCGGACAGATTCTTCAGATTTTGGCCTCGGAGCAGTTCTACTCCAGTACGTAAATGGGGTGTCTTTTCTCATTGCCTATGCCAGCAAAAAACTTCTGGATAGAGAGACTGGATGCGATGGGATTACGCGGTAACCTGCCCATTTTTGTTAAAAAATTCATCTCTGACAGAACTTTCTCTGTCAAGATTTTTTCGGAAACAGTCACTTTCTCGGACATATTTGTTCAGGTAAACTGGGTCCCACAGGAGAGTGTCCTATCTCCGACCATATTTTTATGTATGATCAATGACATTCTACCAGCTCCTCCTCGAAATCTTAAAAATACTCACTGTACTCCGATGACTGTGCAATATGGCACTCTAGCTGTATTGCAGAGTTTTTGGCAACTTGGATCAAATTGGCACTGGATATGATTCACAATTGGGGCATCCAGTGGAGTTTTAAGTTTTCGACAAGAATGAATGTAGGGGTGATTTTCACCCATAGGAAGAAGCCAGACGTCCGGCTGACTATGGGTGACCATCCCTTACCTGTCGAATATTCGGCTAAATTCTTCGGACTGCATTTTGACAGTCGACTGACACGGCTTGTCCATGTCAGTCAGTTAAAAACTAAATGTCTACAAGCACTTAATATGAATTTGTTGAAGTACATTTCTGGTGCCAAATGGGGAGCAGATAGGAAGTCATTGCTAATGCTATATAAAGCCCTGATTAAATCTAGAGTAGTTTATGGGGTCAATAGTTCGGCATCTGATTCTGTGTTGAAAGGTTTGGATGTGGTGCAGAATGCGTGTTTGCATGTGTGTCCCCGAGCCCTATGTTGCACTCGAATCGAGCGTCTAGAAGTGGAGTCACAAATGCCTCCCCTCTGTCCGAGACGAGCCCAACAACTGTTAATATATTGTGCTAAAATCTCCAGGGAGCCGAGTCATCTTCCTGGGAATGCCTTGCTTCGGCAAGTGCACCCGGGGGGCCATGGCGATAGGCCCCTGGCAGAGGGACTGAGTCATCCATCCAGGAACCCCTGGGCTCCAGAGGGCACTGACGAGAGGCCAAGGGGAACCAGTCCCCAAGAACAAATACCCAGGGAGCCGAGTCATCCTCCCGGGAATGCCTTGGTGGGGCAGCTGCACCAGGGGGGCCATGGCGACAGGCCCCTGGAAGGGTCGAGTCATCCGCCTGGGAGTCACTTGGTCCCAGAGGGCATTGGCGGGAGGTCCCTCAGAGATGGAGGAAGTCACTGTTTCTATGTGTTCCAGAGCCAACTGCCGCTGTAGAGAAGGCAGCTCCGACTTGGAAGTAGGTGTAAAGCTCACATTAGGTGTTGGTAGCATCCATGGAGGGGGCCCTGGAGGGACGTCTGCAACCATTATATCTATATTAAGACTACGGAGCATAGAGGAAACAGACCTTATAAGAGTACGTCCATCAGGCAGTATGGGAGGGACAGTGGAGTTTGGTCTAAGAGAAGTCCTGACTAACTGAGAGTAATGGGGCGAAAGATGTGGGAAATGGAGGCACTTGACAGTGAAGCAAGTAACATTACAATAAATTCTCTCGATTAATGGGGGAAGACGCAACTCACGCTTCATGTTCACTATCCTGGTCGACATTGGACAGCCGAGAATTATTCTCATTGCTCTATTCTGAAATTTTTCTAAAGTTTCCAGAGTAGCCCTAGGAAGTTGAATCAGAGCAGGGGAGAGGTAATCAACAACTGAACGGATAAAAGCAATATAGATGGTCCTGGCTACTGGGATGGAGATGCCCGAAGAGTTGTTAGAGAGCCATTGAAGTGGTATAAGTCGGCGCTGGAGACGGCCCAATAAGTCCTGGACAATGGGATGGTCTTGAGGTCTGGCAGGGACAATCGGCCAAATATTGACTGGCGCGCCCAGGTAGCAGTACTGGGAACACATGGGAATGACAGTCCCTCTGTAACAGTTGTTACTGTGTAGTGAAGATGTCTGTTATCTTCACTTAGGGTGAATGGCAAACAAGGTTGTGTGTTGGTCTAGTCTAGTCTGTAGTCTCTTTATTTCTTCAGGTTCTACATTGCATATAAAGTTTTATAGCTAACCTGGAAGCTAACCTGGAATATGATCATGTGACTATATTTTATAGTCAACCTGGAATATGCTCAATCATATACAAAAAGGTTGCCTGCTACAATACTCCCCTCCATAGTGACGAGGAAGGAGGAACGATACAGTCTTCTTACGGCGTCCGCTTGAGTTGTGGAGAAGTTGTAGAACGTATCAGTAGCGTGGAGTTGTAGGCATAGTTGTTGTTGCTGTAGCGGTCAAGGTCGTAGAATGGTGTGTAGCAGGGAAGCTGGTGCATGTGCGCATGCGTGCGTGAGCGTGTTGCTGCAGTGCCAATTAAATCGAACTCAATGAGTCCCTGAGCTTACGATTTTTAATGTCGACAACAAGGTCGAAGTTTGTCAAAAAATCGGTGCCCAAAATGGCTTGTGTGCGCGAGTGTGCGCGAGTGCGTGCACGTGTGTACGCGAGTGTGTGCGCGAGTGTGTGCGTGCGTGCGTGTGTGTCCGCAGGCGTGTGTGCGCGTGCGTGCGTGTGTGTCCGCAGGCGTGTGTGCGCGAGTGTGTGCGCATGTGGCTGCTGTGCCAATGGAAGTCAATGACCCCTGGGCTTACGATTTTTGATGTCGACAACAGGGTCGAAGTTTGTCAAAAAATCGGCGCCCAAATTGGCTTGCGCGTGCTTGCGCAGCCTGGCACTTGACACAGGTGTGAGTCCAACTCCTGATGTCTTTGTTGATATCCGACCAAATGAATCTTGAATGTGTCATTTCTTGTGAAGCTCGTATTCCAGGGTGAGAGAGGTTATGCAGTTGATGGAAGAGAGGGTACCAAGGATTCTTTGGCAATGACTTGTGGCATGCCTGTGCTGGTACCATGCTTAATTCAGCTCCAGTGGCAGAAGGGCAATTGTGTGGCTAAATTCCGCGAGACTAGACGTGGTGCCACTTGCCTCGAAGTTACACTCTAGTATTGCGAACTACATAGCAGGGTCGCGAGTGCAGAATGTAGGGGCTTTGAACGCCACTGAGGCTACATTCTCGTTGTTGTTTGCCATCGTCACCCGGGGTCACCAATGTAACGGTTGTTACTGTGTAGTGAAGATGTCTGTTATCTTCACTTAGGGTGAATGGCAAACAAGGTTGTGTGTTGGTCTAGTCTAGTCTGTAGTCTCTTTATTTCTTCAGGTTCTACATTGCATATAAAGTTTTATAGCTAACCTGGAAGCTAACCTGGAATATGATCATGTGACTATATTTTATAGTCAACCTGGAATATGCTCAATCATATACATAAAGGTTGCCTGCTACACCTCCAATGGTGAACACTGGCTGAGCTTGAGGAAGGCAAGTGGTAAATATTCTGCTCTTATCTAGGGAGACAATAATGCCACAGTGAGAGGCCACAGAGAAGGAGTCAAGAAACCGCTGGAGATCCCTTGGTGAGGTAGAATGAACACATATATCATCAGCATAGCACGTAATTGTAGTTCCAGGAATATCAGGGAGAGAAGTGAGCAGCCAATGCATCAGAATATTAAATAACAATGTGCTGAGAACACCCCCTTGAGGCGTACCAAGATGAAAACTGCGCAAAGGACTGAGTGCACCACTGAAAAACACACGGGAGGTCCTGTTACTCAGGTAGATCCGAGTCCACCTTAATAGATTACCCTTTACCCCAAAGTCAAACAGTCGATCCAAAATGACGTCTATATTAGCAACATCGAAGGCACTTCGAAGGTCAATGAAGGCCACCACACTGTCCCTGGAAAGGCGAGAGAGAGACTAGGCAGTGATGTGTTCTCCTCTGGGGAAGGAAACAAAACAGCCATGGAGAAAGGCAATCCTGCAGTCTGTACATGAGACGATTGAGTAAGATTCTCTCCATAACCTTACAAAAACAGGAGGTAAGGGAAATAGGCCTGAACTTCGCAGTGCCGGGCTTAGGGATGTGTATTATTGTGCTGCTGGTCCAGGCTCGTGGTACACAACCGTCACGAAGACAAAGATTGTACAGTCAAAGTAGAGGATTCCCAGGAACTTGTTGAAGTAGGCGCAGCACAGCATAAGTAATACCATCATCACCAGGGGAAGAAGCTCTACCCCGAGAGAGAGCACGGCGCAACTCCTCCTCAGTTATCTTCCCTGCATCATCATCATCATCATCTAGTAACAGAGCAGACATTAGACGTAGCCGATGGACAGCAGCACGGGAAGCGAGTGCATCTTGTATGTGGATGGGTAGACTGGCTGGGGTAGATTTTTCTGACCAGGCATCGACAAGTTGTTTGGCATAGTCGGCAGGAGTATGATGATGAGCAGTGGCCGGTGTCTTTTTAACAACCCGACGGTTGAGGTGCCACTAAGAAGCCACACATGTTTGCTGGTTGATGCTGTCCGTGAACCGCTGCCAAGAGTCAGTGTGAGCACACTTCTGCAGGGCAACTAAAGAGTCAATAGACATCTGGTAACGATGGAGTAGGTCAGGGGTTGGGTTGGCTTGAAACAATAGGCCATGACGTTCAGCCTCCTCCTTTGCCTCCTGTATACGTGCATCGATCGTCCGGGAGTGGGCAGTATGGCGATGCCGGAGGTGTTGCCGGGAGACATATAAAAGTCATGAGTAGCAGATACAAGATCAAAGTACAACTGTTCAGCTGATGATATGTCAAATGTAGGGAATAAATGGGCCATAAATAAGATGTAAGTCAGGCAATATTTAGGGGGCACAGCAATACGCAAACGAGTGGCTGAAGCACTTGGCCCAGCAGGTAGAGAATAATGAAACCGAAGAGCGATGTGATCAGAGAATAAGTCTGGCACGGAGGAGCATTGAACCCGAGATGCTATCAGGCCAAACGGGAGGATGTAATCCAGGTACGAAGAAGGCGATGTGGTAAGGAACTATGTATGTAAGTCAGGAGACCATTCCTTACCAAATGAACATATGACACATAACCTGAGAGGGGAGGAGCTTGCCCAGCAGTGAGCGGCCGTCCTGGAAATGCTTCCTGGAGAAAAATAACACTAAGATGATGACGAAAAACATAGGCCTTGAGTTGAGTGAGCTTAGCATAACTGGTGATACCACATACATTCCAGGAGATGACATCCAGCCGGCAATCACTAGCGAACTCTGTATTTGGAGGTAGAAGTCCGGTGAGTGGGGGCAGATGTGCGACCTGAAGAAGAAGATGGACCAGGAGAAGGGACTGACTCGAAAAGCTTTTCAAGGCTAGATGCAACAGTATCCATCTTTTCGGTAAGGGTAGTGACAGTTGAGATGATGGCCTGCTGAGCCTCGACCAAGGTGGAGAGTTTGGAGTCATTAGCAGCCGAAGTGGCAACTAGCCCATCAATCCTGGCTTCAAGGGCAGAAAAGCGGTTTTCGAGAGCTGTACATCGTGCCATGAGGGTAGCAACAGACTTGCGAAGGGCCAGGTCTGGAGGCGAGGCAGAGCTGGTAGGAGGAGCAGACTGGGGAGGTGGTGGTGGTGGTGGTGGTGGAGGTGGAGCAATAGTAGAGACACAAGCCTGGACCTGACGTCGAGAACATCCATGCCACACGTTAACCCCTGGCTGAAGGCATCGTGGACACTTCCATCGAGACGTATCCTCAGGAGGTGAAGGCTCAGAGGTGGTAGAGGTTGAGGAGGTGGACGGCTTTAACCTGAGCTGCGGAGTGACTGAGGAGAGGGGGGGAGGGTTGCGAGAAGGCAGCTCAGGCCAATGATCCTCAATTGGAGACTCGTCTTCCTCCGACATTGCCAAGTCGGCCTCCAAGCAGGAATCCGCACTCTCCATCAGGCCAGGCAAGGCCTAGATGGAAAGCAAACAACAACACAAACATCTAAACACTCAATCAGCCAGGGACACACACACACACACACACACACCCACACACACACAGACAATCACAACAAAACTATACACAGAACCACAACAGACAAACAACACCAGCAACACCACAGAAACAACAACACACAAACAAGAACTCACAAACAATACAAAAAACACACAAACAAGAGCTCCAAAATAACACAAACAACACCACAAACGAGAATGGAGGCAGAGCGCCACGAGTACGTCCACACTCCACCAGTTCTGAAGCAAGACGGAGGAATACCTTCAGGCAACTGTACATAAAGACGATATAGTACATACGTCTTTTCAGCTTGAAGGCCCGAGACTGACTGAATTTCCAAATATTTTTGGCCTTCTTCAGCTCTAACGGAAAATTTTCGTTCGAGCTGTACAGCCATGGCTGATAATAGTGGACCAGGGTCCAAGGAGAGTTGGAGAGCAACTGAACAGAGTTCGAAAAAGTGAGTCTTCTAAACCTCTCAACGTTGAGAATGGTTTGGAAAATTCATTTGTTCGATCTCTGTCTAGTTGCTCTCCAACACTCCTTGGACCCTGGTCCACCACTATCAGCCATGGCTGTACAATGGCGGCTCCAAGTCGGATGAATGTGTGGGTGTGAGTGTATGGTTGAATAAATGTGAACTTAGGTATAGATTGCCGACACATATATCTATATTTACCGCAGTACTCTTTGCAATTGATAAAGCCATATATTATACACTAAATTTTCTTTATAATTAAGTAGTAATTTTCTCAGATTCAAAGTCATCCCATCAGGCAATTCACGCATGTTAAAATGTTTATAATGAAGTCCAGGATCGCATCATTAATAAGTTGCACTTATGCAACAATTCCTTCACTCTGATCTGGGTGCCCGCGCATTGTCGTATCTATGGCAATGAATGGACAGACTTCAAGCGAAATCAGCGGTAGAGATCCAGGGTTCTTGGGATGTACCTCGTGATCTCCAGTCATGTCTATACATCGGAAAGAAAGCTTTATATCTTCTGTGGGAAAGTCAGTGAACCAGACTAAATAATTCTACCATCAAGCCTCGACTGGGTAAATTGGCCACCGCCAACTGGCCCAATCGACTAGAAGAACGAATCTTAGCACGATTGAAAACCAAATGCACAAGGATAACCCATCTAGAACCATACATACCCGTACTGTAGATAGACGTTTTCCACCTCATTGTGACACCTGCAATGCCGTGTTATCTATCAGTCATATCATCCTACATTGTCGGCGATTTGTGGGGAAACGCGGTTCCCTCATGAATTACTGTGAAGCAGTAAAAGTCCCCTTCAGACTCTCAGCTCTTTAAGGTGATGGGGATATTGGTATGACTGGTAAATTGAAATCTTTCTTGAGGGAGACCGAACTATTCAGAGTGATGTGACTTTTTATATCTTTTATTGTTAAAATTTCGTAAATATTGTTGCATTTATGAATATTTTGTATATTGTATATGATATCATTATTAGCTAGGTTTAGCGATTGTCTAATATAGGTTTTTGTCTATCTATTTTTAGCGATTAGCTGTAGGTTGAATAGGTAAATAGATTAGATTTATTAGCTAGGACGTAGAATTAATTAAATTTGCATTAAGTTACAAAACAATTATTATATGAAATTAGGTTTAAGGATGATGGTAATAATAATAATGATAATAATAATGATAATAATAATAATAATGATAATAATAATAATAATAATAATAATAATAATAATAATAATAATAATAATAATAGATATTAATAGATATTAATAATATTGATTAATAATAAACAATTATTAAAATATAGATATTTTTTAAAAATAAGTAAAATAAAATAAATACCTTAATGGCCAAAAATTAAGTTGATAGGCAAGGAAAATAATAAAATCAAAATAAAATAAAATAATCAACGGTTAAGGGGGAGGAGAACACTCACTAACACCAAACAGCACACACGTGTACGGTTGAGGAAAAAGATGAAAAGTGGTCCAACAGGATGGAGCAACTCTACATTCAACAAACAGTAGTTGTGTCTCCAAAATATCAATCAAGCAAGCAATTAATCTCTAATAGGTAAAGGATGGACGCAATGGAAGTAAGATGAAGACAATGAATGTGAAATCTGCTGCAAGATTGGATCTCTCCAGTCAGGTAGGATATCTGTTATTTTACTTCTTTATGCTTGCAAAATGCTGCAATTCTTCTCAACATTTCTTGTCACACCTCTCTTTGACACAACCACACATTTCTTTAATATTTTTTCCCATTTATATGTGGGATCGAGGTTTTGTTATGGTTAGATGCCAAGGCTCACCAAACTATTCATTTTCACCACTTTTCTGTCCAACTCTAATGCAAGAGTTATTCACTATTTCCAATCTTTCATATATACACCCGATCTTTTTAGAAGCACTCTACCTCTTCAAATGTTTCCCCTTATTACGACTCAAACTTAATGTGTCTAATTCCATATGATTTTGGACCTCTTTATTTCACAGGAGAGAACATAGAGCTTGTTTTTAGCCTTTATTCCTTGCCACCTTCAGTATAGAATAAAAAAATATTTCAAATTCCCTTGAAAAGCATTTCCTAAACCAGTCACATTTACTTCACTTAACCGTATTTTCCTAAGCCCATGCCTCCTAAAATACATTTCCTTTTGTCTCACCTGCCTGGTGACTTGTCCCACCATTCCTGTCCAGATCCCACTTGGGAGTTTGTTGCCCCAGCTGCTATCAGATGGCCGAATAAGTTTATACCTGCAACGGAAAATATATATTTGGGTAGAATAAACGGAAAAGTGGGAGATATTTTGCAGTAGCAGAGCTTAGCCACAAAGCTCATCTTGTTTGCATTGGCCTTGGAGCCTGAGTCGGTTCTGTTGTCCTACTATCTTGATATGCAGGGCAAGTGCATAATCCTAAATAAAGCTTTCTTTTCTTGGTTCCCCTTCTTAAGGATAAATGACTAACAGAAAACATAAGTTTGCTAGAATCCGTAACATAATACTACCAAGAAGGGCTGGTTATATATGCTCGTGACTATACTTTCCTTGGTATTAATGAGGTATTAATTTAATCGATTAGCTCTATAATGGTGGATAAGGAGTGATGGCATCTCATTTAGGCTGCCCCAGTAGAAAATCGAACCCTTTATACGATGGACGGGCAACCTTGATAGATATATATTGTTACTCAACACTCCCTTGAGCCTAAGCATGCAGTACAACAGAAGTATTTGATTAGCAGTCAATGCACAATAAGATCATCACCATAAACTAGCAAGCTTCAATACTGGAATTTCTCCAACCTAATACCTGTCAACCTGGTATTCACGTATAAAGACAACAATACATATACTGACTGCAATTTGTAGCACAACGAACTGTGTGATTCAGAACAAGTCTAATAATCTGGTTCTTAGTTATGGGATGATTGGGAGTATTTCTTATTACACCCCAGTCACCCAAATACCATAATATTTCAACGGAATAGGTACACCCTCAGTCAGAAGTTGTGTCCCGATCCCTTGATACGATGAATCGCAACCAGGCGAAGTTCTAAGGTTCGAACAACGGTACACTCACAATCCAAGATATGTATCCAGGCTTGCTTCGAATAGCCTGATTGAGTATTTAACGAGTTCAAGCAAATATAAAACAGGATAAGCGTTGTAATTGGTTCACTAGTATGTCAAATGATTCGAAACTTCAGCAAGACCTGGATACAAATTTTGGATTGCGAGTGTACGTTGTGAAGGGATATGGCCCCATGGGGGAAGAAGTACCCCGGCCACGGTGACCAGCGCTCGGTCCCCCCATCTGCCCGGTGGGTAGTAGCTCTTGGCTCCTGGGGCCAACAACATTAAAGCAATGATATATGGATAAAGAAAAGCCCCAATCACTTCCTCGAGCGATGGTCGACCAGGCCCTCAAGACGTCACTCTCTGGTCGTGGTAGTATGCAGAAAGCTGCAAATAAGACTAGACCTAGCAGGTTGGGTCTTGTATCGAAGAACCCTGATAGCGATTTTGACACGTTAATGTTATCGAATGTACTTGCATCCCTTTCCTATGGCGCTCCACTCCATTTATACGTGTTTTGGAGTAGTTCTTCGTACCCGAATCACATATGACAGTGATTGTAGGTCTAATCGGTGATATATTACTTTCAATACAAATGCTGCTGCCAAAGCAGCATTTGAGGCAAAAGATTCTCTGACTGTGGGGGACACTCACTGTAAAGTTCAGATCATGCGGTCCACCAATGTAGGTGACAGTGAAACTGACTACTGCCCTAACATCTTTGATGACTCTGTAGAGCATGTCCCTAAGGATCGTCGGGTTCCTACACCCTTTTGGTTTGTGGCTTACTACAGGGAGGGACGTGGTAACCTTATCCATGCTTCCCGGTATCTGGAGAAAGAAATTGGATTATTACCAATGGGCCACATAAAGAAATATGGTAAGGGCGTTTTAATCAGAGCCAAAGATCTTACACAGGCCATGATGCTCCTCAATCTCCCTTGTCCTTCTGATAGCATGTTTGAATCTATTAAACCACAACGAACATTTAATTATAGCAAGGGGCGTATATATAATGAGGACCTGTATGAATTCTCAGAAGAGGACAATCTCGCTATGTGCCCAGACAGTGTCCAACGAGTAACAAAGATGAAAGGCAGTAAAAATATGATCATCCTCACTTTCTATGGCTCGAAAATCCCAGATCGCATTAACATTAACCTCACCTCTTTTGAGGTGAAGCCTTTTGTTGGGCGTCCCTTACAGTGTTTCTGTTGTTATGAGTTTGGTCATGGGAGGAGGAACTGCAAAAACCGTTCCCGGTGTGGTAATTGTTCTGCTCTTGACTCACATCTTACTTCTGAGTGTCAGTCAGAGAGTTACTGCTTTAACTGCAGAGATGCTCACCCCTTGCGTTCTCGCCAATGTAAGATGTACCTCCTTGAGCAGGATATCCTCCACTTGGCTAATTCCCAATTCATAAGCATAGGTAATGCCAGACAGTAACTCAACTTCAGGCGACAGAAGGATGGTGGTGTGAAGACATACGCTTCCTCCCTTCGCCCTAAATCGGTTGCAGCGCCCTCTCAACCCTCTCAAGAGGCAGCTGCTTTTTCTCTAGTGAGAGCGTTTCTAAGGTTACACTACATAATAGCTTCTCTGTCTTGGAAACTTTATCAGACACTCATTCCGATGACCCTTCAACTGATGACAATTCTCAGACTATAGCTAAAGGTGTCCATGTGGTAGAGGTTCACGCTGCCACACGCTCTCCAAAAAAGAAACTTAAGTCACCTAACTGCCACAGAGAGGCCTTCGTAGTTCCTCTGAGGCACTTGACTCTATAGATGTTCCTCCTTGTAAGGCAACCATCTCTGTGGACTCATCCATAATTTCCTCTCAATTTCACCAGAAGCGTTCTCGTGGCTGTGATGAATCTCTTGTTTCAACAGAAGTTCCTCCTCGCAATCTTCCTTCGGGATCATCAGAAAGGCGTGAAGTTAATGTGGATGCCACGGATGTTGTGACTTCAAAAGATTCAGTTTCTCTTCTGCTTGAGCAGCGGAGTGATTCTACCACCTGTTTTATTGATGTTGATGTATCTGCCTGTGTCAGTGATACCACTGCTGTACAGGACAATACCAATGTAATTGTTTCAAAGAATATCCCAGCTCATATACTTTCATCTTCTTCTAACATATCAGATGCTTCAGGGACTCGTCTACAGGTCCCAATTACTGCCCCAGGTACTACTCCTCGGGTTCGCTTTTCTTCTAGTGGCCCAGGATTAGATAAATCTTATCGTTTGAGTAAACCCTCAGGTCTAGGTGGTAGTGAGAAGTACCTCCGTGAGGCTTCCCAAAAATCAGTACTAAAGTAACACTGTTCAAGGTCCTTCAATGGAATTGCCGTGGCTTGCGTGCTTCTTGGGAGGAACTGCGAGTTCTTCTCTCTAGCTTCTCTCCTGCATGTGTTTCTCTCCAACAGACAATGCTTGGGGACTACATTCCTGCCAGTCCTCCAGCATACTCTGCATTTTATTCCAATTCATTTGAAGGGCAGGGTCACCATGGTGGCTCTGCCATCCTAGTTCGGCGAGATATTCCATGCACGGGCCTGGAGCTTGACACTCCGCTCTAGGCTGTTGCAGTTAAGGTTTTAATGGGCCGCCCGTACACTGTGTGCAGTCTATAACTTCCTCCCAGTGTTACAGTTGAGATGTGTGATCTCAACCGTCTTGTATGGGACCTTCCTTCTCCCTTTATTTTATTGGGTGATTTTAATGGTATTCATCCTCTGTGGGGTGTTTTATTGGCTTCTTTTATTGAGGATGAGGGATTAGGGGTTTTAAATACGGGGGATGTGACCCATTTTGATAGCCCTATTGGGACTTTAACAACCATTGACATTTCCCTTTGCTCACCCAGTGCTCTGTTGGATTTTACTTGGATAGTGTTGCCTGATTTATATGGCAGTGACCATTTCCCTATATGTCTCGTCTTCCTAGGTGGAAATTAGAGAATGCTGACAGGCAGTTTTTTAGAGAGCTAACTTCTTCGGACTCTTCTGTAGCAGACTTTGGTAGCTCTGACGAAGCTGTAACATATTTCACTGATATGCTCAACTCTGCGGCTCTCAACTCTATCCCAGAAACTTCTGGCTACTTTCCCAAACGTCCTGTCCCTTGGTGGTCACCAGTCAGCACCACTGCTGTGCAGGAGAAACGCGCTGCTTTCTCTCGCCTTTGTCGCAATCGTGGGACATAACTCTTTTAGAGGACTTCCGGCGGGCAAGGGCTCGGGCTAGACGAGTTTTAAAAGAGGCATGGCGTGCATCTTGGAACACCTATGAATCTTTAATTAATACTAAAACTCCACTCACCCAAGTGTTCAGGAGAGTCTGTAGGATGGCGGGGAAGTTTTCTCGTAGTTCTCCACCTGTATTTAAGGTCAATGGAATTAAGATCATGGATGGTTTGACAGTGGCCAATACCATGGTGGAGGCTTTTGCAAGAGTCTCCAGCCGTGACTCTCGACCTCTGGTTGTCAGGCATGAGTTAAGAGCTAAGGAGCGCACTGTCCTGGATTTCTCAGGGACCGAGAATGAAAGTTATAGCCATATATTCACCCTGAGAGACCTGCATTCTGCTCTCTCTCTCTGCAGCGACACTTCTCCTGGGCCAGACAACATCCCATATGCAATGTTGCGACACTTGGGTGAGGAGGCGATCTCATTTCTTTTAGCTTTATATAACAGAATCTGGCTGGAGGGTGTCTTCCCTTCTGTGTGGAGGGTTGCTACCAACCTTCCTTTTCTCAAGCCGGGCAAGGACTCTGGTATTGCCCTCAATTACCGACCAATTGCCTTGACCTCCTGTCTCTGTAAACTATTTGAGAAGATGGTGAATGTCAGACTGGTATACTTCTTGGAACGGGGTGATTTTCTGTCTCCGTCCCAGTCTGGCTTTCGTAAACACCGTTCCACTACAGATGCTCTGGTCAGGTTGGAAGCTGTTGCATATAAGGCCTTTGCACGACATCTACACCTTGTCTGTGCATTCTTTGATTTAGAGGAAGCGTATGACGCTACATGGCAATATGGCATCCTGCAGCAACTACATGCATATGGTCTGCGGGGTCGCCTTCCATGCTTTCTTAAGGAGTTTCTCAGTGGTCGCAGTTTTTCTGTGAGGGTTGGTACAACCCACTCAGCATCTGTTGCACAGGAGGAAAGTGTCCCCCAGGGAAGCGTCCTCAGTGTCACATTGTTTGCAGTATCAATTAATCCCATTGCCTCATCCCTTTCGGACGGTATAGCCAACTCGATGTACGTTGACGACCAAGCACTCTGGTTTGCTGCTTCCCATATGCGAGTGGCGGAGTGGCGCATGCAGCTTGCCTTTGACAGGGTGTCACGTTGGGCTGGTTCTCATGTGTTTCGATTTTCTCCTTCCAAGACATTTGCGATGCACTTCTGCCGCATTCGAGGCGTCCACCCCGATCCAGACTTATTCTTGTATGGTAATCGGATACGTTGTGTTGAGGAGACTCGCTTTTTGTGTCTCATTTTTGACAAACGTTTGACAAACGTCTGGGGGGCTGATCGGGCCACCCTCCTCCACCTATACTATGTCCTTATTAGGTCAAAACTCGACTATGGGTGTAGGGTGTACTCCTCTGCCACCGAAGCCCGTATCAGAGTTTTAGACCCTCTCCATCATGCTGGAGTACGTCTGGCGACCGGAGCCTTCAAGTCGTCCCCAATCCCCAGTGTCCTGGTGGACGCTAATGAGACACCTCTTGATCTCCATCACCAGTCCTTGATGGTTCGTTGCTGGCATCGATTACATCGACTTCCTGACTCCCTTCCCTGCTTGGCGGTGTCATCTGATATCATGTCTCAGTACTACCTTTTACATTCTCGTACACCATGGCCCTTTGGCTTGCGGGTCAGAAAGGCTATGGAGGAGACGGGCATTGATTACTTCCAGATTTGTCCTGTGACGGTCCCTAGGGTGGCTCCATGGCTTCTTCCAGAAGTTTTCCCCTGCACCTGCTTTACAAACAAGAAGGAATCTCTTCCTCCTCCAGTGGCTCGTTCCCTCTTTTTAGAACATGCCTTCACTCACAGGGAGTCCCTCCCTGTGTACACTGATCATACTCTGATGCTGGAGTTGGCTTTGGAGTTGTCTTTCCTGACTTTTACCGTGGCGGTCATCGTGGGTCATTGTGGCCGCAAAGTCACTTTTTGTTGGGTCCCGGCCAATGTGGGTGTCGATGGGAATGAGCAGGCTGACGCCCTGGCTAAGGCTGCGGTCTCCAATTCTCGGCCTTCTGCCTGGCGTCATCCTGTTCCTGCAGTGGACCTTCGGCCCTACATAGATGCTACCGTTCGTTCCTGCTGGCAGGACAGATGGGACGCCATCGAGGCTAACAAGCTCGGGGAGGAGGCTTGTAGTGACGGAGGGAACACACTCTCATATGTAGAGGAGGCTGGCCTTCTCCACAAAATATGATTTTATGATATTTATGGTTTTTAGATTGTTTAATTTTTTTTTTTTTTATGTCGACGGGTTCTTTTAGAAATAATGTGCTTTTTTGTTTGTGTGTCTTTTAATCATGGTGCCTATCCTTTTCGGGTGTTCATGTTTTATTAATTATGTAGATGACAATTTTATGTTGTGCGGTATATGACCTTAGCTGTTGCGCCGCCAGATGCTTAGTTGCATCAAAAATCAATCAATCAATCTATCGGGTCTCGTCTGGTTACGATTCATCGTGTCAGAGAATCGGGACAACTTCCGACAGCGAATGTACAATCGTGATACATAATTTCTGACCAGAGTGTGAGGAACAGAAAGCTTCGAATCACCTGGTACTGCTCATTGCCCCACCCAGTACACCTATAGAAGCTGAGTTCGAATGCAGGGTATGTGTGAGTGGTGCCTGCCGTTCGTCTCTGGTCAGGGATTACGTATCACGAGTGTACAGTCCCGAGCTAATGGAAGGGAAACACCACCATCGCCCAGACAAGCACATCCACGGTTGTTTCTACCCGGCGAGTTATTGGGGAGAAGGGGAGAGAGGGAGGCGTTAGGAGGGACTGATGGAGTGAGAATGGGGAGGGGATGGAAGTACAGCTGCCAGATGAGAAATCACCTGCTGGCTGATTGATACAGGACGGTTACAAAGTCAATATCAATATGTATTGAAAAATATGCTTTAACTTAATAAAATTAGATCCATCATAAATTATAAAAACAAAATTATATACCATGGTAATTTAGAATATACTGTGAAGTAACTGATAGAATATTGTGCGGCTAAATAGATCCATATGATTATTATGACGTGTATAAACAAACATGTGAACCAACCAACATCTCGAAGCTTCATCACTTCATAATCTCGGGACCTCGCAAGAGTCGCAGGCCAAGGCTGGCGACCTTTAGTCCCGAGGTTGAGGTATAAAATATAAATAGAATATCATGGTCCATTTTTTAAGTGGTATATTTTATTATAGGCTACAAAACCTTGGATAGAATATTGCGAATTTGTATATAGCATTTTAATTTAAATGTAAACAATAATATATCATTACAAAAAACATAGATGCTTACTTTAACATCAGTAACACTGTAATTCCATAACGGCAATAATGAAAAACAAAAAAATGTCTGAGGTGAGGCATTACTTACGTTTACGAGATATATCAATATGATTATAAAAAATGTATTATACATAACAACTCTGTAGTTTACGAATAAATGTAGCGATTGAATATTGCCTGAAGTTTTAAAAGTATTGTGTTGCATGACATAGTTAACTTGCATATGTGAAGTGGATATTATCGTCATCTCGTTCCTGCCACACGGGTCTTACAGCCTTATGAAATCGATTAATAAAGTAGTGCAACAGAAATATAATGAAGATTGTTATATGCCTGCATATTTACTTGAGAGATAACATTTATTCAAGTATCTCACTGTCTAAAGATGTTTGTAATTTAGTTATACAGTTGTTTAATACGGTGATTAAAAGCAACAGACTACTACTAAGGTCATTTTAGATAAGAGGCAAATATAAGAAGCAAGATAGACTAAGTTTACTGCCCTCACGTCCCTTGTTATACAACTTGGTAACAATAGAGTGGAAAGGAGATGTTATATTATAAATATCAACATATGAGGAGACCAGGATTTTACGTAATTAGAAATAAAAACAAAATAGAAGATGAGCTAATGTTCGTAACAGGTAAACATGAATAGAAGAAGGAAGCCTAAACAGGGTCTCGCTCCAGAACAGGTGGAGTGTGGACGTACTCGTGGCGCTCTGCTTCCAATCTTGTTTGTGTTGTTGTTTGGGTTGTTTTTTGCACTTTTGTTTGTGTGTTTTTTGTATTGTTTGTGAGTTCTTGTTTGCGTGTTGTTGTTTCTGTGGCGTTGCTGTTGTTGTTTGTCTGTTGTGGTTCTGTGTATAGTTTCGTTGTGACTGTCTGTATGTGTGTGTGTGGGTGTGTGTGTGTGTCCCTGGCTGATTGAGTGTTTAGTTGTTCGTGTTGTGGTTTGCTTTCCATCTAGGCCTTGCCTGGCCTGATGGACAGCGCGAATTCCTGCTTGGAGGCCGACTTGTCAATGTCGGAGGAAGACGAGTCTCCAATTGAGGATCACTGGCCTGAGCTGCCCTCTCGCAACCCTCCCCCCCCCCCCCCTCTCCTCGGTGATTCCGCAGCTCAGGCTGCAGCCGTCCACCTCCTCAACCTCTACCAAGCAACCCGTTGATGCCTCGTCCGACTCCTCGCAGGATTCCGATGGTGTGGACTGTTTGCCTCCAGCTGCCAAGACGGCGAAGGGTTCTTCAGCTGTGCACGACGTACCTTCTCTGCCTCACCCTGGTGTTTCTTCCTTGTATAACAACTCCTTGCCCTCGTCCAACCTTCCTGCTTTTGCCCCAAGAAATGCCTATGTCAAACTCTCCTTCTCTGGGAACCCATCTACGGACAGAAAACTGCGTTGGTTGTCTGATGTCAACAGTGCCTTCCAGCTACAGCGTAAACTGGCTGAAGTCAAGATGGCTGCTGTCACCTCCCGGTTTGTCTACATCTCTAGGAAGCGTCAGGACATCATTGATAGAGTCAAAGCTGGTGAATTTTTGTCTCTGCCTCTCATTCTTGAAGACTCACCCAACAGGCCTCGTAAGTTCCCCAGCTACATCCTCACCCGTTTTCCTATTGATGTTGACCCAATACTTGCCAAAGGATACCCTTGTGTGTACTCTGCCCATCGTTTTTTCCAAGATGGTTCCCCCATTAGCCGTATTGTTGTTGTCTGGAGTCAACCTGATCCACCTCCAAATGAGATTCCTTTGTTTTCCACCGTGTGAGGTGAAGAAACTTCATAATGACCAGCTTTAGTGCTACAGGTGCTGGGGAGTTGGGCATATCTCCCGGTACTGTTCTGCCAGGCCGAAGTGTGCATGATGATGATGTGCCGCCGATCATGATTCCAAGACGTGTTCTGTCAGGGGTGAACCATCACGTCCTGCTGCCTCCACCTCTGAGCCTTCACCTCCTGAGGAAACGTCTCGATGGAAGTGTCCACGATGCCTTCAGCCACGGGTTAACGTGTGGCATGGACGTACTCGATGTCAGGTCCAGGCTCGTGTCTCTACTATTGCTCTGCCTCCACCACCTCCACGACCACCAACACCACCACTTCCCCAGTTTGCTCCTCCTACCAGCCCTGCCTCGCCTCCAGACCTGGCCATCCGCAAATCTGTTGCTACCCTCATGGCACGATGTACGGCTCTCGAGAACCACTTTTCTGCCCTTGAAGCCAGGATTGATGGGCTAGTTGCCGCTCAGGCTGCCAACGACTCTAGACTCTCCACCTTTGTCGAGGCTCAGCAGACCATCATCTCAACTGTCACTACCCTTACCGAAGAGATGGATACTGTTGCATCTAGCCTTGAAAAGCTTTTCGAGTCAGTCCCTTCTCCTGGTCCATCTTCTTCTTAAGGTCCATCATCTGCCCCCACTCACCCGACTTCTACCTCTAAATACAGAGTTCGCTAGTGATTGCCGGCTGGATGTCATCTCCTGGAATGTATGTGGTATCACTAATTATGCTAAGCTCACAAAACTCAAGGCCTATGTTTTTCATCATCATCCTAGTGTTATTTTTCTCCAGGAAGCATTTCCAGGACGGCTGCTCACTGCTAGGCAAGCTCCTCCTCTCTCATGTTATGTGCCATATGTTCATCTGGTAAGAAATGGTCTCCTGACTTACATACATAGCTCTTTGCCACATTGCCTTCTCCGTACCTCCACTGATCCTGTCATGACCTTTCAGCTATTTGAGGTTCTACCTGGGAATGGAGTACTCCAAATATGTAATGTCTATTCTGCCCCAGCTAGACTCACTCTTGAGGCTCTTCCTTCTCCAACAGTGCATGGTATGGTGTATATGGGAGATTTTAATGATCGGCATTCTGATTTGGGTGGTGGTTCTGGCTCTATTAATCGTAATGGTGTTCGTCTCCTTTCATACATCTGCAAGCATCATCTGACACGCTGGGACACTGGCGGTGCCACTCATTGCCGGGGAGGTACTCTGGATTACATCCTCCCGTTTGGCCTGATAGCATCTCGGGTTCAATGCTCCTCCGTGCCAGACTTATTCTCTGATCACATCGCTCTTCGGTTTCATTATTCTCTACCTGCTGGGCCAAGTGCTTCTGCCACACGTTTGCGTATTGCTGTGCCCCCTATATATTGCCCGACTTACATCTTATTTATGGCCCATGTATTCCCTACATTTGACATATCATCAGCTGAACAGTTGTACTCTGAACTTGTATCTGCTAGTCATGACTTTTAGGCTATACGTCTCCCAGCCTTGCCATACTGCCCACTCCTGGACGCTGGATGCACATATACAGGAGGCAAAGGAGGAGGCTGAACGTGATACCCTATTGTTTCAAGCCAACCCAACCCCTGACCTGCTCCATCGTTACCAGATGTCTAGGGACGCTTTAGTTGCCTTGCAGGAGTGTGCTCACACTGAGTCTTGACAGCGGTTCACGGAGGGCATCAACCAGCAAACAAGTGTGGCTTTTATGTGGCACCTCATCCGTCGGGTTGTTAAAAAGACACCGGCCACTGCTCATCATCACACTCCTGCCGACTATGCCCAACAACTTGTCGATGCCTAGTCAGAACAATCTACCCCAGCCAGTCTACCCATCCACATACAAGATGCACTCGCTTCCCGTGCTGTTGTCCATCGGCTACGTCTAATGTCTTCTCTGTTACAAGATGATGACGATGATGCAGAGGAGATGGCTAAGGAGGAGTTGCGCCGTGCTCTCTCTCGGGGTAGAGCTTCTTCCCCTGGTGATGATGGTATTACTTATGCTGTGCTGCGCCTACTTCAACAAGTTCCTCGGATCCCTCTACTTCGACTGTACAATCTTTGTCTTCGTGAAGGTTGTGTACCACGAGCCTGGACCAGCAGCACAATAATACCCATCCCTAAGCCCGGCAATGCGAAGTTCAGGCCTATTTCCCTTACTTTTTGTTTTTGTAAGGTTATGGAGAGAATCTTACTCAATCGTCTCTTGTACAGACTGCAGGATCGCCTTTCTATATGGCGGTTTGGTTTCCTTACCCAGAGGAGCACACATTACTGCCTAGTCGACCTGCACTCTCGCTTTTCCAGGGACAGTGTGGTGGCCTTCATTGACCTTCGAAGTGCCTTCGATGTTGCTAATAGAGACGTCATTTTGGATCAACTGGTTGACTTTGGGATAAAGGGTAATCTACTACGGTGGATTCGGGGCTACCTGAGTAGCAGGACCTCCCATGTGTTTTTCAGTGGTGAACTCAGTCCTTAGCGCAGTTTTCATCTTGGTACGCCTCAAGGGGCTGTTCTCAGCCCATTGTTGTTTAGTATTCTGATGCATCGGTTGCTCACTTCTCTGCCTGATATTCCTGGAACTACAATTACGTGCTATGCTGATGATATTTGTGTTCATTCTTGGTTTCTTGACTCCTTCTCTGTGGCCTAATCTCACTGTGGCATTATTGTCTCCCCAGATAAGAGCAGAATATTTACCTGCTGCCTTCCTCAAGCTCAGCCAGTGTTCACCATTGGAGGGACTGTCATTCCCATGTGTTCTCAGTACCGCTACCTGGGCGCGCCAGTCAATGATTGGCCGATTGTCCCTGCCAGACCTCAAGACCATCCCATTTTCCAGGACTTATTGGATCGTCTCCAGCGCCGATTTACACCACTTCAATGGCTATCTAACAACTCCTCGGGCATCTTTATCCCAGTAGCCATACCATCTATATTGTTTTTATCCGTTCAGTTGTTGATTACTTCTCCTCTGCTTTGATTCAACTTCCTAGGGCTACTCTGGAAACTTTAGAAAAATTTCAGAATAGAACAATAATTCTCGGGTGTTCTATGTCGACCAGGATAGTGAACATGCAGCGTGAGTTACGTCTTCCCCTATTAATCGAGAGAATTTATTGTAATGTTACTTGCTTCACTGTCAAGTGCCTCCATTTCCCACATCTTTCACCCCATTACTCTCAGTTAGTCAAGACTTCTCTTTGACCAAACTCTCCTGTCCCTCCCATACTGCCTGCTGGACGTACTCTTATAAGGTCTGTTTCCTCTATGCTCCGTAGTCTTAATATAGATATAATAGTTGACTTCATTTGGGGAGGCGTGGCTGAGTGGATAGAGTGACGGACTGCGAATGGCAAAGGCCCTGGTTCGAGTCCACGAGAAATCGTGTGGGCTTTTTTCGAGGTGATCTGATGGGTCCAGCTGTTCGTCAACTATACCCTGGCTACGCCGACACGTCAAGAAAATACCCCCTATATAGTCGTCAACTCACAACATAGAAGATGCTCTCTCTCCTGATAGTGACGTGTATATATAAGGTGTCGTCATCTAGTGGGGCAGAAGAGAAGCAACTGTACCAACATCACCACGAAGCTCCACTGTCTCATCTAGTGCGACACCCAATAATCTCGGGGCTCGCAAGAGTCACGGGCTACTGACAGCCTACAGTCCCGAGGTTGAGGTATAGGGGACCCCTCCGTGGATGCTACCAACACATGATGTGAGCTGCACACCTACTTCCAAGTCGGAACTGCCTTCTCTACAGCGGTAGTTGGCTCTGGAACACGTAGAAACAGTGACGTCCTCCATCACAGATCCATACTGCCTCTACACTGATGGCTCATTGCAAGTGGATGGTACAGCAGGTTGTGACGTTTTCTCGCCTGACCTGGAGTCACCTCCAGGGGGCTGGGTTGGCCGTCGTCTCTGTAACCACTCTAGCTCAACATTGTGTGAACTGTATGCCATTCTGGATGCTGTTAGTCTTGTTTGTCAACGTGGAGTGAATGCTGCCATTTTTGTGACTTCAAACTTGCCCTTCATTCCCTCTCTTGTGTTCAGCCCACACACTCTACAGTTATTCAGCAGATTTTATCGTTTTTGGCCTTATTGCGTCATCGTAACTTGACTGTCAAATTTTTATGGGTGCCATTCCATGTAGGATTACGTCACAATGGTACAGTTGACAGACTCGCAAAGGAAGCCTGCCATCTGCCTCCTCGTGGTGGCGGGCGTCCTCTCTCCTCTCTTGCTCTCTCTCAGCCGTAGAGGTCAGACGTGTCTAGCAGTTGCTCCGCTAGCTTGTTACACCCTACACCAACATGGACGTGAGTGTCTTGAAAACGTTGCTGGCCTCTCAGGAACAGGCCTACCGTGGTGCTTTAGAAGTGTACATTGGTCAAACTAATGACAAGATAAAGGCACTACAATCAACGATAAAAGAAGTTACTCACAGGAATTTACACAGCAGGAAGTCGATCAGTTGAAGCAACAGGTGGTGAAGCTTGAAGCCGAGAAAACCGAAAACAAGGAAGTTGCCAACAGGATGAAGGAAGACCTACAGGCGAGTAATAAGCTTGTTATGGAATTAGAAGAGAGGTGTAATTATCTGGAAGACCATAGTCGACGCAATAACTTGCAGATTGTTGGCTTGGAGGAACGACCGGAAGGTGAAACTTGGGAGCAGACGGCTGTCCCAGTTTCAAAACTGCTGAAGAACAAACTGGAGTTGCCCAATCTTCAAATGGAACGAGCACACAGGGTAGGACAACGCTCCGATCAACTCACTCGACCCATCATGTCCCGCTTCGTAAGATTCTGTGACCGTGAGGCGGTGATGCGCAGTGTTACTAAGCTCCGGGGAGCCCGCATCTTCATAAATGAAGATCTCTGCCCTGCCTCTCAAAGTATAAGGAAGGCACAACTACCTTTGCTAAAAAAAAGCAAGAAGCGAAGGTAAGTTGGCATATTTTCGGCAGACAAAACTAGTGATCAAGCAACGAATGAGTGCACCCCAACATGAAGGCCCGACCAGGACGTCCCACAGTTCCAGACCATCTTCTTTGAATCCTCCTCCCCCTGGTGGACGAGACAGTGGAAGTGAAGCCTGGCCACAGCTCAGTGTTCCTGGTGCGGTCTCCAGTGTGGATTCAGCCATTGGTGTGTCGGGTTCTCCTGCCGGTGTAGCAGCCGTTGTTGCTGCCCCTGATGTTACCGCTACGCTGGGGGCTGTTGGTGGTAATGATGTTGCAGTGAGCCCATCCCTGAAGGCCGGTGTGTGCTCGGGTGAAAAAAGGATGTGCCGTCCCTTTCCACAGTGAAGAGGGTAAACATGAGAATTTCATCAACACCATCTAAGAAATAGTAACAACTGGTAAATCTAATATATATATTCTTGTATATTTTTACTTAAGATGGCAGATTACCAAATGGTCTTTCCTTTTCATAGTCTAAATTACGTTGAATTGGTTAATGTTTTAGATGGATGTAAATATCACGTATTTCCTATAAATACAGTTAGTAACTTGAAATTTAATGTATTAAATATTGATGAAAGTCTCACAAATGATCATATACTCAATGAACCCATTTGCAACTACTATTTTTGTGATTCTGAGCTTAAGCAAAACATATCTTGCCCTAGTCTTAATATAATGTCTTATAATATGAGTAGTATTCCCCTTCATTTTGATGCTTTTCTTGAACAATGTTTATACCGTATGGATGTTGCTTTTGATATTGTGGGGTTTTGTGAAACTCGGCTGACTGATGAAATATGTTCCCTTTATAATATGATGAGTCATACTGCTCACTTTAAAAACAAGAATGCTCAGGGGGGAGGACTAGCAATTTATCTTCACAATAAGTTTCACTGTTCGTTAATATGCAATGTTTCTCTTCAGTTACCTCACATGGAGTCTCTATTTTTAAGGATTACTCAACCATTTAAGTTTATTGTAGGTATTATTTATAGACCACCAAATGCAAACTTTAATTAATTTCTTTCATGTATTGAGAATATTATAGAATTATTAGCATTAGAAAAATTGCCTTGTTATATTATGGGTGACTTCAATGTAAATTTACATAAAAATGAGAGTAGGGTACATGATTTTATACACTTATTTTATTCTTACTATTTCTTTCCCACAATTACCAAACCAACTAGAGGTACTGAAACTACAGCCTCACTAATTGATCGCATATGGTCAAATAACCTGCAAAATCACCTGGTTAGTGGCATAATTTACATTTCATATTCTTCTAGAATTATTAAGACAAAAAGAATAATGAATAATGCTCCTATTGTTCCCTTTAAATCTGACTTAATAAATTACGACTGGAGGACAGAGATTAGTGGTAGTAATGTTAACAGAAGTTTTGATATTTACATGAATAAGTTCCAAAATCTCTATAATAAGCACTTTTCTTAAAAACAATACACAGTTAAAGAAAAGCAATAAACCTTATATTTCTCCAGCAATAATAAATTCTATTAAGCATCGTAATAAGTTGCAGAAACTTTACGCCTAATAAGAACAGTCAGCCCCCAGGACGTATGGCCCAGGACCCTTTTACAGGTTAAGAGCCTGGAAGCAAGAGACCTTAAGTGAACGTAAGTGGGGAACCCAAGTCAAACGTTTGTCAAAAATGAGACCCAAAAAACGAGTCTCCTCGACACAACGTATCCGATGACCATACATGAATAAGTCCAATCGGGGTGGACGCCTTGGATGTTGCAGAAGTGCATAGCAACTGTTTTAGTAGGAGAAAATCGAAACCCATATGAACCAGCCCAACGCGAAAACCTGTCAAGGGTAAGCTGCATGTGCTGCTCCGCCACTGACATTTGGGTAGCAGCAAACCAGTCCGCCAGGTCGTCAAAGTACATGGAATTGGCTATACCGTCTGGAAGGGATGAGGCAATGGTATTAATTGCTACTGCCAACAATGTGACACTGAGGACGCTTCCCTGTGGGGTGCCCTTCTCCTGTGCAACAGATGCTGAGAGGACTGTACCAACCCTCACAGAAAAACTCCAACCACTAAGAAACTCCTTAAGAAATCGTGGCGACCCCGCAGGCCATATACATGTAGTTGCTGCAGGATGCCATATTGCCATGTAGTGTCATACGCTTCCTCTAAATCAAAGAATATACAGACAAGGTGTTGATGTCGTGCAAAGGCCTAACATGCGGCAGCTTCCAAACTGACCAGAACATCTGTAATGGAACAGCGTTTACGAAAGCCAGACTGGGACGAAAACAGAAAAAGACCCCATTCGAGGAAGTTTACCAGTCTGACATTCACCATCTTCTCAAATAGTTTACAGAGACAGGAGGTCAAGGCATTTTGTCGGTAATTGAGTGCAACACTAGAGTAATTGCCTGGCTTGGGGAAAGGAAGGATGGTAGCAACCCTCCACCCAGAAGGGAAGACACCCTCCAGCCAGATTCTGTTATATAAAGCTAGAAGAAATGAGATCACCTCCGCTCCCAAATGTAGCAAGATTGCATATGGGATATTGTCAGGCCCAGGAAAAGTGTTGCCGCAGAGAGAGAGAGAGAGCAGAGTGCAGGTCTCTCAGGGTGAATATATGGTTATAACTTTCATTCTCCTTCCCTGAGAAATCCAGGACAGTGCGCTCCTGGGCTCCCAACTCATGCCTGACACTACATGAAACTCAAGCAAAAGCCTCCGCCATGGTGTTGGCCATTGTTAAACCATCCATGATCTTATTTCCATTGACCTTAAGAACAGGTGTAGAACTAGAAGAAAACTTCCCTGCCATCTTACGGACTCTCTTGAACACTTGGGTGAGTGGGGTTTTAATTTTAATTAAAGACACATAGGCCTTCCAGGATGCACTTCGTGCTTTTTTAAAACTCGTCTAGCCCAAACCCTTGCCCGCTGGAAGTCCTCTAAAAGAGTCGAATCCCCATGATTGCGATGAAGGCGAGAGAAAGCAGCGTGCTTCTCCCGCACAGCAGTGGTGCAAACTCGTGACCACCAGGGGACAGGACGTTTGGGAAAGTTGTCAGAAGTTTTAGGGATAGAGTTGAGAGCAGCTGAGTTGAGCATATCAGTGAAATATGTTACAGACCCTTGAGAGCTACCAAAATCTGCTACAGAAGTTAACTCTCTAAATAACTGCCAGTCAGCCTTCTCTAATATCCACCTAGGATGACGAGACTGAGGTTCTTATCTATTATTTTCTAAAAGTATAGGGAAATGGTCACTACCATATAAATTGGGCAATACACTCCAAGTAAAATCAAACAGAGCACTGGGTGAGCAGAGGGAAATGTTAATGGCGGTAAAAGTCCCAGTAGGGCTAATAAAATGTGTCACATCTCCCGTATTTAAAACCCCTAATCCCTCATCCTCAATAAAAGAAGCCAATAAAACACCCTTGGGGTTGACCGAACTGTCACCCCACAGAAGATGACGACCATTAAAATCACCCAATAAAATAAAGGGAGAGGGAAGTACCCATACAAGATGGTTGAGATCACCCCTCTACACTGTAACACTGGGAGGAAGGTATAAACTGCACACAGTGTACGGGCGGCCCATAAAAACCTTAACTACAACAGCCTGGAGTGGAGTGTCAAGCTCCAGGCTCGTGCATGGAACATCTTGGCGAACTAGGATGGCAGAGCCACCATGGTGACACTGCCCTTCAAATGAATTGGAATAATATGCAGAGTATGCTGGAGGACTGGCAGGAATGTAGTCCCCAAGCATTGTTTCTTGGAGAGAAACACACGCAGGAGAGAAGCTAGAGAGAAGAACGCGCACTTCCTCCCGAGAAACACGCAATCCACGGCAATTCCACTGAAGGACCTTGAACAGTGTTACTTTAGTACTGATTTTTGGGAAGCCTCACGGAGGTACTTCCCACTACCACCCTGACCTAAGGGTTTACTCTAATGATAAGTTTTGTCTAATCCTGGGCCACTAGAATAAGAGCAAACCCGAGGAGTATTACTTGGGGCAGTAATTGGGACCCGTAGACGAGTCCCTGAAGCTTCTGATAGTTTAGAAGAAGATGAAGGTAGATGAGCAGAAATATTCTTTGAAACAATTACATTGGTATTGTCCTGTACAGCAGTGGTATCACTGACACAGGCAGATACATAAATATCCATAATACTGGTGGAAGAATCACTCCGCTGCTCAAGCAGAAGAGAAACTGAATCTTTTGAAGTCACAACATCCGAGGCATCCTCATTCACTTCATGCCCCTCTGATGATCCCGAAGGAAGCTTGCGAAGGGGAAAACAGTTGAATCAAGAGATTCATCAGAGCCACGAGAACGCTTCAGGAGAAATTGAGAGGAAACTATGGATAAGTCCACAGAGACGGTTGCCTTGCAAGAAGGAACATCTATGGAGTCAAGTGCCTCAAAGGAACCATGAAGACGTCTCTATGGCAGTTTAGGTGACTTAAGTTTCCTTTTTGGAGAGAACCTCTACCACATGGACACCTTTAGCTAAAGTCTGACAATGGTTATCAGCTGAAAGGTCACCAGAATGAGTGTCTGATATAGTTTCCAAGACAGAGAAACTATTATGTAGTGAAACCTTAGAAACGCTCTCGCTAGAGCAAGAAGCAGCCGCTTCTTGAGAGGGTGCTGCAACCGATTTAGTGCGAGGGGAGGAGCCGTATGTCTTCACTCCACCATCCTTCTGTCGCATGAAGTTGAGTTGCTGTCTGGCCCTACCAATACTGATGAATTAGGTGTTAGCCAAGTGGAGGATATCTTGCTCAAGGAGGTACACTGGATCAAAAAAGTATCACGCAGGTCCGATGGTTCTGTAAATGATCGCTACATCTCATAATAAACAAGCTCGTTTTCAGTAGTCATCGTCTTTGTGTCAGAATATTTCACGAGGGAAATGCGCGATACTTTTTTGATCGAGTGTACATCTTACATCGGCGAGAACGTAAGGGGTGAGCATCCCTGCAGCAAAAGCAGTAACTCTCTGACTGACACTCAGAAGTAAGATGCGAGCCAAGAGCAGAACAATTATCACACCGAAAACAGTTGTTGCAGTTCCTCCTCCCATGACCAAACTCATAACAACAAAAACACTTCAAAGATCGCTCAACAAAAGGCTTCACCTCAAAAGAGGTGGGGTTAATGTTAATGCGATCTGGGATATGCCAGCCATAGAAAGTGAGGATGATCATATTTTCATCATTGACACATAGAGAGAATATCCTCTTCTGAGAATTCATACAGGTCCTCTTTATATGTACGCCCCTTGCTATAATTAAATATTCGATGTGGTTTAATAGATTCAAACATGCTATTAGAAGGACAGGGGAGATTGAGGAGCATCATGGCCTGTGTAAGATCTTTGGCTCTGATTAAAACGTCCTTACCATACTTTTTTATGTGGCCCATCGGTACTAATCCAATTTCTTTCTCCAGATACATAGAAGCATGGATAAGGTCACCACGTCCCTCTCTGTAGCAGGCCACAAACCAAAAGGGTGTAGGAACCAAACAGTCCTTAGGGACATGCTCTACAGAGTCATCAAAGATTGTCACTGTCAACTACATTTGTGGACCGAATCATCTGAACTTTGCTGTAAGTTTCCCCCACAATCGGAGAATCTTTTGCCTCAAAAGCTGCTTTGGCAGCAGCATTTGTATTGAAAGTAATATAGCACCGATTAGACATACAGTCACTGTCATAAGTGATTCGGTTATGAAGAACCACTCTAAAACACTCTAAATAGCTAACAGGGTTCGTCGACACAACACCCGACCTGCTGGGTCTACTCTTATTTGTAGCCTTCTGCATACCACCTCAACCACATCATTGATATTGCTATATTGGCCCCAGGTGCCAATAGCTACTACCTACCAGGCAGATGAGGGGACCAAGCGCTGGTCGCCGTGGCCGGGCTACCTCTTCCCCCACGGGGCCACTCGTTTTAAAAAGCAGCCCCAATGGCTCGAAAGCTTGCCCACGACGTTGCTGAGACCCTTCCTAACATCTCCCGGCCCAGACACCCAACCATCCAACATAGGACGGCCCCTAGAGGGTGGTCACTCTGGAGGGCAGCACTGTTGGCTCGTACTGGCAGCCTATTGCATGGGAACCATTTAGTCTGGTGTCTCACTGGCGACCTTACTAGTATGGAAAGCCCTCTCTCCATGAAATCGGGGCAGAGCAGGGGCCGGAGCCCCCTCTAGTCTAGCTCGCCAGGTCTCAGAGACACACAAGCCACCCCACTACGTCAAGGCGGTTCCTGTTGGGGGAGGTGGACTAGTATAATAAAACAGATTAAGGAGTGGGTATCAACGTGTGTTCCATGCCAGAGAGCGAAGGTGGGGCGCCATACCCGCCCTCCCCTACACGATTTCCCTATACCCACCAGCAGGTTCCACACGGTTCATATTGGTTCATATTCCTGCGTGTCGATTCCCACAGGACACCGCTGCTGCCTCCTCTCCCTGGTCCGAACCAGATATAAGGGCCAGCCCTGCTGGGTCACTCACTCACTCCAGCTCGAGCACTGGTCAAGCAAGGTTCCTGCCGACCATCGTCCTGTCTGCCGCCACTTCACCTCGCTGCCCCAAGTCTATCCGTGTTCCCGTTCTGATCACACGGTCAACCTCCTACCTCCAGCCAACTCTACTGCAGCGACTATGGCTCCCCTATGGCACGGCACAGCACGGCACGGCACGCCAGCATACTACCATATTCTGTGTGACCTTTGTGTACTACCAATAAACAGTATTGTGTATCCTAGAGCCTGTTCACAATGGGTAATGACGCAAGGTCCTCTTGACGTTATAGGGTATACAAAATTTGGAAAAGTTGCTAACACGTAAGGGATAAGGGACACAATGGTTATAAACTGTTAGGTAACGCTAGATACTGGGGACATGGAAGTGTGTGCTAGTGGTATCAACATTTGCCACATAGACTATGAAGGTATTCACGTTTGCTTCATTAAATAAAGAATGTTCTGGTTCATAATTCTTAAGCAGTTATTGTGTAAGTATTTTACAGCAATTAGTGCTTGATAATAACCATTTAATACAATACGAATATAGTGTACAATTATGTTTCCTCAGTTGATTTGTGTTACATCATGATATTAAAAAGTTAATCTAACCTTAAATGATAATCATTGACACGAATATCAATGTATATATTATTGATGGTTCGTTTTTGGCATAATTTACATCGTCTTCCTGACTCCCTTCCCTGCTTGGCGGTGTCATGTGATATCATGTATCAGTACTACCTTTCACATCCTCGCACACAATGGTCCTTTGGCTTCCAGGCCAGGAAGGCTATGGAGGAGATGGCTACATGACTTCTTCCAGACAAGAAGGAATCTTTTCCTCCTCCAGTGGCTCGTTCCCTCTTTTTAGAACATGCCTCCTCTCACAGGGAGTCCCTACCTAATGGGTCAAAGTCTGATGCCGTAGTTGGTTTTGGGGCTGTCTTTCCTGACTTTTGTCATTGCGGCAGGCTCCATTCTGTTATGTCCATTTTTAAAACTGAGCTCTCGGGCATTTTATATGCCTTCCAAGTGATGTTTAGTCTCTCGCAGCCTTCTTTTACTATTTTTAGCTATTCCTGTAGTGCCTTGCAAGCCTTGGGCAATTTTAACTCTTCCAATCCCCTGGTGTTGGCCATTCTCGAGTGGCTTCTCCTTTTGGGATGTCGTTGCCGCAGAGTCTCATTTTGTTGGGTCCCAGCTCATGTGGGTGTTGATAACGCCCAGGCTAAGGCTGTGGCCTCCAGTTCTTGGCCTCCTGCCAGAAGTCATCGTGTACCTGCAGTGGACCTTCGACCCTACAGTTGATTAATTTATAAATGGCATTAGGCCTCTGGTGGCTAAGCAACAGCTAGTGTCATATACTGCCCAACATACTACCTACCGAGCAGATGAGGGGACCGTGCGCTGGTCGCCGTGGCCGGGGTACCTCTTCCCGCACGGTGCCACTCGTTATAAAAAGCAGCCCCAATGGCTCGAAAGTTTACCCACGACGGTGCTGAGACCCCCTTCCCCAACATCTCCCTGCCCAGACACCCAACCATCCAACACAGGATGGCCCCTAGAGGGCGGTCCCTCTGGAGGGCAGCACTGTTGGCTCGTACTGGCAGCCTATTGCTTGGGAACTATTTAGTCTGCTCTCTTACTGGCGACCTTACTAGCATGGGAAGCCCTCTCTCCCCTAAATCAGGGCAGAGCAGGGACCGGAGCCCCCTTTTGTCTAGCTCGCCAGGTCTCGGAGATACACATGACCCCCACCTGGTCAAGGCAGTTGCCGTTGGGGGAGTGATGCAGTTCGTTCCTGCTTGCAGGACAGATGGGATGCCATCGAGTCTTACAAGCTCCTCGGCATCCACCTGAGTTTGAGGAGCTACAGTAGCCTGTCCCGCCGGTGGGCCGTCTCTGCATTGGCCACACACTATTGACTCATGGTTTTTTAATGAATAGGTCACCTCCTCCTGAATGTGATGATTATCTGGCCCCTCTGACAGTGCGGCATCTTCTTGTGGAGTGTCCCAGCCTTGGGGACCTTCGTTGTAGGCACCTTTCCGAGTACTGGGTGGGGGACTAGTCTTACAGTTTCTCACAGGTGCTCGGGGAGGAGGCTTGTAGTGTAAGAGGGAGCTCCCTTTCCTTTGTGGAGGAGGCTAGACTCCATCACAAATTGTGAATTTTATGATATTTCTGTAAGTCATTAGTGGAGCGTTGCATGCAGCTTGTCCTTGATAGGGTGTCACTGCTGACTGGTTCTCATGGGTTTCGCTTCCACCCCAATGTAAATTTATTCATGTATGGTCATCGGATACATTGTGTTGAGACTCGCCATTTAGGTTTTCATTTTGACAGACGTCTGACTTGGGTTCCTCATCTATGTTCACTTAAGGTATCTTGCCTCCAGGCTCCCATCCTGTTGAGGGTCTTGGGCCATACGTCCTGGGGGGTTGATCGGGCCACCATCCTCCGCCTATATCATTCTCTTAGGTGGGGTTCCCACTAGCCCATCACCGTCAGTCACGTCACCATCACAAACACGACGACCTACCACTATGGAGGAGATGAGCTACGTCACATGGGCGATGGTGTGACTGCATACCGCCATTAGTCCCTTACCAAAACAAGATAGACAGCAACGATCTCATTATTGCTGCTCTACTGCTTTTTGATGCAGCAGAAAACCGCCCAACTAGGCAAACAAGACAAAGAAGGAGACCGAGAATAATGGTCACACCAGCTGCTGCTGGAGTGACCTCTACCGGGAGAACACAGGATTCTCATGGAGGCAGAGAAGAGAAGGCTGATGTGAACACCTTCCATGAAACATACCACATGACCTCAGCCACTTTCGAGTAACTTCTGCAGATAGTTGGTTCTCATATAGAAAAACAAGAAACGACCCTTAGGGATCCTGTGGGTGCACCATGAGCTGCGCAGCTGAGATGCACAGTACTGCAAGGATGTGCGGTGTTGTCACATTTCCAGATTCACCGAACAAAAGTTTTCACATCACATGAATGCACACAGTTTATGCAAATACATGTAAATATTTATTTCACTAATATGATCTTTATTTCTTTTTCTGTGTGCAAATGCTTCAAATTCATAATGAGTGGGCTGATGCTGTGGCCTCCAGCGCTCGGCCTCCTGCCAGGCATCATCCCGTACCTGCTATTGACCTTGGAATCTACATAGTTGCTGCCGTTTGTTCCTGCTGGCAGAACAGATGGGATGCTGTTGGGGCTAACCAGCTCCGCAGAATTCGCCAGCGCCTGGGATTGTGGAGCTACAGCGGCCTGTCCCGCTGGTTAGAGACAGCTCTTGCCTGTCTCCAAATTGGCCATTCACATATGACCCATGGAATTTTAATGGAGAGGGCTCCCCCTCTCTGTGATGATTGTCTATTCCCCCTGACTGTGTGGCTTCTTCTTGTGGAGTGCCCCAGCCTTGTGGACCTTTGTTGTAGGTACCTCTCAGAGTACTGGGTGTGGGATGGTTCTTACAATCTCTCCCAAGTGCTCCAGGAGGAGGCTTGTAGTAAGGGGGGGAGCACCCTCTCCTTTGTGGAGGATGCTGGGCTCCTCCACAAGTTGTAAATTTTATTTTTATGGCTGTTGTTTTAGATAGTTCAATGTTTCCTTTGTGTTTATTTTGATTATTTTATATATTTTACGTAATCGGGTTATTTTAGTAAAATGTAAGTTTTAGATGATGTGTCCTTTAGTCATGATGCTTGTCCCTTTTGGGGTAGTGATGCATGGCTGATATGTGTATGTATTTTGTAAATTATGTAAGTGATCATATTATTATGTTGGGTGGTATATGACCCTGGCTGTTGCACCACCAGATGCCTAGTGGCATCATCTATCAATCAATCAATCAAACCTGCACTAACATACTCGTTTCCTTTTCTGACTCTGCCACCCATGCTGTATAATCAGCAAACAGTATATGGTCTAGGATCGATTCTCTACCTCTGCTGTGTCCACGAAACTCAGTCCTCTCTCCATCACCCTAGCATATACCTCTCTTACTACACCGTCCATATATATATATATATTAAACAACCATGGTGACATTACACAGCCTTAATGGAGTCCCACCTTAACTGGGAACCATTCACTCATGTCACTACTCATTATAACGCACACTTTCCTGTTCACGTAGAAACTTTTCACCCCTCTCGATAACCCCCCCCCCCCCAGCCCATACAACTGCAAAACCTTCCACAATACATTTTGATCAATTCTGTCATATGCTTTCTCGAATACTTTCCACACACCTGCCTTACTGAAAATATCGTGTCCATACGACCTCTTCCTCTCCTAAAACCACCTTGTTCTTTACCAATCACAACCTCCGTACCTCTCTGATTCTCTTTATCAGCACCTTCCTACAACACTTAACAGACTTATAACCCTGATATCGTCGTACATTGGTATCTATCCTCTTTTCCCTTATATATTAGTACAATTGCGAGCTGATGGGATGGAAACACGAGCTTACTCATCATGGGGTCGTTTCTACCGGACGAGTTATGGAGGGGGGGAGTGAGAGAGAGAGGAAGAGATGGGGAGGTTGTGTAGGGCCTGGTTGGGTGTTGCCACTTCTGACTGATATAGAACCATCACACTATCCACTGAAAGTTTCATTAGAAGCATTCACTGGTGAGAGGGAAAGTCGGGAAGGAGGAATGACGGTGGTTTGGGATGACTGTATGAGCGATGTGAGTGAAGATATGTCAGGATGAACTTAATTAGTTGTGTATACGAGTTAGACGGACATAGGGATATGTAATAACTGATTAATGTTTTTGGGTTGGATATATAACTAATATCATTTCGCCACACTAAGCTCACTATTGTGAATTGTGTGATAGTTAGCTTTAAATGTTATCCATCAGAACATAACATTCATCAATAATTACATAACCAAATGATTAAGTCAAAGGTGACAAACATACTCTCTTTGTCATGAGAATAATGTTACAGTTCTGGCCCTCAAAATGCATGGACAAGCCATTTGCTAGATTGCCAACATTAATAATTATGTCTTGTGAATGAAAATCAGACGTTAGCCTAATCAAAATTCATAATTATTAACACTAAGAATATGGTATTGGAAGACATAGGTAATGTTTGATCGAAATGGAACTGAAATTTGTATTACTGTATATTGCCTTTTACTTTAACGTTGTCACTATTAACAGTTTTATAATTTAATTATTGTGGCATACAAGATGCAGTATGATCACCATAAAGTAAATATTAATCTTAATAGCAAGATGGCAGTCTTCCATTGGATTTATCCTTTGCATTACTGTGGGCATATATAAAATTATGTCGGGCTCGCTTCAACAGCAAAACCCCCAAGCAGTGAGCAACACTCTGCAATCAACAACAATATTATAATTTAATGTTTTTTGTTATTTTTAAGGATAAATACACACAGTACCTAGAACACTTTGTTTAACATGTAATAACTTTTTGAGTCTTACTAGCTTTGCCATGAAGGCTGACACCTCAAAGCTTGTCCAGCACTAATTATTATATGCTTCACAAATAGTAACTAGCTTTATTCTACTATACCTACGTGTTAATGATTTCCTTGTTATGGGCAGAAATTTACTTGTAATCCAATAATACACTATATGTAACGTAGAACAAGATTTTTTTTTTCACCGTGTGTTAGGTTGGTCAGCCTGCGAAAGCTACAAGGTGTTGGATCAAGCGCCTTTGGTGTGTGTGTGTGTGTGTGTGTGTATATATATATAGGGAACTACGGTTCACATGACTTGAACCCTCTCTTCACGAGAAATATGCCTTTATTCTGCAGGAGAGATTCTGCCTCACTCCGTTCCACAGAATTCTCTTTTCGCATAATTATGAATACTTGTGGTTCTCGTAATTTTGTATAATATTAATTATTGTTTAAACACAAATAATTGTATCATTGAATATAGCAATTTCATTAAATAAGTCAAGTTTTATAAACACCCATCTGATCTGATGTCATTACAGTTCTGATATCGAACAATACCTACATATGAGAGCATTCTTAAAGTATGATGACAATGCTAACATTCAATACGTTTGTTAGTGTGAACTCCATCTCTATAAGTCCCTTCGCCCAAAGTCAACTTAAATCCTTAAGATAAAGAAAGACGTCTCTACGGCCACGGTTATTGGCGTCTCTCTAATTCTTTCTCCCTCCACTTTCCCCTCCATACAATCCCTTCTTTCTCTCTCACTCCCCCATAACTCGTCAGGTAGAAGCGACCCCATGATGAGTGTGCTCGTGTCTCCATCCTATCAGCTACTACTACACAAGCACTCACCCAGTCTATTAGGACCTTTCCTTATCAAAACATACCATCAACAACCTTACCAACAACTCCATCATACTTGTTCCACCATATTTCAGACATTATACAGCACATCCATCCGAACCTTCTCTTTCATTGCCTCTTCCACTTCCTTCCTTAGTGTAGAGAATAAAAAAAAAATATATATTTTACAGGACATAATTAATATAACATGAAATACAAAAAATATCCTTAGGATACTAACTTGTTACCTAATACTTTAGTAAATATTAATAAGTTTTTTATGATAATGTAAAAATAAATATATAGCATTTATCTAAAACTACAGTAAGACGCACAAACTTATAGGGAATATAATAAGAAAGAGACTGATCTTGTCTAGCGGGCTGCACGTGGGCATCACTTAACGTTCATAAATCCGTATACATGTCAGCCATTAAGGCATGCATTTTGGTCAATTTACTTATGTTCGTATATTTCAGTATGAATGAACATTCTGCTGATCCGGCTGATATAATAGTGTTCATCTCCACACAGTCGGTAGAAAAGATAACTGAGGAGAAGCTTACTTACTCACTATACCATAATTATCCACATTACTAGTTATAAGACAGTAAAGCTTATACGAGTATCACTACACTGACGTGCTGCAGAGAATTTCGATTATCAGTATTTACTAAAGTGTGAGATAAAATGTTAATATCATAGAGACTTTCCAATTTCATATTATATTAAATATTTCATTTAGCCTATGTTTTTTTCTCTTCCTCTATGTTGTTTTGTAGTTACATAAATATGAATGGCTATCACCGTAGAGCGAGATCTCTACCCCCAATACCTCCTCTCTCTTCCCCTCTCCATCCCCCCACCGCAACTCACCCCCCCCCATCCTCTCTCTCTCTCTCTCTCTCTCTCTCTCTCTCTCTCTCTCTCTCTCTCTCTCTCTCTCTCTCTCTCTCTCTCTCTCTCTCTGTTTCAGACAAATGAGTCAACACACTCGAACTCTGAACTCCAAATAAACAGGCGTTGGCAGTGCTGACTGTACCAGAAAAGTCTGTATTGTAAATGACACGTGCAGCATTCTACATAGAAAAGATCCTCAAGTTTCCAGATTTCTCTCCACTTGCGAAATCCCTTTCCTCTCCTTCTTTCCATACATACTTCTGCAGGCCTGTGGGTAATAACAATGCTATAGGTTTACACCCAGCAGTTGTAACATGATTGTTTACTAACTATGTATATATCACAGTTACTTTTAGTTGTTTCATATTCGATAATTATTCTAATGTGTAATCATTGATGATCTAAACTGACTTGGAGATCTTATTAATAATATCACCTGGCTCATACCATCACTGCAAGAGACTCTTCTTGCTATGCCTCAAATGTTTGGAAGCAGTTTCCTTTACATTACAGGTAGGCTATACAGTAGTATTAATAGACTAGAGAATATAATTAATCACTGCAAGAGTACTCACGTGAAGTTGAGCTTCTGTGCAATAATATCGATTATATTGGGCAGGGGTCCACGGAAGATTAACGAGCCTTCTTCCCTCCGATTATCCCATGCAACGTCGTGGAAATCATGCAGGAAATAACAGTGAGGTGGCGCGTGTGTAGCAGTCACTATCAGTGAAGCACCATTGCGGAACCTATGTTTGTTTCATAGAATTAAAAAATAAAATGAAACTATATGATTGTTTACGAAAAACATGTGTGTAAGTAGTGTGTATTTACTGAAAATATCGTTAATGCGAAAAGCCGGTGCTTTTTTTACCAATCAAAATTTGCAACCAACTATGCTGATGTGTGGCAATATATGGCACCTGTTCCGTAGTATACACTCATACTCTATCAACGGATTGCTGAGAACATACAACCTTAGGCTTGCTTGCTTGGCTATCAACCAGTGGCATATAGACCTAAGGCTACACGGAGATAGCCAAGAAGTTCCGATCGTGATGTAGCTTCGTATATATATCGTATATAGCCATAATAGGGTAATAATGGATGCAATAGAGTATTTATTTAGTGCTACAAGATCAAAACAGTGTGATTCATGGTGTTCTTTCGGAATCGGTCATTATTAATTTAGACCTACCCTACTTCAGCTGGCATTATTGTTCGGTTAGGTCTGCCAGTAACTGATTCTGCAAGATTCAAATTGTGTTGATATTTTACTCTATATAATTTACTCATATATAGAGGTTATATAATTAGATTAAATGGTTCACACTGATGTAGCCATTATTACCTTACTTTGGCTATAAATAATATATTTCCACGAAGCCACAATCACCAGCGGAAACTCCTACAAGAGTTGGCTATTACATAATACTTATACAGGGGCAGCCAGGATTTATCATAAATGGGCATGCAGGATAAAACAAATTTACATATATGTCCGGTATGATATAAAAATACACACAATACAAATAAGCATGAAAAAATATGAGTTACATCACTTACATGATGTAAATTGACTAGTGGGAAGCTATAAGAGTTGGCTATCATCATGTTTCACATACAGCATGTTCCTGAATTCCACCGACAAACTTTAGGAATATATCCTCCATCAAAAAACATACCCACAATATTCTATAGTGAAATGTGAAATTTTTATTTTTTTGCAAACGTGTGGTAGCCCAATTCAGTACACTTTGCTGCCAGCCTTAGGCTGTGGCGAAAGTTAATAGGTTAATAGGCTAATAGTGAAATGGTGAATACTCTCGGGTGAGTTTTTTTTTTCTATACCTCAACCTTGGGACTGTAGGCTGTCAGTAGCCAGTGACTCTTGCGAGGCCCCGAGATTATTGGGTGTCGCACTAGATGAGACAGTGGAGCTTCGTGGTGATGTTGGTACAGTTGCTTCTCTTCTGCCCTACTAGATGACGACACCTTATTTATACACGTCACTATCAGGAGAGAGCAGCTACACCGTCACTCACAGCATATTGGAATATGGTCTGGCATCTTCTTTGTTGTGAGTTGACGACGATCTAGGGGGTATTTTCTTGACGTGTCGGCGTAGCCAGGGTATAGTTGACGAACAGCTGGACCCATCAGATCTCCTCGAAAAAATCCCAGACGTTTTCTCGTGGACTCAAACCAGGGCCCTTGCCATTCGCAGTCCGTCACTCTATCCACTCAGCCACGCCAGTACCAAATATTCCAAACCATTCTGGCTATTCCAACTAGTTTATCGAAATTGGTTGGGCTGTGCTAGTGGAGCGGTCAGTCACTTACACAAATCGGTTGTTGATGTCGTTGTTGTTGTTGTTGTTGTTGTAGCGTGGTAGGCTTTTGTCTCTTCGGAGTATATTTTTAGAATAGGTTAGGTGATTATTATGGTATGGAGAGTTAGCACACATTGTTCTGTGTTTAACAATATTTTATTAATAACCCGAGTGGTAGTCCAGTTTCACAAAAGGGTTAAGTTAGGCTTAGGAGCTAACTTTAAAAAGAGAGAGATGGCTATGAGACCCCTGTGTAGCGATTGGGTGTCTCTAGCATACTACTCTATAGGAGGGTGTGACAGCTAGAATCACGTATCCGCCACAAACATCAGCCCTCATTGCTGATTGGTAAAAATAGGGTGCTCTTGATCACGCACCACCTTGTCACACTACAGAATCAAGAGACCTATCATGCCACGGCTTGCTGCTTCCTGATTGGCCAAAATAGGGTGCTCTTGATCACTCACCACCTTGCCACGCTACAGAATCAAGAGACCCATCGTACCATGTCTCGCTGCTCTCTGATTGGTTAATATTGTTACCCATATGATATTGTAATACCTTTATATGTTCGCATGTCTCACTGAATAAACCAGATTAAAACCTCACCACTAGTCTTCCTCCAAACCTCTCTTAACCCTCCAAGTAAAGAGTACTATAATAGACTGCCTACCACTTTAAGGATTATAGACACACTTAAGGATTATAGACACGCTTAAGAGAGGTAACTCATAAGACTAGAGTAGCTGCCGCTACATTGGTGACCCCGGAGTGTAAGTTAAGCTGCACTACAAAACGCCTCTACAAAATGACTTCGCCCACCGAGTCAGACAACTACCCAGCCGCAGCCGCCCAAATCAAGCTATCCACATTCTCCACAATTGAGGCGCCAACTTGGTTCAGACGTGCTGAAGTACAATTCTGGCTTAAAAAGGTAAACCACTCCTCCTCAAAAGCTGATCACGTCTTAGCAGCCCTTCCAGATGATCTCTTCCCTCGCATAGCAGAGTGGCTGGAGACAAAGGGTGATGCAGCAGTACAATATGAAGATCTAAAGGCCTATCTCCTGCAGTGGTTTACACCTGCACCAGCACTGCGAACTGCACAACTCCTCCAGCTGTCGAAATAACCACTTGGCGACCAGAAACCTTCTGAGGTCTTACTGGAAATGAAGGCATTAGCAAGACTTCCTTCAGCATCCAATGGGAAGCCACGCCAAGTTGACTTACTGCGAGCACTATGGCTCCTTCGCCTACCAGAACCCATTCGTGCAGCTATTCCCAATGCAGAGGAAATCGGCGAAGATGACCTTCAACTACAAGCGGACAAATTAGTGGACGCCCATGCAGCATCAGCCCTACTGGTCCTCTTCCCTCATCCCAAGAGGATGCCGCAAAAGTCGCAGCAGCACACCGTCCACCAGCAACCACTCGCCAAGTGAGTAAACAACGGTACCATGCAACTCATCCACACCAACCAGGGGACAAAAGGAACTTCAGAGACCAGTTTTTTTTCTACCATGCCAGATTTGGTCCCTGAGCCAGAAAATGTGAAGCACGATGCCTGTGGTCAAAAAACGAGTAAGGCGGCCGTCGCGCATTGCAGCGGCCCCCACTGGAGTCAACGCTTTCTTCCTGCAGGACCCTACATCAGGCACTCGCTTCCTTGTGGACACTGGAGCTGCTCGTTCCCTCCTGCCAGTAGCTCGATGCAAGGTCCCGTATCAACCAGCAACCAACATCCGTCTGGCAGCAGCTAACGGCACTACCATTCCTGTATACGGTCAACAACGCCTGAAGATCAACATCGCTGGTCGTACTTACAGCTGGAACTTCATAGTGGCAGACGTCACCCTCCCTCTACTTGGAGCTGACTTCTTAGCCAACTATCAACTCCTCGTCGATGTTGCTGGGTGTCGTTTGATGGATGCAGCCTCCTTAACGGCCACTCCTATCACCGCTGCGCCCATCAACCTTGCTCTAGAAGTGGACAATGCAGCAAACAGTTTTTCTCACCTGCGCAACACCTACCCTGACGTCTTCAAGCCGGAACTCCGTCAACATCCTCAGCAGCCAGCAAAGCACGGTATCTACCATTGTATCAAGACATCTGGCCCACCTGTGTTCTCCAAGTTTCGGCGACTGGCTCCAGATAAATTGGTGGTAGCAAAGCAGACCTTCGCAGAACTCGAGCGTTTAGGCATCTGCCAAAAGGAGTCAAGTCCCTGGGCATCACCTCTGCACATTGTAACCAAGAAGGATGGCACCCTGCGACCATTTGGTGACTACAGGTGCCTCAACACTAGAACGGAACCCGACCACTACCCACTACCCAACATTGCGGATATTACCTCCTTCCTCTATGGTGCCAGAATCTTCTCCAAGCTGGACCTCTTCAAAGGCTACTACCAGGTCCCTATGCACCTAGATGACATCCCCAAGACTGCTATCACCACACCATTTGGCACCTTCACCTTCAACTACAGTTGTTTTGGACTACGAAACTCCGGAGCCACATTTCAGAGAATGATGGATGGTATCCTCGGCGATCTTCCCTTCTGTGCCTGTTACATCGACGACATCCTCATCTTCTCTGCATCAAAGGAAGAACACGTACAGCACCTAGCTCAAGTTTTGGAGCTCCTGCAGAAAAACGGCCTGGTGGTGCGATACGACAAGTGCGTATTCGGCGCCAGAGAAGTGGATTTTCTGGGACACCACCTCTCGCCCGCCGGAGTTGCACCTCTTCAAGACAAAGTGGCCTCTATCCTGCCCAAGATTGCATCCACCATGGCACCACTATACTCGGTACTAGCAGGCAAACCCAAGGATCTAACGTGGGGCCCTCTTCAAGAAGATGCCTTCCGAAAAGCAAAAGATGCCCTTGCCTCATCAACTCTCTTGGTTTTTCCCAACCCCAAGAACCCACTCATCGTCACCACGGATGCCAGCAACATTGCCATTGGAGCTGTTTTGGAGCAAGTGGTACATGGACAGCCTCATCCCCTGAGTTTTTTCAGTCGCAAGCTCGTTAAAGCTGAAAAGAACTACTCCACCTTTGACAGAGAACTCCTTGCCATCCACCAAGCCATCCGCCACTTCAGCCACTTTTTGGAAGGCGCAACGTTCACCGTGCAGACAGATCACATGCCTTTGGTCCACGCCCTTACAAGACAAAAAGATGCTTGGTCCCCTCGACAACGCCGACACCTCTCCACAATCGCCGAATTCAACTGTACCCTCACCCACCTGCCCGGCAAGAAAAATCCTGTAGCTGACGCACTCTCCAGAATCGAGATCAACGCAGTTCAGCTAGGACTTGACTACAACCAACTCGCCAAGGAACAACAACAGGACCCTGAAACTACAGCAGTGAGGGCACCAATCACGGCTTTACAAAGGAAGTATGTCCCCCTGGGAGATTCTAACATCTCCATCTTCTGCGATGTGAGCACCGGACGTCCACGCCCTTGGATACCTTCATCCCTGCGTCGCCACGTTTTCAACTTGATCCACGGCCTCTCACATCCCTCACGTAGAGCAACCACACGACTACTTACACAGAAGTTCATCTGGCACAAGATCTCCCGCGACGCAGGAAACTGGGTGCGATCCTGCGTGCCTTGCCAAAAATCCAAAGTTCATCGTCACACAGAAACCGGCCCAGGAGCCTTCCACCAACCACAAAGGCGTTTTGCTCATATTCACGTGGATGTTGTGGGACCCCTTCCTCCTTCCGACGGACATCGTTACCTGTTCACCATTATCGATCGCTCCACCAGATGGCCAGAAGCCATCCCCATGGCCAACGCAACATCTACTTCATGCGCCTCCTCCCTGTTGTCAGGTTGGATCTCCAGATTCGGCATTCCTGAACACATCACCTCCGACCGTGGCACAACCTTCACATTGCATTTATGGACCTCCTTGGGACAGCTAATAGGCACCACAGTCCATCACACTACAGCCTACAATCCAGAAGCAAACAGCATGGTGGAACGACTTCATAGAACTTTGTGAAGCTGCCCTGATGTCACGATGCAACAACTCCACATGGTCGTCGCAACTACCCTGGGTACTCCTCGGCCTACGAACCACTCCAAAAGAAGGACTCGATGCCTCTCCAGCAGAAATGGTCTTTGGTGAACCCCTCGTCGTCCCAGGTGAATTCTTCCCTGACGCACCATCACACAACGACATCAGCCGTCTTCGAAACATCGTCGGAAAGTTGGCACCCTGCAAGCAAAGTTACAAACCACCAGACCACTGTTACATCTCCCGAGACCTTCATTCAACAAAACATGTCTTTCTTCGCACCGACACCCAAACACCACCCCTCACGCCGCCTTACTCTGGCCCCTACGAAGTCATCGAAAGAAGAAAGGTATTCTTGCTACGAATAAAAGGCTCCAACGACTGGGTCTCCATCGAAAGACTCAAGCCAGCCTATCTGCAAGACGACGACCCCCCTCCTGTACGTCTCTCCAGAGCAGGTCGTCCCCTCTCTCACACATCAGGACATTCTCGCTAAGGGGGGAGTATTGTGGCAGCTAGAATCACGTATCTGCAACAAACATCAGCCCTCATTGCTGATTGGTAAAAATAGGGTGCTCTTGATCACGCACCACCTTGCCACACTACAGAATCAAGAGACCCATCGTACCATGTCTCGCTGCTCTCTGATTGGTTATTATTGTTACCCATATGATATTGTAATACCTTTATATGTCCGCATGTCTCACTGAATAAACCGAGGAGGGGGGGAGTCTACATCCAGCCATGGCCCAGACAGCACCTACTGCCAACCACACCACTTCCCCTGCCGACCGTCTTGTTGGAAGAAGGGAGGAAGGGCGTGGAGGCTACCAACGTAACCGGACCTGATAGTGGGCAGGTCCGAGGCTCACTCCATGCCCATGGGAGGAGGACGGCTGACGCCCAACCACCGCAGCGACGGCAGCAGCAGGCAGACATCGTCACCGTCTGCACCAAGACTGCTGTTGCCTTAGCTGCAGAAGGGCTAGGTCGTCTCTCAGACCTCCTCCTGGACATCTTCAGGAGAAATGGCTTACCACCAATAGCCATTTCTCCTGATTTGCAACCACCCACTACTACTACAACCACCACCAATAAACGAGGCAACAAGCCTGCAAGACGGGGAAGGAGCACAACGGATGCACCACCACCACCACCCGTTCCGGCCCACCCCTGTCGCCAGTTGATGTTGCCTCACCCGCTCAACCGGGCGAACAGCTTGAAGGCACCAGCACCACCACCACCACCACCACTTGAGACTTCAGAACTGGACTCTGCGACGGAGGAGGATACTCAGGTCCCTGACACCAGTTCCTGCTCTGCCTCCTCCACCACCACCACGAGAGAGGACACAACTGACAATATGGACCTGGAAGATGAAGAGGAATGGCAGACTGTTAAAAAGAGGAGGAGGAGAAATGACAGCCCACCCACCAACCCACCACCCACAGTCACCGTGGACTGGTGGATGTCTGCCTCTCGTCGCCTCGACCTCTTTTATCAGCACATCCCCAGTTGCCAAGACCCCGACATCTTCCAGATCAGGGAAGTCTGGACTAGCAGCAGATCAGCATCACGGGCCAACTTTGCCAAATCCACACCAATTATCTCTGGCTGCAATGGCACCTACAGCGTAGAAAAGAAAGGAAGAAGGAAGAGGAGAAAGAAAAAATAAAGTGCTGCCTTAATACCCACAAATATGGGTGATAGGCATTACAAAAAAAAAAAAAAAAAAAAAATTGAATAAACCAGATTAAAACCTCACCACTAGTCTTCCTCCAAACCTCTCTTAACCCTCCAAGTAAAGAGTACTATAATAGACTGCCTACCACTTTAAGGATTATAGACACACTTAAGGATTATAGACACGCTTAAGAGAGGTAACTCATAAGACTAGAGTAGCTGCCGCTACAAGGGCACAAGAAGAGCTCTCTGTGTTTTTACATTTTTGAAAAATACATATGGAAATATGTTTAACATCATGTCAGGACTTTACCCTGTCATTTTGTAAATGTAGTTTTGAATAACCCTGTATATATAATATTTATTTATACCATCATGGTGTTTACGTTATTTTGTGCTCTACCAAAAGGCACTGTTGGTTTTAAATCTCTTTCCGCATATCTTGTCATAGAGTTAATTTCATCGATGGTTTCCAGAGTGATATAAATCCGGTGGATTAATTTCCATTCTTGCTCTTCTACTTGACCTTGAGAGAGAGAGAGAGTGTTGTGTTTTTTTGCTTGTCTTTCCTTTTGATTGGGACTTTACGACTATATTACAAAGGTAAATAAAGCGAGACTGACATGAGATCGTCTTGGCCATTCACAGTGTGTACTACGATACTGTTTTAGAAGAGCCATCATTTACACAGGGAAAATTATTTATGGCTAATCATTAACTGACAACTAGAGGTTGAAGGTGGGGGAAGTTGGGAGGGGTGAAGGAGGTATAGACTCTCTCCCCCAGCTCCGATCCCCCTCTTCTCTCTGTCTAGGGTAGTGTGTGGAAGGAAGGACCAAACCCTGAGCAGAAATTAGTGCTCGTGAGTGTACATGGTATGACTCACTACCTATGTAGGTATTACATGTAGGTATTATATGTAGGTATTATAAGTAGTTATAACCGGTACAATGCTCGGCCACCACCATCCTTCGCCCTCGAAGGAATATTACATACATAAATATATATATTATTGGTAATACATGCAGTCTTTAGATGGTTTTATATTATTATTTCTACAGAGAATAAGGATTATTACATGTACAATATATATTTATTAAATACATCCTGTCTAAATGTGTAAGAATGTGTAATTAACCTAAACATTTGTATCCTCACTCCCTTCGGTCACTTGTCTCTGTCGTTCACGAGCAGATAATTGTCGGTACCTAGCATACACCTTCCTTATACACCAGCTGAAGACAATTGTACAAACAATTAAAGTGAGTGCAGGAATGATATGTAGAGGAAATACAACTTCTTTTGATAGAGGCATAGGTAACAAATCATCTAGTGTGGAGGTAAACTTTGAGTCATTTAAGTATTTAAGAAACTTTACTTTGTCTGAAACAACAGTTATTTTATCTAAAGAGATATTTACTACAAGGTAAATAGACTCTAACTCCGTAGAAAGCGTTGACACAAATGCTTTATGGTGATGTGTTGGTAAGTTAAGGAAATTCTCATTCCTTATCTCCCAATGGTCCGGGACCATATAGTAACCATCCATCAACACGTGTTGGACTTTACCATTGCATATTAATGTCACACTGGTTCTCTTTTGAAAGTAATAATAATGGTTAGTTCCAAAGTGCTCATGGTAGAAAGTAGCATTGCTGACAGTTGTGAAAGTACAGTAAGAAGTTGGGAGAGTGGACTCAGGGACAATGAATGAAAGTTCACATTTTGCTTTCTCTGCTAAGCTGAAAGTAAACATATAAGCAGGACATACATATAGATGTAAGTATGATGTGAGACAGTCATCCAGTGAAGTTTCATCTAAGGTGTCAATTGCAGTGTAATCCTCTGATGCAACAATGTATTGAAGAGATTTATCAACAACCAACAGTGTATTATTTACTTTAATTGGGAAAGGACGTAATTCCCAAATATTAAATGACGTCTACGATTTAAAAGGAATATTAATTAATATATTTGATTCAGTAAGGATTGATCCAATGATTGGATAATAATACTCCACGTCTGAAATAGTAAATATGGGAGTTAGATTATAGTTATTTATGGCTATTTCCACTGCTGACTGCAACTGTCGTAGAGGTAACAACTTAGAATTTACTCTACCCAATCCAGCATCTACCAAGTCACTAATTATTACTTCATTTAACTCAGTAAGTTCCTGTACAGCTATCTCTATGGCTGCAATATACTCACTAATTAATTGGACCTGTTCAATTTCTGGTATTATTCCAACTAATTCGTTTACCACCATAGATAATTGGTTAGTTGTTTCAATTATTTCATGGGTTTTCTGTTTTAGGTTTTGAAGTGCCTCATAGGTTTGGATGACTATCCTATTCTGTTTCCCCAGGGCTATTGTTACTTCTCCTAGTTTTTTTAACTTAAGGCAGTTGCGTCATCTGCCATGGCTGTGCCAAACAGTTGTTTACTCATGAGTCCCATGAAGTTAAAAAGACCACGACTCTGTCGACGGGCATGGGCAGATTGCCGCCTTTTATGTGGTTCCTCTGGAAATGAAAGCTTCATATTGTTAATTAGTTTTACTAACCTATTTACTCTATTTGTCTGTAATTTTAGTCATTTTGATAGGTCTAGTATTATTGTAGAAGTATTTTAGAAGTGGGTTAGTTGTAACGTCAGATCTAGTGTTCATTTCCTCGTTGTTATAAAAATTATTTACTTGTGTGGTGACAGTTTCTATATGTCGGTGTAATTCTGATACATGCTGTTCAAGTTTGTCAATTATTTCTGGCATATCTAGTAATCCGTGAATTCCAGCTGTACTGTAACCAAATCTACCACAATCAAGACCTTTCCTCTATGTTCGACCAAGGCACCAGGCTTTAGTGCTTCGGCCGGAACTGTGTAACAAGCGCTGAGCTCAGCAAAAACAGTAATAGTGTCTTGTTCCCCATCTGAAATAAATGTCATTATTTAGTTTTGTTTGCAGACCTAAGTTTTTGTCTGTATATATTTGTGGTACTAGATGTGGGAGTGGAGTGTATTATTTCTTGTGGTTGGTCTGTTTGTGTGCTAGGTGTGTCATTTAATTTAATCTTTTTACACCTATCGACATGCACTATTTCTATCTTCCCTGTATTTATATTTTTAACCTTTATTTTATTTCCATGGGCTATATCTATTATTTCATATGGACCTACAAACTTTGGAGTTAGTTTTGAAACTCTATCTGGGGCTTTTACCATGACATTTTCCCCAACAGCAACATCTATTTTTACAGCTTGAGCATGTTGTTTTATCATCATCTCATGCCTGCTACCCTGTAAATGTTTCCAGGCTTCCTTATGGATGTTATTAAACACCTGTAGTTGTCTAATTGAGTAATCATCAATATTATATGCTGGAGAAGAATTACCAGTAATTATGTCATATGGAAGTCGCTTTTCTGTTCCATATATGATATAATGCGGGGACTTACCCACGGATGAATTTATGGAACCATTGATAGAGGTGGCTGTAAAGGATATCCAGTCTTCCCATGATCCTTGCATAGGATTAGCTACATGTCGCAAGACTTCCAGTATCTTACAATTTGCTCTTTCTGTAAGACCATTACTAGCTGGATGATATGCTGTTATAAAAGTTTGTTTTATATGATATTAATCACATATGTTATGTAACAAATTATTAGTAAATTCTTTACCATTGTCTGTTAGTATCACCTTAGGTGTGGTGTACTGGCAAAGTAAATTTGTTACGAGCTTGTGTGCAACCTCTTCTGCTGTCTTTGTCTGCAAAGGAGATATGACCAAATAACGTGAGAAATGGTCTACACATACAAGACAATATTTGGAGCCTTGATGACTCATTGGTAAGCTTAGTATATCTATATATGCCAACTACATCCCATGGTTGTTCAGGTATTGGGTAATTTAAAATAGGGGCTGAACCAATGGTATTACCTTTATGAGCATGGCATGATTCACAATTCTTGATATGTTTCTCCACGTCTGCGCGGAAAGTGAACCAATAATATTTAAGTCTAGTTTCTGCTATACAGCGATCCCTTCCCGGATGTCCGACTTGTGGATTAGAGTTAGTACAGTGTTAATTAGTGTATCAGGGACTACCACTTGTGAAGAACTGTTAGTTTGCTTCTCAAGCTTCCTGAACAAAATGTCATCTACCACCTCAAACTGTGTTAGTGGGATGGGTAATTCTGGTAGGTTACTCTCGTCACCTGAAACCAAAGCATAAATGACCTGTGACCAAAATTTGTCTTTCTTTTGTTCAGTTTTAACAAGTTCCACATTGAAGTCTACTTCACTACTAGTGGGAATGACAGCAGCAGCTGATACATTGCGAGAGAAAGCATCTGTAACTCTATTGAAACGCCCAGGAAGATATTTTATTCTAGGCTGAAATTCTGAGATAGTTAGATACCATCTAGCTAACTGACATGTCAAATTTTTACCAGGAAAGAGACCACAAACAGATTGATGATCTGTATATATGGTGATAGGATACCCTAGAATTATTTCCCTGAAGGTCTTTAATGCCCACACAACCGCCATAGCCTCCAAGTGAGTGACACTGTATTTCTTCTCTGCATCATTTACTACACGACTGGCATATGCACAAACCTTGCAACAACCCTCAGTGGAATGCTGCATAAGCACTGCGCCTAGACCATCCTGTGATGCGTCAGTACAGAGAGAAAATGGGAGATTATAGTTTGGATAACTTAAAATTGGAGCAGTTGTGAGCTTAAGTTTTAATTGATCAAAGCTATCTTGCTCTGTCTGTGCCCACTTAAATTCGATATTTTTCTTGAGGAGTCTTGTTAGTGGGCTGGCGATTTTAGCAAAATTCATTATGAATGACCGATAGTATGACATAATCAAAGGAAACTCCTTATTTGCATTACTGTAGTAGGTTGATGGAATTCCTTTACTGCTTTAATCTTGGCATCCAAAGTGTGAATTCCTTTACTATTTACTTTATGGCCCAAAAATTCGATTTCAGCTTTAAGGAATGTACATTTTGACAGTTTAACATTTAATCCAACATCCTGCAGTCGTTGTAAGACTATGTCTAGTTTTTGTAGGTGTGAATTTACATCAGGGCTGACAATAATTAATTCATCTAAGTAAGCAACAACATCTTGAGTCATGTCGCTGAAGATAGTATTTATCACCCTTTGGAAAGTTAGGGGTGCATTGGATAATCCAAAGGGCATTCTGACAAATTGCCAATGACCATTAGGGGTGCTAAAGCAGTATTAGGTTTGGATTGGTCATCTAATTCTACTTGCCAATAACCACTAATTAGGTCAAGACTACTAAAGACTCCGTTATTTTCCCCAATCTCCATGAGGATATCTTTAAGTACAGGTAATGGGTACCTATCCCAGACAGTTTTCTCATTTATCATCCTAAAATCTATAACAGGGCGGAAATCACCTGTTTTCTTAGTCACTAAGAATAATGGGCTGTTATAAAGACTATTTGAAGACTCAATGATTCCTTCTGTAGACATATCATCCACCATTTTATTCATTATTTATCTTTGACTATGAGGTAATCTGTAAGCTTTCACATATACTGGATCTGTGTCTGTTGATGATATGTGATGTTTAACTAGTGTTGTTTTCCCCAACCGCTCAACAGGTAAAGCAATAGCCGACCTGTGATTTGCTAATATGTGTAAAAGCTTGCAATTCATCAACAGTGTGTATGTTGGCTAAGGGAGGAGATTCTTTTTCCATCTGTATTGGTTTAAGAAACACAAGAAAGTCACCTATGTATGTACCAGGTTTTATTTTCACTGCCTGATCAACCTTGTTAAAAATTAGAGCTTCAATGAAGTTGTTTTTTTGTACCAGAGAAAATATGGATCCATACCGACATTATTTATTTCACAAGTTTCACTTAAGGATATGGTTTGATTTCCCACATAATTGTCACCTTTCATTTTCACCTTTATGATAGCAAACCCTTTTGACACTGCCTGCCAGTCCAGTCTGTGAGTCACTGACTCTTGTCCCCGAGCTTACAGCTGTGCACTGCTGACTCCGCGGTTGACATGGGTACACTTGACCCTGAAAGATAATTGACTGGATGGATATTGCAATGTCAAGGTTATGCTCCATCAGTTGGCAAATTGAAGTTTTTACAAATGTAGAAGGTGCATTTTAGTCTCTGACTATTTAATGAAAGTGTAATAGGAAATTGGACCATACCTTTAATGATTAATTTACTACCAGATAAGGCAGTTAAGCTTAAATCTGATGGTTGAATAGACCATCGTTCCTGTGGGTTTTCCTTTAACAGCTGTTTAAGAGTTACTTCAGGCAGTAATGATACACAAGCTCCTGTATCAACAGCTAACGAGACATTTGTATTCCCAATGTTACAAGGATGTGATAGTACAACAACTTTACCCAAGGCAGCAACAAGTATATTTATTTGTTTAGGCGTGATTAAATTGGCATTTTTTATTTTTTTTTTTAATCGTCACTTGTATTTACACGTCTATTATTTATTTGGTCTCTTGCATTTCATGTGACTCTACATTCATCTGTGTTATGTGTCACACTATTATGAATAATGCAATACTTGTTACTGGGCTTGCTGTCACTTTCACTTGCTACTTTATTACTATTATCTTTAATTTTGGCATTTGAGCGATTATTCTTATTAAAGTAACACCTATCTGGGCTGTGTCCATATTTTCTTCAGATTTTACAAGAAGGTTTCTTCTTCGAACTCTGAGGTGTGAAGTTTGTAGTGTGTGGTGTCTGTGAAGTGCTGTGGTGAGTGTAGTAGTATGGTGCTGGTAGTGTGGTAGTGATGACGCAACCAGTGTGTGGTAGGATGATGACGCAACCAGTGTTGTGGTAGCGCGGGACGATCAGCGAGGCTAGCGAGGCTAGCGCTTGCTGACTGCTGTCCTTCACTTAATTAACCCGTTGCTTCTATCACTCCTTCTCTTCACTTCTCCACTTCTTCTCTTTTTACTTTTGTGTCTTTTCTTAGGTTACCACTTGCTATTAATTGTTTTTTTTCTCTCCTTTTTCAACCATATATGTTCGTATCCCACCGCTGTCACCAAGTATGTGCTAGTGGAGCAGTCAGTCACTTACACAAATCGGTTGTTGATGTCGTTGTTGTTGTTGTTGTAGCGTGGTAGGCTTTTGTCTCTTCGGAGTATATTTTTAGAATAGGATAGGTGATTATTATGGTATGGAGAGTTAGCACATCATGTTCTGTGTTTAACAAGATTTTATTAATAACCCGAGTGGTAGTACAGTTTCACAAAAGGGTTAAGTTAGGCTTAGGAGCTAACTTTAAAAAGAGAGAGATGGCTATGAGACCCCTGTGTAGCGATTGGGTGTCTCTAGTGTACTACTCTATAGGAGGGCACAAGAAGAGCTCTCTGTGTTGCCCCCCGTGACTTGTGACGTCACTTATTGCTGAGGAAGCTTGGTTCCCATCGACACGTTTATGTCAATTCAGTTAGTTTGAGAGATCATGTGAGGTACATGGTATGACTCAGTACCTATGTAAGTATTACATGTAGGTATTATATGTAGGTATTATATGTAGTTATGGCCGGTACAGGGCCAGGAAATTACGAGTGAGTAGGAGAAGTAGGGCCAGTTCTTGCAAAGAATTGGTCATGGATTTATCTTCGAGAACTATGTGACGAACTCTCAGGGTAAGATTGAACTACGAGTGATATAGAGGTGTGCAGCTATTGAAAATTACAGCTGTGGTGAAGAAAATTATATCTTATATACTATGAAACAAAGCTAGAAGATATAACGAACGAGTGTTAGCTTGATTTTGAAAATATTGAGTAACGTAATTGAGTAGGAAGGTCTGGAAATAGCACCTGAATAATTACAGTGTTATTCTTTGCCTAATTCTTGCAAATTAACACAACGTTAGGGTTCTCGAAGAAAATTCGATGAAGAAAAATCATTACAAAAATTCTGTTAGAAAAGAAATACTGTACATCGACTTCCTTATGATATTATCTAGCTAGCAAATTCAATATGTCTGAGAGTGTATGCATGTGGATTAATTTATTTTGTAATTGTTATAATCTAATACTGTTGGTCTAACTGAGAATAATAAATATAGTAAAGTAACGTAACTGGTTCTGTGTGAACCTACGTAACTGCTAAGAATTACTATAAAAAAGCATATATAATGGGGAACGCTTTATTAATAAGAGAATTAAGAAATTGTATACGAGGGAAGGAAGAAAAATATATTTAGATTTATTATCTAGACAACGGACGCCGACCAATACCGTCCGTCCATGTCTACTTAACAGTCCGGGATAAGGTAAGAATTAAAAATTACCACTATTAACATCTTTTATCATCCCGTTACAGAAAGTATGCTCAAAAACTCTCTCAGCTCATTCAGGTGTTCTGCCCAAGTGCCTGTAAACACAACATCATTCAGGAACACTACACAATTCTTCAATCCCGTCACAACTTTGTTCATCAACAGTTGGAACGTAACCGGTGCATTCTTCTTCCCAAACGGCATTACGTTTGACCATCCCCTACAAAACACAACACTTCCTTTGCTCGGTCAGTCAAAGGAACTTGCCAGCATTTTTTCTTCAAGATAATCTGGGCAGTGGGTAAGTGTCGGCTTTCGTGAGGAAGTTTGCTTTCGTGTGGAAGTTTACCTTCCTGAAGTCGATGCAAAAACGGGCCATACCATCAGATTTAGGTTAAACCTAAAGGGGTGAACTCCACTAACTTACACAAGGGGAGATATGGTCGTGGTCGAGCATGTACTGCAGATCCTGTCGCCATAGTGCACTGGAAACACCTCTTTGAACATGGACAGCAGGGTAGTCAACTGGGCAGCCTGGTCCTGGGAAAGGTGTGAAAAATTAGACTGACACAACACGTCAGATTCACAAGTGGGATCAATCTCCACAGCAGTGATATGTTGTACTGTTGCAGTGGTGCATATTGGACAGTTATACGGCTTGAGCATGTTAACATGGCACAACTGATGGGACTTCCTTCCATTATGCGTCTTGACAACGTAGTCCCTTTCTCCAACCCTCCTCTCCACAGGGTAAGGACCGCTATACTTTGCTGCTAACGGTTAACCTTGGAGGAACAACAACACCAGAACTTCTTTGCCTACCTGGAACTCTCTCCACTGTGTCTTCTAGTCATACCATGGATTCACCTTACACTGTGCCAATTTCAAGTTTTCTTGGGCTACCTTCAATGTTTCATGTATGTGGATCTTGAAATCGAGCACGTACTGTAGCAGACTTTTACTGGTAATTTCATTACTGATATAAGCCTTCTTCACAAGACTCAGAGGACCTCGAACCCATTGTGCAAAGACGAGCTCAGGGAGGAACTCCCTGTGAGGAGTGGCATGTTCTAAAAAGAGGGAACGAGCCACTGGAGGACAAATCTGGAAGTCATCAATGCCCATCTCATTAGCCTTCCTGACCTGGAAGCCAAAGAGCAATGGTGTGCAAAGATGTGAAAGGTAGTACTGAGACATGACATCAGATGACACTGCCAAGCAGGGAAAGGAGTCAGGAAGTTGATGTAATCAATGCCAACTACGAACCATCATGGACTGGCAACGGAGATCAAGAGATGGCTTATCAGCATCCATCAAGAGACTGGGGATTGGGGACGACCTGAAGTCTCCGGTTTTCAGACATACCCCAGCATGATAAACAGGGTCTAAGACTCTGAGATAGGTATCTGTGGCAGAGGAGTACACCTCACACACATAGTCGAGTTTTTACCTAATAAGAGCATGGTATAGGCGGAGGAGGGCAGCCCGGTTAAGAGCCTGGAGGCAAGAGACCTTAAGTGTATGTAAGTGGGGAACCCAAGTCAATCGTTTGTCAAAAAGGAGACCCTAAAAGCGAGTCTCCTCGACACAACGTATCCGATGACCATACATGAATAAGTCCGGATCGGGGTGGATGCCTCAGATGCGGCAGAAGTGCGTAGCAGCTGTCTTGGCAGGAGAAAATCGAAACCCGTGAGAACCAGCACTACGTGACACCCTGTCGAGGGCAAGCTGCATGCGCCGCTCCGTCACTGACATACGGGAAGCAGCAAACCAGACCGCTAGGTCGTCAACATACATCGAGTTGGCTATACCGTCCAGAACAAATGATCCAATGGCATTAATTGCTACTGTAAACAATGTGACACTGATGACGCTTCACTGTGGGACGCAATCCTCCTGTGCAACGGATACAGAAAAAGACCTCATTCGAGGAAGTAAACCAGTCTAACATTCACCATCATCTTAAATAGCTTACAGAGACAGGAGGTCAAGGCAATTGGTTGGTAATTGAGGGCCACGCTAAAGTCCATGCCCGGCATGGGGAAAGGAAGGATGTTAACAAACCTCCACCCAGAGGGGAAGACACCCTCCAGCCAGATTCTGTTATATAAAGCTAAAAGAAATGAAATCGCCTCCTCACCCAAGTGTAGCAACATTGCATATGGGATGTTGTCTGGCCCAGCAGAAGTGTCGGCGCAGAGAGAGAGCGAGAGCAGAGTGCAGGTCTCTCAGGGTGAATACATGGTTATAACTTTCATTTCCCTTCCCCGAGAAATCCAGGACAGTGCGCTCCTGGGCTTCCAACTCATGCCTGACAGCCAGAGGTCGAGAGTCACGACTTGAAACTCAAGCAAAAGCCTCCGCCATGGTGTTGGCCACTGTTAAACCATCCATGATCTTATTTCCATTGACCTTAAGAACAGGTGTAGAACTAGATGAAAACTTCCCTGCCATCTTACGGACTCTCTTGAACACTTCGGTGAGTGGGGTTTTAATTTTAATTAAAGACACATAGGCCTTCCAGGATGCACTTCGTGCTTTTTTAAAACTCGTCTAGCCCAAACCCTTGCCCGTCGGAAGTCCTCTAAAAGAGTCGAATCCCCACGATTGCGACGAAGGCGAGAGAAATCAGCGTGCTTCTCCCGCACAGCAGTAGGGCAAACTGGTGACCACCAGGGGACAGCATGTTTGGAGAGGTGGCCAGAAGTTTTAGGGATATAGTTGAGAGCAGCAGAGTTGAGCATATCAGTGAAATATGTTACATCCTCTTAAGAGCTACCAAAATCTGCTACAGAAGAGACCGAAGAAGCTAGCTCTCTAAATAACTGCCAGTCAGCATTCTCTAATATCCACCTAGGAAGACGAGACTGAGGTTTGTATCTGTTATTTTCCAAAAGTATAGGGAAATGGTCACTGCTATATAAATTGGGCAATACACTCCAAGTAAAATCCAACAGAGCACTGGGTGAGCAGAGGGAAATGTTAATGGCGGTAAAAATCCCAGTAGGGCTATTAAAATGTGTCAAATCTCCCGTATTTAAAACCCCTAATACCTCATCCTCAATAAAAGAAGCCAATAAAATGACCGAACTGTCACTCCACAGAGGATGACAATCATTAAATTCACCCAATTAAATAAATAAAGAGGGAATGTCCCGTACGAGACGATTGAGATCACCCCTCTCAACTGTAACACTGGGAGGAAGGTATAGATTGCACACAGTGTAGGGGCGGTCCATAGAAACCCTAACTAGCCTGGAGCAGAGTGTCAAGCTTGGTGAAATAGGATGGCAGAGCCACCAGGGTGACCCTGCCCTTCAAATTAATTGGAATAAAATGCAGAGTATACTGGAGGATTGGCAGGAATGTAGTCTTTAAGCATTGTCTCTTGGAGTGAAATACATGCAAAAGAGAAGCTAGAGAGAAGAACGAGCAGTTCCTCCCAAGAAGTATGCAAGCCACTGCAATTCCATTTTGGGAAGCCTCACGGAGGGACTTCCCACTACCACCTTGACCTGAGGGTTTATTCAAACAAAAAGTTTTGTCTAATCCTGGGGCACTAGAAGAAGAGAGAACCCTTGGAGTAGTAGGCTACTTGATCCAATAATTGGGACTCGTAGACGAGTCCCTGAAGCATCTGAGATGTTAGAAGAAGGTGAAGGTAGATGAGCAGGGTTACTCTTAGAAACAATTACATTGGTATTTTCCTGTACAGCAGTGGCATCATTGACACAGGCAGATACATCAACATCCATAATACAGGTAGAAGAATCACTCCGCTGCTCGAACAGAAGAGAAACTGTATCTTTTGAAGTCACAACATCCGAGACATCCACATTCACTTCACGCCCCTCCGATGTTCCCAAAGGAAGCTTGCGAAGGGGAACATCTGTTGAATTAAGAGATTCATCAGAGCCACGAGAACGCTTCTGGTGAAATTGAGAGGAACTATGGATGAGTCCACAGAGACGGTTGCCTTGCAAGGAGGAACATCCATGGGATCAAGTGTCTCAGAAGAATCACCTAGACGTCTCTCTTGCAGTTTAGCTGACTGAAGTTTATTTTGGAAGAGCGAGTGGCAGCGTGAGCCTCTACCACATGGACATCTTTAGCTAAAGTCTGAGAATTGTTATCAGTTTAATGGTCACCAGAATGAGTGTCGGATACAGTTTCCATGACAGAGAAACTATTATGTTGTAAAACCTTAGAAATGCTCTCAATAGAGTAAGAAGCAGCTGCTCATTGAGAGAGTCAAGAGGGTGCTGCAACCGATTTAGGGTGAAGGGAGGAGGCGTATGTCTTTACACCACCATCCTTCTGTCACCTGAAGTTGAGTTGCCATCTGGCACTACCAATACTGATGAATTGGGTGTTAGGCAAATGGAGGATAACCTGCTCAAGGAGGTACTATTGGACACATGAATTGGGTGGTACAGCCCAAGTGAAAGATGGTCAGTTTCTCACAATATCAAGTTCCTTAGTGCCAAATAGGAGACATCAGGGGCAGAAGTCAGTATTGAGGATGGTCTTAAAAAGCAAGTACATGATAACAGACACTGGTTACTCAAATGGGACAAGTATCTTTCACCTGGGCTATACCACCCATTCATAAGTCCAACTGTACATCTTACATTGGCGAGAACGTAAGGGGTGAGCATCCCTGCAGTAAAAGCAGTAACTTTCTGACTGACACTCAGAAGTAGTATGTGAGTCAAGAGCAGAACAATTACCACACCGGGAACTGTTGTTACAGTTCCTCCTCCCATGACCAAACTCATAAAAAAAAAAAAACACTGTAAAGGACGCTCAACAAAAGGGTTCACCTCAAAAGAGGTCTGGTTAATGTTAACCCGATCTGGGATATGCGAGCCATAGAAAGTATGGATGATCATATTGTTACTGCCTTTCTCCTTTGTTACTCGTTGGACACTATCGGGGCACATAACGAGAATGTCCTCTTCTGAAAATTCATACAGGTCCTCATTATATATACGCCCCTTGCTATGATTAAATGTTCGATGTGGTTTGATAGATTCAAAAATGCTATCAGAAGGACAAGGGAGATAGAGGAGCATCATGGCCTGTGTAAAATCTTTGGCTCTGATTAAAACGCACTTACCATACTTTTTTATGTGGCCCATTCTATCCCCAGATACCGGGAAGCATGATGGATAAGGTTACCACGTCCCTCCCTGTAGTAGGCCACAAACCAAAAGGGTGTAGGAACCCGACGCTCCTTAGGGACATGCTCTACAGAGTCATCAAAGATGTTTGGGCAGTAGTCATTGTCACTGTCAATTACATTTGTGGACCGCATCATCTGAACTTTGCAGTGAGTATCCCCCACAATCAGAGAATCTTTCACCTCAAAAGCTGCTTTGGCAGCAGCATTTGTATTGAAATAAATATAGCATACGAATAGGATACAAAAAACCACTACAAGACAATTAAAAATGGAGTGGATAGCACCATAGGAAAGGGATGCAACTACCGGTACATTTGTCAAACCGGTAACAGGGTTCGTCGACACAACACCCGACCTGATAGGTATTTTCTTATTTGCAGTCTTCTGCATACCACCACGACCAGAGAGTGATGTTTCGTGGGCCTGGTCGACCACCGCTCGAGGAAGATATAGGGGCTTTTCGTTACCCATATGACATTAATTTTGTTATATGGGCCCTATGAGCCAAGAGCTACTACCCAAAGGGCAGATGAGGGGACCAAGCGCTGGTCGCCATGGGCGGGGTACCTCTTCCCCCAGGGGGCCACACGTTTTACAAAGCAGCTCCAATGGCTCGAAAGTTTGCCCAGGACGGTACTGAGACCCCCTTCCCCAACATCTCCTGGCCCACACACCCAACCATCCAACACAGGACGGCCCCTAGAGGGCAGTCCCTCTTCAGGGCAGCATTGTTGGCTCGGACTGGCAGCCTATTGCATGGGAACCATTTAGTCTGGTCTCTCACTGGCGACGTTACTAGCATGAGAAGCCCTCTCTCCATGAAATCAGTGCAGAGCATGGGCTTTAGCCCCCTCTAGTCTAGCTCGCCAGGTCTTAGAGACACGCAAGCCTCCCCACCACGTCAAGGCAGTTTCCGTTGGCTTTCAAGATTACTTTTCACATGCTTAATTCAGCCAGTGTTTGCTGGGACATGTTTGAGCAGTGATTAGAACATTATACACTATTACTATCCTAGTGGTCCTGGAGTGGCGACGTCTACGTCGTGGGACCACCCCCCAGGGCTGCTAAGGAAGGAAGCTATGGGGGCCAAACCACCACAAAATCCCCCCGCCCCCAACAAGGAGGCGCGAGTTCCTGGGAACGGTTTCGGTCACCCGGGCAATTACCACACCCCTCGCACAACACACACAATTACACATTTTTCCACCACCGAGAAATGATCCTCCGGCTGTCATTTCTCGGCTTCTCCTTCTAGCTGGAGATACTGAGAGCAACCCAGGACCCACCAACAAACACACACGTCCAACATGCCCAAATACCAACAAACAGACAACGGGGTCAGTTCAGTGCAACCCCTGCAGAAACTGGACCTACTCTACAGATACAACACCTGCCTCCAAACAACACTACACAAACACATAGACTCGTCCTCTATCACCCACACCATCACTCCTACCTCCACCACCCTTACTCCCAACACCATCACCCACACTGCCACCACCATCCCCATCTCTAACCTCGCCAAAGACTCCCCCTCCCCACCCCAACGCAGCAGCACACAACACACACCGCACCCACAACATAAATATACTCCAAATAAACATTGATGGCATTAACACCAAAAAACAAGAACTTACACACTTTATCATATAACACAACATACACATTGCCATCATACAAGAAAGCAGATTACATAACACACATAAAACACCTACATTTCCCATTTACACCACCACCAGACAAGACCCGGCTAACGGCAATGGCAGCGGACTCATCACCCTAGTCCACAAATCCATTAAATATACAGAAACCCCCCACCACGACACCATCACAGAAATTCAGGCCATCAAAGTATGCACTGGTAAAACAACAAGCACCACAAATGCCAACGGATACATCTCCCCTCACAACAGCCCAACAATTCCACATAACTTCACCCCCCAGCTCCAACAAATCACCAGCCAACCTAACCACATATGCATTTTATGCATAGGCTATATATATTACAGTATCTCTCAAGTAACTGGCAACCTTACACATCCTCCCTACTGTCTTATCCCTCTCTTTCTTGCCCTTCCCTCCTTTCTTACCGTTTATCTTTTATTTTTCATATTTTTAACCATCTCATTCGTTCTTAAAAAGTTTTAATGACATAGGCCTTTCTCCCTTATCACTTATAGTCCAATTATATGATTCGAAAAACTACGGCTGAGATTATGTTGTTGATCGCATTTTGGTTCTCAATATGTAGAGGTGGATTGATTGATTGATATTAGGCGCCGCAACAGCGAGATCATATAGCGCCAGAAAACGGTGATAGAGAGACGAGACAGCAAGAAGGAAGGAAATAGAAAGAAAAGATTGGTAGTTGAAAAACTAAAAGCTAGTGGCTGGGGCCGAAGGGGCGCCAGAACCCTTAAAGTATTTCCCACATCACTAATGCAGGCAATACCCCCTTACGGGGTCAATATGTAGAGAATTTAGAAAACAACTAGAGATTTATGGGGAAAGATATATGAATTATTTAGAATTAAAGTGTTGGCAGATACGCATTATTATCCCAGCCACAGCATTTCGCCTTCATGAAACTGAAGGACTATAGGTTTCATGCATTGCCATTTGCTAGTTTGTTGCTAGTCAGAATGTTAACTTGTTAAACCCATTTGCAGGTAAGAGAAATATATTATATCTTTCTTTTAAAGTTACTTATAGGTATTTTTTATTAAAATCTGTTTCAATATACAGTACCTTACTTTTATCTAGTTCCAGCATTACTGCGCAGAACACCATATTATACAATAAGGACCCCAAGGACAGTAATGGTGATCAACGTGATGCTCATGTATCTCTCTATAGGTTACTGAACACAGTGTTTTATGCTCAAATTCAGAATAATGTTCTCAGCATCAAAACGATAGGCAAAAATAATAAAAACAATATAAAAAAATTATCTTTTATTATACGACAAATATTCAACTGCCTCTGTGCTACTGTCTCATATATGTATATATATATATATATATATATATATATATATATATATATATATATATATATATATATATATATGAGACAGTAGCGCAGAGGCAGTTGAATATTTGTCGTATAATAAAAGATAATTTTTCATATTGCTTTTATATATATATATATATATTGTTACGCATGCCTGAATTATTATTGATTTGTAAGTAGTGCTATCCTATTAATTGACTGTGGCTGTGAGTGTGAGAACGAAGGCTTACATCCGGCAGTGCTGGGTCCGAAGATAGCTCATCTATTTCACTCCATTTTCTTTGTGTATTTTTGTCAAAAGGTCGAGAGTGTAGTGGCCTGTTATGTTTTCTAGATTCGTACGCATCCCCCCCCCCCTCTTGCAGCTGGCGGTGGGATGATTGTCCGTTTTCGTTTCTAGTGACTCCCAATAGTTGCTTGAGACAGGAGCGTGTACGTGATGTGTGTTTAAGTCTGCGTTAACGGAACAGTTCGGAGAGGAGATGCGCCTAGGAGTCTGTTGTAACATGCTCACTTTTCTTTGTGGAGCCAACTGTATATAAGCGCGGGGGTTAGGCCTGTGGGGTTAGATACTAACGAGGATTGGGACAACAAACAAATGTGTGTTTTGTAAGTGAATGAGTGTTGTAAGATTCGGGAGGAGACACGCAAACATATTTGATAAGTATAATTGTATTTACTTCTACATTTTTTTCACAGTGAAATAGGGTCACTCTCTTATAAATTGATATTGCTATTATTATTATATATAATTGTGCATTGATATTTCTACTATTATATTATTACATGTATGTTGTTCCATTATTATATATGCCAGTGATGTGCTTAAGTGTGCCTAGTGCCTTGCGTTATTGATGTGTGGTTATTGAAGTGATGGTACAGTGGTAGTGATTTATTGAGTAATTATTGCTGGTGCATTATTTAATCTGGGAACTCTGTCTCATATTCTGTCATAGTTGGGAATCCTGATTTCATTTATTAATTCTTTCAGTGTTAATTGTTTGTCTTTGTGTTCGTTCATATTGTCAATATATAATAGAAAGTCAGAGTAGTTTCTCTATCATTTTTATTCATTGTATCCGTACCTGGGTATATGTTTGGACGGTCTCTTTGTGTCGTGTTATCATTCTTTAATATAGGCTGGGTTTGTACTTTTACTTACAATTCATAACTTTAATAGTCAGATACCTGCCACCCGGTGCTACTTTATTCCGTTGATAACTAACGTAGGGGCAAGTCTAGTCTAGCGACTATTACAGTACCGTATCTCTACCCTCCGTCCGTAACATATAAATTGGCGACCTCGCCAGGATTTCCAATTTTTGCCGAACTGAGACTGGTGTTCTATCATTGCATTACTGTTGTATTTTTCTTGAATTGCATTTTTCCATTTTTTGTGCACATTTGCCTAATAGTTAGTGAGCAATGGAGACTCAGAGTGTGGCTAGTGAGAAGGGTGCTCCACTTCATATTATCTCTGAGCAGGATGCTGCTGAGTTTATTAATTCAAGTCCTAATCCCGAGAGAGTAAGAGCACTGAGGAGAGAGGAATTATTACTTGTTGCACAAAAGTTGGACATTACCATTAAAAGTTCCAACGCATTTCCAATAGCTAACCTGATTTGCCACCATCTATGCAGCACTGATTTGTATGATTTTGTTGAGAGGAAGGATAATGCTTCTGTCGTAAGTGACTGGTCTGCACCTACTGATTTGTTTGAAGCCACTATGGTTCAGAATAACCAATCTTGGAATGACCAAGGTGCGCGTGACCATGAGTTTCGAATGCTACAATTTAAGATGCAAATAGAGTCTGAGAGAGAGGAAAGGAGAGCTCAGTTAGAGTCTGAGAGAGAGCAAAGGAGGGTAGAGTTTGAGAGAGAGGAAAGGAGAGCTCAGATGGAGCTTGAGCAAAGGAAACTGGAGTTGAAGTTGGAGAAATATAAAGTGGACCATGAGCCACGATGACCGGTTGCGTCGGGGGCGTCATCAGAACAGCACAGGTTGGTTCCTAAGTTTGATGAGGACCATGTTGCTGAAATTTTCCAGAGGTTTGAGGAGGTTGCAGAGGGTAGTGGGTGGCCGAAGGAACGATGGTCAACGCTGGCACAGTCAGTCTTTTGTGGTAAAGCTTTAAGAGCATTTGATGCTCTCAGTTTTGAGGAATCTTTGGATTATGAGAAGTTAAAGTCTGCAGTACTAAGGACGTATGAATTAAGACCAGAAGCTTACAGACAGAAGTACCGTAATAGTAAGAAACACCCTAATGAGACATGGATTGAATTTACTAAATATCAGAGTGACCTATTTCGAGCATGGATAAGAAGTGAGAAGGTAGAAGATAATTATTGTACGTTGGAGGAGGTGGTTAAGTTGGAACAACTTTTGAGCCAGATGGAGCCAGATTTGCTGATGTTTATAAGTGATAAGAGAGTAAAGACAGCTGAGGAAGCTGCAGTTTATGCTGATGATTACGTTTTAGTCAGGAAGCAATTTAAAGCCAGAGACAAAGGGCACAATAGACCCCCTCCAACCACCAATAATAAAACTCATGATAGCGATGTCTCCCCGAATTCCAAAAGCACTCATGTCACTAGTCCCAGTCCCCCAGGTATCTCACATGCACAAACACCTACACGCACCCCACACAAACCTTGGACACGAACTTTCACATGTACACATTGCCACAAAACAGGGCATACTGTAGACAGATGTTGGAGAAAGGCAGGAGTTGTTAGGCCAACTAATTTTGTTTCCTGTGACAGAGATATTGTCACAGTTTCTGAGCCCCGAAAGGATAGTAGGGATAACTCTGTTTTACCCACTTCTAAAGATAGAGTTCTTTCAGAAGGAGGGAAGGATGCAGTGGATGCTGTTCCCATGTCTGACGTTACAGGAGCAGTTGTCCAGTCGGTAGCTACGGATACTACGGCTGAGGATTGTTATGCTCCGTATCGATCTGATGGGTTGGTCAAGCTGGGGGAATCCCAGTATCCTGTTAAGATACTCCGAGACACTGGTTCTACAATTACTCTGTGGGTAAGACCGAAACGTGTTGAGGTGGGTTCCAAGAATTTTGGTTTGCTCAGGGGACTTGGAGGCTCCCTGACGGTTTCTTTGGTGGAGTGTAGGGTGAGTTGTGATTTATTTAAGGGGACGGCACAGGTCAGAGTGGTGGAGTCATTGCCCGAGCCCGAGGTGGACCTGATACTGGGGAATGATTTGGTTAGGGGTGAGGAAGTGAGCGCCCCAGTAATAACCAAGGATCCTGTACCTGCTGAAGTTGTGGAGGAAGAGGACCAGATGAACTTCCCCGTATGTGCCGTGACCCGATCGATGTCAAGGGTGGAGGAGAGCCGGCGTGTGGAGGCAGCCGAGGCAGTTTTAACTCCTTCCGACCCACCGGTGGAGGACGTCGAAGGCGATGGAGAATCACCGGACGACCTTTCTTTAACCAATCTTTTTTCAGATACCTCTAGTGAGCAGTTGTCTTTAGAGTGTGTCGATGTTGAGAAATTTAAGAATTTGCAAGGTACTGACCCAGGTATCCAAGAGTTAAGGAGCCTGGCAGTTGAAAATGTGGGGGAAGAGAAGGGATCATGTTTATATGAGAAGGATGGAGTTTTGTACAGGAGGTGGAGACCTCCTCATACTAGTGTGGATGAGGGATTGAGGGATGTACACCAGCTAGTTGTGCCGAGTGTGTGCAGGCAGGAACTAATTAGGCTAGCTCATGATATTCCATTTGCTGCCCACCTAGGAGTGAGGAAGACACTTGGACGGCTTCGGGCAGAATTTTACTGGCCTGCCATGAGGGCTGATGTGTACCAGCATGTGAGGAGTTGTCATACATGTCAGGTTGTGGGACGGCCTAACCAGAAACCATCTAAGGCTTCCCTAATTCCCATCCCTGCTATTGGGCCACCTTTCTCAAAGTTAATCATAGACATTGTGGGTCCACTTTCTAACACTTCTACTGGATTTCAGTACCTTCTTACCATATTAGACCCTTGTACTAGGTACCCTGAGGCAATTCCCCTCAGAACTATGAATGCTAAGGCTGTTGTGAAAGCATTGTTGGGGTTTTGTACAAAGTTTGGGTTACCTAAGGAGATACAGTCTGATAGGGGTTCTAACTTTTTGTCTAATTTGTTCCAGCAGACTTTGGAAGAGTTAGGGGTTAAACATGTCAGAAGCAGTGCTTACCATCCAGAGTCCCAGGGTGCCTTGGAGAGATACCACCAGACCCTGAAGAATATGATGCGAAAATACAGCTTGGAACACACCAAGGATTGGGACAAGGGTGTTCCCTTCCTACTGTTTGCAACGAGGGAAGTACCGCAGGAGAGCCTGTGTTTCTCTCCGAATGAGCTTGTCTTCGCACACCATGTCAGAAGTCCTTTGAGCATCGTCAAGGAGGCATGGAGTAGTGACGTCGACACCAGCTAGAACCTTCTACAATACGTCCTGGAGTTCAAGACCCGTCTGAGTGACACTAGAGAAGAGGCGAAGAAGAATCTTGAGGAAGCCCAAGGGAAGATGAAACAGTGGTATGATCGGAAGGCCAGATGGAGGGAGTTCCAAGTTGGTGATGAAGTGTTGGTGCTACTGCCACTTCAAGGTCAACCCCTGGCTGCCAAGTTTCAAGGTCCATACGTGGTAGAAAAGAGGCTGGGTGAGACTGACTACCTTGTGAAGACGCCCGACCGGCGGAGATCTCATCAGTTGTGCCATGTAAATATGTTAAAGCCGTACTACCGCCCTTTGAAGACTCCAGTGACGACACAGCATGTTGTGGCTGTGGCTGTGGAAGAAGAAGCTGATGATGTGGCAGAGGTAACCTGTGAATTTCAAGAGTGTAGTTGGGTGGACAACGAGGAAGCAGAGACGACTCTTCGGGACAAGGTGTCACATTTACCTCCAGAGCAAGTGGCGCAGTTGTGGAAGTTGATGTCGACCTACGGCAAGGTGTTCGCCAGTGTTCCTGGCAGGACTGACTGGACTCAACACAACGTGGGATAGGCTACGCCAGTTAAGCTGCCGCCCTACCGAGTCAGCCTACGCCATATCGAAGTGCTGCGGAAGGAGCTGAAGTATATGTTGGACCACAACTTGATAACACAGTGTGCGAGTGCTTGGAGTTCCCCTGTGACATTGCAGCCTAAGCCTGATGGTTCTGCTAGGTTCTGCATCGACTACAGGAGAGTGAACGTCTTGACGAAGACTGACACGTACCCATTGCCATGCCTAGAGGACTGCATTGATCAAGTGGGATCCTCTCGTTTTATTACCAAGATCGACCTGAAGCAGGGATTTTGGCAAGTACCTCTGACAGACTGAGCAAAGCAGATCTCATGCTTTGTGGCCGATGGGCAAACATACCAGTGTAACGTGATGCTGTACTGTATGAAGAATGCACCAGCCACCTTCCAATGGCTCATGAATGCTGTGACTGGCGGTATCAAGAATTGTGTTGTGTACATCGACGATGTCGTGGTCTACACTGATACCTGGGAACACAACCTCCAAGTGCTGCAGCAGTTACTGTCTCGCCTACAGGATGCCAACCTAGTCGTCAACGTCAAGAAATGCGACTTTGTGTGTGCCCGTGTGCAGTACCTAGGATATGTGGTAGGACGTGGTCTGGTCTGCCCGCCTAGCTCGAAGGTGGAGGCCATACAAGGTTTCAAGAGGCCTCAGAACAGATGGGAACTCAGACGCTTCTTGGGATGTATCGGGTACTACAGGCGATTCTTGAAAAATTTCGCGACTGTAGTGGCACCCTTGACTGAGTTGCTTAGAAAAGAGGTCAAGTATGAATGGACAAACGAGTGTGAGGAAAGTTTTGAAAGTGCCAAGGACATACTCGTTCACTATCCCGTGATGACAAGCCATTCGCACTAGCAGTGGATGCTAGCAATGTGGGAGCAGGAGCTGTGTTGATGCAGGAGGACGAGCAGGGGGTGGAACATCCTGTTTCGTATTTCAGTAAAAAGTTCTCCACCAGTCAGAAGAACTACTCAGTTATAGAGAAGGAGCTCCTAGCCCTGATCCTCGCCCTGCAACACTTTGCTGTGTATGTACCTGCATTTGGACCAATACTTAGGGTGTACACTGACCACCACCCTCTGAAGTACTTGAACAGTTTGGGGGCCAAGAACCAAAGGCTTACCCGTTGGAGTTTGTTCCTCCAACAGTATCACCTAGACATACATCATGTAAGAGGTGTAGATAATGTGACAGCGGATTGTCTATCTAGAAGTTAAATGTTTTGTTTTTTATTTTTGCACGTTGTACATAACTTTTGTAAACTTAAGAACGAATTTTCCGGAGAAATATTCTTTCTTGGGTGGGGGCGTGTTACGCGTGCCTGAATTATTATTAATTTGTAAGTATTGCTATCCTATTAATTGACTGTAGCTGTGAGTGTGGGAGCCGAGGCTTACTCCTGGAAGTACTGTGTCCGATGATAGCTCATCTATTTCACTCCATTTTCTTTGTGTATTTTTGCCAAAAGGTCAAGAGTGTTGTGGCCTGTTATGTTTTCTAGATTCGTACGCATCCCCCCCCCCCTCTTGCAGGTGGCCGAGGGAATATTGTCCGTTTTCATTTCTATTGACTTCCAATAGTTGTAGAAACGGGAACGTATACGTGATGTGTGCTTAAGTCTGTGTTAACGGAACAGTTCGGAGACACGCTTATGACTTTGTTGGAACATGCTCACTTCTCTTTGTTTAATTAGTATAATTGTTTTTACTTCTACATTTTTCTCAGTGAAATAGGGTCACTCTCTCTTATAAATTGATATTACTATTATTATTATTATATATATTTGTGCATTGATATTTCTATTATTATATTATTACGTGTATGTTGTGATGCATTGATGTTCAATTATTATATATGCCAGTGATGTGCTACCTAACCATTATTATTGAGTGATTAATTCTGTGCTTAAGTGTACCTAGTGCCTTGCGTTATTGATGTGTGGTTATTGAAGTGATGGTACAGTATTGGTGATTTATTGAGTGATTATTGCAAGTGCATTATTTAATCTGGGAACATTGTCTCTTATTCTGTCATAGTTGGGAATCCTGATTTCATTTATTAATTCTTTCAGTGTTAATTGTTTGTCTTTGTTTTCGTTCATATTGTCAATATATTATAAAAAGTCAGAGTAGTTTCTCTATCATTTTTTATTCATTGTATCCGTACCTGGGTATATGTTTGGACGGTCTCTTTGGGTCGTGTTATCATTCTTTAATATAGGCTGGGTTTGTACTTTTACTTACAATTCATAACTTTATTAGTCAGATACCTGCTACCCAGTGCTACTTTATTCTGTTGATAACTAACGTCGGGGCAAGTCTAGTCTAGAGACTAGTACAGTACCGTATCTATACCATCCGTCCGTAACAATATATATATATATATATATATATATATATATATAGCAGAGGACACTGCCTGCTAGTATGGCAACCTATCACGCTGAAGACCACCACGTTGCACTACACGCCGCAGAAGCCAATGCACAGACCTTGATGTCAGTGAAAGGACTATCAGAAGAGTGTTGCACCCGGCTGGTGTGCATCACAGGGCCCCAGCAAACATTGAATTTCTAACTGACCAACATCGCGAAGGAAGGTTACGGTTTGCCCAACAATATGTTGACAAGCAAGAAGATTTTTGGAAGAGAGTGATCTGGACGGATGAGAAAACCTTCTCACATTCGTGTAACGGAAGGCATCACTGCTGGAGTAGGAATAATATATATATATATATATATATATATATATATATATATATATATATATATATATATATATATATATATATATATATATATATATATATATATATATATATATATATATATATATATATGAGACAGTAGCAGAGGCAGTTGAATATTTGTCGTATAATAAAAAAAAAAAATTTATATTTTTATTATTTTTGCCTATCACTTTGATGCTGAGAACATTATTCTGAAATTGAGCATAAAACACTGTGTTCAGTAACCTATAGAGAGATACATGAGCATCACGTTGATCACCATTACTGTCCTTGGGGTCCTATTGTATCATATGGTGTTCTGCGCAGTAATGCTGGAACTAGATAAAAGTAAGGTAATGTATATTGAAACGGATTTTAATAAAAAATACCTATAAGTAACTTAAAAATATAATAATATATTTCTCATTCCTGCAAATGAGTTTAACAAGTTAACATTCTGACTAGTAACAAACTAGCAAATGGCAATACATGAAACCTATAGTCCTTCAGTTTTATGAAGGTGAAATGCTGTGGCTGGGATAATAATGCGTACCTGCCAACACTTTAATTCTAAATAATTCATATATCTTTCCCCATAAATCTCTAGTTGTTTTCTAAATTGTTTACATATTGACTCCGTAGGGAGGTATTGCCTGCATTAGTGATGTGGGAAATACTTTAAGGGTTTTGGCGCCCCTTCGGCCCCAGCCACTAGTTTTTAGTTTTTCAACTACCACTCTTTTCTTTCTATTTCCTTCCTTCTTGCTGTTTTGCCTCTCTATCACCGTTTTCTGGCGCTATATGACCTCGCTGTTTCGGCGCCTAATATCAATCAATCAATCTACATATTGAGAACCAAAATGCGATCAACAACATAATCTCAGCCGTAGTTTTTCGAATCATATAATTGGACTATAAGTGATAAGGGAGAAAGGCCTATTATGTCATTAAAACTGTTTAAGAACGAATGAGAAGGTTAAAAATATGAGAAAGAAAAGATAAACGGTAAGAAAGGAGGGAAGGGCAAGCGAGAGAAGGATAAGACAGTAGGGAGGATGTGCAAGGTTGCCAGTTACTTAAGAGATACTGTAATATATATAGCCTATGCATAAAATTAGACCAAGTTTATTGAAAACGCCATATAGAGGCGCCTATTTAAGTTTAACATCGATTATTTTTAAGGAAATGCATATTTAGAAGAAAAAAATCCTGGTAAATAGCTTAATGAATTTGTTGACAAATATGATTTTTCTGCCGAAAAAGAAAACAAAACAGCTGGGCTTGGGAGAAGGTGATAAATAGGGATTTGATTGATATTAGTTGGCGCAACAGCGAGGTCATTTAGCACCAGGAAAAGGTGATAGAGAGGTGTGACAGCAAGCAAGAATTAAGTAGGAAGAAAGGAGGGACAGTTGAAGAAATATAAGCTAGTGGCGGGGGCCGAAGGGGCGCCAAAACCCTTAAAGTATTGCCCACATCATTACAGGCAATACCCCCCCTACGGGGCAAGCACGAGGGATAAAATGAATACAGGGATAGCTGTCTAATATCCAAAGGATAATATATAATCACTAGTCTATCCCACTACGATGGTGAACAAAAGACAGTGCCTATATTTAAAGGATGTAATGTAACAGATATTCTAATTATATTTGTTTGTTATTACTTTTCAACTAATCACCTTCATTTGTCTTACCCTCTTCCCCCTCACCCTCTCCTCAAATCATCACATTTCTTCTCTCCTATATCCACCTACGTTAATGCAGTATGCACTTCTTTAAACCCGGGTTCTTCAAACTACGGGTCCCGAATTCCTCCAAACTGGTTCGCAGGCTCACAAAAATAAATACATGAATAAAATAGAATAATAATGTTCGTGACAATAAAATAAATATGAAGTTCATACATGAATCCACCTAACATATTTTTATAATCGAATATTCATATATTTAATTATCAATAAAACAAAATCATTGCACGAATATTAGCTTTCTTGAGAGAGAATGAGAGACAGAGAGGGAGGGGTAGGTGAAGCAGTGTTTATAATTCTGGTTAGAATTCCTTTTAACCATAAATATTACGTTTCAGTTTCTGGCCTTGTATTATCTTTGGTTGATAATTCTGATCATTTGTAAAAGATCTTTCTGTAAGGGTCGCGAGAATGATGTCATAGTAAAAACTGGGTCACGACTGAGTTTAAAGAACCCTGCTTTATACTATTGGTGATTCGATACCGTTCACAGTGTATGCTTCATTCATTCTTCCTGACACACGTCTCTCTACCTGATCATTCGTTACTCTCCTATATAGCTCCGCCCACATTTCTCTCCTCCTCTCCCACTAACATCCCCCCTCCCTCCACCTGCAACTGTTACCAGATCCCACGAGGCCCAAACCAAGTCGCTGATGGATGGGGTGTGGACCATTGATCTGTCCGGAGCTGTATCTGACCACTGAACGAGTCACACTGCGCTTCACACTGATTAAGGGCACGGTAAACGAACCTGTGACCCCATTAATTAAAAAAAAAATCATTCACACCGACGTCAACATGAGCAGGCCTCACCCACAATGAAATCGACGAGCCAGTGTAACGTAGAATACGTGCAGGATATTGGACTCCATCCAGCTGAACTACTCCGCAATACAGGTAGGGGACATAAGTCACCTCAGGCACGACTCCTGTCGTCACAGCCTGTACAACACCTCCTGAAAGAGTAGACTCTGAACCAGAACTACATTCAACAAATACTCCTCATACCGCAGCATCCAGCGTCTGTGAAAGGGAACAATTCCGCACACAGCTTCCTTTACAATTCTTTTGGGACTCCGGATACAAGGTAACAATTGGAGTTCCTTCTTGCAACATCGTATGCCCCACCTTATTTATAAAGTTATATGTGAATGGCTTACGTTAGGGCTTAGGCGATGTGTGAGTGTGTGTATATTTCTGGGGTGTGTATGTCTGTGATGCACTGGAGGAATTGGAGTTACTATGGGATGGCTTAGGATGCAGAGAGGTATTTACAGTTTGGCTAACATTACGAGTGGTGTTTGGGGTCTTCATACTTCGATTCTTAAACTGGTTCCTGATTAAATAATAGTCGCTTATCAGCTAATTTTATAATTGCAAATCAGGTTTCATCTTTCCCACAAAATTCTCTAAATTCACCAACCCCTTGAGCCTATCATATTTTCATGCAACGTTTTCACAATTTATCCAAGCATTAAAATGCCCTGTCAAAACTCTACAAAAATCACTGTGAGTGTAATTAGGTCACTTACGACATCCACTGAATTGCTGCCAATAAGCTTCTGGCCTCAACTAGTAAAAACAGAGTACAGTTATTTAAAGTGTTTCATAATCCTGTAACTGTGCAAATAAAAGTGAGTCAAATGCTCTAAGAGCCTTACTAGTAAACATTGTTAGCACAAACGTTGACTAATCTTCCTAAGGCCACTTGTTACATGTTGCAACCTTTTCAAAACTATCAAAAAATTCAGCAACATGCTGCTCATCAAAGTTAGGGATCATTTTCGCAGGGTAAACAGAGTGATGGGAGACTGAAGGATTGGCAGGCTCATGTACGTGGTGTACATGAGCCTGTCAATCTTAGACCATTCAAGCTCTATCTCTTCCTCCCTAACCTCATACTCTCACAACTGGAACTCTCTTCTCTCTCTAGAATCACACTCCCGTAACTTGAGATGCAGCTGCAGTTGCGTCATACGGAATTCATAGTTACGCTTAACCTGTTTATTATTAGCAAGTGTACTAGTCTGTATCACAGTTGGTTCATTAACTTCTCACGAGAGTACCATCCATAATCGGACACGCCTACTACACCAGTCCTATCAGCATGTAGCGGGCCGAGCACACTCGTCTCCTCTCACTCGGCTCCGGTTGGCTCCTCTCGGCCACGCCACCAGAGCTTGCACCATACCCACACGCTCCGAGGCATTATAAGGGGCCCGTCGGCCAGGCATCAGCCTACTCTGCCTCCAGCGCTACTCCCCTACCTGACAGCAGCCTGCTCTGCTCCTGCTACTCACTACAGCGACTCACCTGCAAGCACGGTTCTACTTGCAAGTTATACCTCGTGTGTGCTTTCCCGCTACTACATGCTCTTCCTCTACTTAGTCTGCCTGGTCCTGGAGTATTCACTGCCTGTACTACACTACTTCATTACACCCTGTGTCTACAATAAACTTGTGTACTGTGTAACTAGTTATATTGAACACCCTCAGGAACTAGTAACACCTCTCATGATACAAGCAATATCATATTCACTGGTAATTGCCCGGGTGACCGAAGCCGTTCCCAGGAACTCGCGCCTCCTTGATAGGAGCGGGGTGATTTTGTGGCGGTTTGGCCCCCATAGCTTCCTTCCTTGGTAGCCCCACTCCAGGACCAGAGTGAAGTTATTCAACGTGGTCGGACAATATGAATAAATACGTCATAGATTATAAATATATTATGCTCGGTAGTTAATGATGAAAATATCAGTTGCATTAATTTATGAGAGAGAGAGGGCATGTGCTAGCAAAAGCCTAGTTTACACATTTGCGAATAAGCTTCCTGTCAAAAATTGAGGACCTGGATTCCAAATATCTGATTTTCATCTATTGTTATGACCTTCCATGCGTACTACTGCATTGCATTTGTGGTGTACCATGAATGTCCCGGGGAAGCATACGGAATCACCGGCTATGCTGAGACAACTTATTGTATTTTTTTTTTCTCCAGCAGCAAAACGGTGTTGTACCCGCGGTTGTTGAGTTACGTAAAAATGCCAATTTGGGTGTACATGCAAAAAAGTTAATATTCGATACATAAAATATATTTATAAAGAAATATAAGTGTCCGTGATTTTTCTCTGAATGTATGCTCCACAGAAAGTATTAAGGAAATGAGCACAAACTATGATTAACTACCATCGATTTTGCCTTTCTTTGGATGATTTGGAATTTCTTTGCACTGTCCTTATAGTTGGCAGGACACTTGTTGTGGAAAATCTCGTCTGCGTACCAAGACGCAGCCCCAATCTCCTGGCTACTGGACAGTTGAGATCCAGCACGCCTGCGCTTCTTGCTAACTCTAGCAAACAGTGGTTCTTCCTCCTTTTCCTCGTTGTAGATATCCGGATTATCTACAGCTTCCTCGTCATCTGACTGGTTTTGCAGTCTTTGTTCAATCCTTATAATTTTCGTTCCCCTTCCTTCTCTCTTCCTTTTCCCCTTCCTTGAGGATGAAGGAACTGGGGAAGCTGGAAGGACAGGCTCGGGAGCCGGCATAGAGAGCTGCTTCTCAATCTCCTCCAAGTCAAAGAATAGGGAATTGCTGGTTTCAGTCAGCAGATTGTCGGGTTGGAAAATGTCCTCGGGAGCCATGTTTCTTTCAAAGTGGTTGTTGGAGCCAGTCAAGTACACATCAATTAAGTACCAAACACATTGTCTAAGAGATTGTGCTGTGACCCTGACACCGGCGGCTTTTATTTATAGATGATGCCACTAGGTATCTGACAACGCAACAGCCAGGGCTGTATACCGCCCAACATTATATAAAATTCTTGAGAATTCAAAATGTTGTCATTTATATAAATTATAAGCATATATAAGCAAGGCTTTATTACCCCTTCCCACCCAAAAAAAAAACAAAAACAAAACAGTGAACTATCTAAACAAGAGTAGCTATAAAAATCATAAAATTCACAATTTGTGGAGGAGAACAAATGAGAGGGAGCTCCCACCCACACTAAGAGCCTCCGCCCCAAGGACCTGGGAGAGACTGTAAAAACCATCCCCAACCCGGTACTTGGAGAGACCAACGACAAAGGTCCCCAAGGAATGGGGCACTCCACAAGAAGATGTTGCACAGTCAAGGCGACTAAACAATCATCACAGTAGAGAGGAGGATCCCTCTCCATTAAAAAATGCAAGAGTCAAACGTGAGTGGCCAATTCAGATACAGGCAAGAGCCATCTCCCACCTATGGGACAGGTCGCTGTAGCTCCACAAACCCAGGCACTGGTGGTTGCCACAGAGATTGTTAACTCCGATGGCGCCCCATCTGTCCAGCCAATAGCAATGAATGGCAGTGTCAGTGTGGGGTCTCATGTCCATAGCATGTACAGTTGCGGAAGCATATTCTGCCCCACATTTGTTTGGCATGTGGAGATATCTGGCAACTCTCTCTGAAAAGACAGCAGCTCATATGAACCCCAATGACTGAACCACCAATGAACTCCAGTCACGAAGAGAGTGTGTGATATTAATAAAAATTACTGAATATGATTTGTGACCTGGAATTTCACACACTCTCTTCGTGACTGGAGTTCATTGGTGGTTCAGTCATTGGGGTTCGTATGAGCTGTTGTCTATTCAGAGAGACTTACCAGATATCTCCACATGCCAAACAAATGTGGGGTACCTTTTGATGCCAGGCAGGAGGTAGAGCACTGGATGCCATAGCCTTAGCCAGGGCGTCAGCCTGCTCATTGACATCGACACCCACTTGGGCCAGGACCCAACAAAAGGTGACTTCGACCATGATGAACCAGGAGAACAAGGCAATCAATAAGAACCAATTCCAGGGGATAGGATGAGTTAAAATTGCCTAAAGCCTGCAAGGCACTACAGGAGTCGCTAAAAATAGTAAAAGAGGGCTGCAGGAGATTAAAAATTACTTGGAGGGCATATAACATGGCCCAGAGTACCGGAGTAAAAATAGACATGACTTAAGGGAGCCTACCGCAAGTGTACCTTTTGATGCCAGGCAGGAGGTAGAGCACTGGATGCCATAGCCTTAGCCAGGGCGTCAGCCTGCTCATTGACATCGACACCCACTTGGGCCAGGACCCAACAAAAGGTGACTTCGACCATGATGAACCAGGAGAACAAGGCAATCAATAAGAACCAATTCCAGGGGATAGGATGAGTTAAAATTGCCTAAGGCCTGCAAGGCACTACAGGAGTCGCTAAAAATAGTAAAAGAGGGCTGCAGGAGATTAAAAATTACTTGGAGGGCATATAACATGGCCCAGAGTACCGGAGTAAAAATAGACATGACTTAAGGGAGCCTACCGCCACGGTTAAAGTCAGAAAAAACAGCCACAAAACCAACTCCAGCATCAGCCTTTTACCCATCAGTGTACACAGGGAGGGAACCCCTGTGAGGGAGCGAGCCACTAGAGAAGGAAGGAATACCTTCATGTCTGAAAAGCAAGTGCAGGTGTGAACTTCTGGAAGATGCCATGGAGCCACATTTGGGACCCGCACTGGACAAGTTTGGAAAAAAACAATGCCCAACTCCTCCATAGCCTTCCTGACCTTGAAGCCAAAGGACCATGGCGTTCAAGGATGTGACAGGTAGTTCTGAGACATGATATCAGAAGACAGGTTGTCCATGTATGCAATGCCAACAACGAAACATCAAGGACTGGTTACGAAGATGAAGAGTTGGCTCTTCAGTGTCCACTAGGAGACTTGGGATCGCGGAACCTGAAGGTACCTGTCACTAGATGTACCTCAGCATGATGAACAGGGTCTAAGACTCTTAAGAGGAGTACACCTCACACCCATAGTCAAGTTTAGACCTAATAAGAGCACGATATAGGCGGAGGAAGGTGGCTCGATCAGCCTCCCAAGAGGTATGGCCCAGGACCCTCAACAGGTTGACAGCCTGAAGGTAAGAGACCTTAAGAAAACAGAGATGTGGAACCCAAGTTAAACGTCTGTCAAAAAGAAGACACAAAAAGCAACCCTCTTGGAGGGAGAGAAGCGAAACCAATGAGAACCAGCCCAACTCGAAACCCTGTCGCGAGCAAGCTGCATATGCCATTCCACTACTGACATATGAGAACCAGCAAACCAGACAGCCAGGTCGTCAACATATATTAAGTTTGCTATACTGTACGGAAGGGATGAGGCAATGGCGTTAATTGCCACTGCAAATAACGTGACACAGAGCATGTTTCCCTGGGGGTACGCCCTCCTCCTGTGCTATGGGTGCCAAAAGTGCTGTACTAACCTTCACACAAAAATTACGACAACTGAAAAATTCCTTAAGAAAGAGAGGTAAGCGACTCCACAGGCCATATGCATAGAATTGCTGCAGGATGGCATATTACCATGTAGTGTCATATACTATCTCTACATCGAAGAATACACATACCAGGTGTTGATGTCGTGCAAAGGCCTCATATGCAGCAGCTACCAACCAGAACAGAGTATTCGTAGTGGAATGGTGTTTACGAATGGGACGGAAACAGGAAACCACCCCGTTCCAGAAAGTATACCAGTCTGACATTCACCATCACCTCAAATAGTTTGCAGAGACTGGAAGTCAAAGCAATAGGTCGGTAATTCAGGGTCCTTGCCTGCCTTGGGAAACGGAAGGATGATAGCAACCTTTCACCCAGAAGGGAAGACACCAGCCAGCAAGATTCTGTTATATAAAACTGGAAGAAAAGAGATCGCTTCCTCACCCGAGTGTCGCAACATGGCATATGGGATGTTGTCTCGCCGCACAGAGAGAGAGCAGAGTGCAGGTCTCTCAGGCTGAATATGTATCCTGGGCACAATGATAATACGCACAGTAAAAACTAGAATTGTATAGTCGGCGGCAGAATTCGTGTCGCCTTACCTACTTCACCGAGACACGCAGTGTTCATGGAATCGAGAAGTACGCACGTTTTCTACACCTAATAATCTCGAGTCTATGAACATCGCGTGCCTCGGTGAAGCAAGTTAGGCGACAGGAATTTTGCCGCCGACTGTACAGAGTATTCTGTTTTCCTTCGCCACGTAGCATACACTAAGGTTCAAAATGTTCGTACACAAAAGGCAATTTGAGGGGTACGGTATGCGAGAAACACAGTTAAATACAGATATCTGCATTTAATTTATGCCGTATGAGTACTGTATATGAATTGCAGTAATAGTAAGATGCAGGATAGATGGTAATTTAAAAATATTCAGGCCTGGCTCCAATCTCTGGGCTCTGGAATCTAGTAATGGCAATATAAGATATTGATAGTTTTGCACTGAAAATGATGAGCAATAAAGAAAATAAATATTGTACAGTCGGCGGCAAAAGTCCTGTCGCCTCACTTGCTTCACCTAGGCACACGATGTTCATAGACTCGAGATTATTAACTGTATAAAACGTGCGTATTTCTCGAGTCCATGAACACTGCGTGTCTCGGTGAAGCAAGTGAGGCGACAGGACTTCTGCCGCCGACTGTACACTGCTTACCTGACTTATACATAAAGGTAATTAGGGCATCCCGTGTCAAAACTTACCAGCGGAACCTTTGGTGTACCAGGTGTTTGGTAGTAACGAGCCCATCATGAGGTGTCCAGAAGGCTGACTTTACCACTGTTGATCCAGTAGGAGAAAGATGATGGTGGTGTTGATATAAAACCCATCTGGAGTAAACGCAATACATTGTTTGGTACTGCACAAACAAACAAAATATAACTCAAGAAAATTCACAAAGTTTATAAGCAACTGGATATTATAGAAAATCTTAATTGCAAATATTTATGACAGAATCTGATTGATATGATTATTTCATTAACCTCATGGAACCAGCCACATTTCAGACCGAAAAGGGATACAATATCAATTTGCGTGTTGGGTTATTAAAATAATAAACGTGTACTTAAAATAGTTTCAGATGAATATTGTCATCTTAAAATAGTTGGTAGCGGATAAATTATGTACTCGGTAGTACATATGTAAGTATAATGTGACGATCACGAACCTTCTCAAACATCCGTGATAATGAGGTCTTGTCAGTGAAATACACTAATTATGAAATACACTCACAGCTTAGTTTTAAGGGTGGGCACCAAATACCGGTATATTCATAAAACACTACTGTATACTCAGACAACACCTACAACGGTACGATAGATACAATAGTAAATGAATAACATCTTGTGCAGGTTCTCTCTCACTGTTAAAATGTAATATAATAGCTTTGGTCACGCCTGTCAGTTCGTTTGTTTTGATCTAAGGACCTATATAATTGACTTTGGACATACATTTTTGGTGTGGGATAGGTATGGGGATTATCTCGGATACGTTTGTACACCGGCAAAATTTAACCTACCTTTTGATCTATAATGGCCATAAATTTGTCATTAACAGTAGTTATATATGTTTTGGAATACAGTTATACACGGCAGGTGCGGAAGGGAAATCTTTATCCCCATGAAGTCCCTCTAGTCTATACCTTCACCTATACATTCACATTCCTCTAGTAATAGAAGCGAGCTATAAATGAATAATCGTAAAATATTTAACAAAGGAGGTGATTTGTAGATGGGTTGCCAAAAGTTTAATAACAAATTCATAGTATAATGATTTTGCAAGAAAGCACTATGATCAACTATGTGAGTGATGTTTACTACATATTTTTACTGTATTTATTTGAAGAATTATTTGCAGTAAACATTGTTAATGAGGAATTGAGTTAAAGTGCATATTGGCATATCTTTCACATTATTCAAAGTTGTTGTTTATTCATCAGTCACCTTCAAAACATGAGATGAGATGAGATGAGGTGAGGTGAGAGTAATCGAGGAAGGGAGGGAGGTAGGGAGCAAATAGAGACAGGCAGGGGGAGCGAGGGAGGTAGCAGGAGAGACAGAGAGGGAGGGTGGTAGCACGGGAGACGGAGAGGGGGGAGGGAAGGAGCTGAGACAGAGAGGGGGAGGAGGAGGGGGATAGGAAACGGTAACCTTAATATTCATCAATAAAATAATTCTAACTTCCCAGCAAATACAGTTTGACTGAATAGATGGATAAACCACAATATTCATAGAATATTACTTCAAGGTATATACAGTAAATAACTACGAGAATGTGAAAGGAAAGTGAGGTAGGAAATAGAGGATATCATACATCTGGACATGGGGGACGGGGTTCAGTGTTACCAGATGAATTCTGGTTAAAGGCATATCAGAGGTGGGTACGAATACTTGTGGCTGATAGTATGGTGGGTAGAGCTGTGTACATAGCACATGTGGTAAGCGGTGCAAGGCACCCCGGGAGTAGTGTGTATGTGGGGAGGAGATGGGGATGAGGAAATAGGGGAAGAGAAAGCACGTGGACCGGGGTAAGAGAAAAATTACAGAGGGTGAACAAAGGGCGAAAATTGAGGGAAACTAGGAGAATGAAACCTGCTGGGACGGGCAGAACAAAGGGAGGGCAGAAGGGGTAACAAAAAAGGCAGGGAGGACTGTGGAAGGGGCAGCAAGGGAACAAAGGGTGGGTGGCGGGGGAAACACGTGGGGCCTGGGAAGAACAACGAGGGTGATACAATAATGGGGATAGAAACTAGGGGTTCACGGGGGTAAAAATAGAGTAAAAGAGTGGGGGGGGGGTAGGGGATAGCGAGTGGAGGTGCCGAAACAAAGGGTGGGGGGACGAAAGAAAGGACGAGCGGAAAGGAAGAAAGAAATGACGAGAGTAGGACAGGGAAGAGATACGTTACGTTAATAACAATGGTGGAGGGGGAAGACCACTTGGGAGTATAATAAAAATATCAAAAACAAAGTGGGAAACGTGTAAGTGTGTATGGGGGTACCTTGTGTAGAGACGGCAAACATGTGGAGGTGGAGCTTGGGGCCTCTTGATCTGGGGGAACTCCACCAGCAGCTTGCAGAAGTATGTTGGGCGCCTGTCTCTTGCTGGTGCAGCCTGTACAGTATGAGTGCTACCAATTTCCGGGGTCACCAATTATAACGACTGGGAAGGTTCGTTGCAACCGGAAATATGTACAGCAGACTCAATACTTAAGTACAGTTTTATTCACTAGTAGTGCACACAACAGGATAAATATAAGTAGTGGCCAAGCACCTATGTAGAATTTTCCCGCTTGCCTGGATGTGTGTGTTGCTTGGAGAAAGTCTTGGCGTTGCTTGGAGAGAGTCTTGATGTGCTAGGAGAGGGTCTTGGTGTAGCTTGGTGGCGCATGGAGCCTTGGCGTGGTGCGGCAAGGGGAGTGGCTGGAACGGCAGGAGCGGGAGAGAGGCAGGTGTGTGCTGGCTGGAGTCCTGAAGCTAAATGGAGGAGCGTTGGCTCCGGCGTGATGTGCTAGGCTTGGGTAAGGCTCGTGCGCAGGCATAACAAGTGAAACCGAGGATGCGTGAGACAGAGAATGGGAATTTCTTGTGCTTAGATCACTACATTATTATTATTATTATTATTATTATTATTTTATTTTTATTTTTTTTGTATGCACCACAGCTTGACCACTTGATTATTTTCACTCTCACCTAAACTAGCATCATGATTGGTTTACTTGCACTCTCCTAATGGTATGGGTAAATATTAACTCTACTGCAAATTAGCCACAGAACGAAAAAATACTCTGTTTATTACATTCCATACATTCTTTTTTATTATTGTTATTATTAACTGGTGAATGGAATGGACGACAGTATATATTGACTATAATTAACCCTCTACGAGTTAGACTTTCCATCTAACTTCATTTCATATTTTCTCTTTGCCATTCTGATTGCTCTCTATATCAGTCTTATGAGATCCCTTAAATTGGTTTCTTAGACTCGGTTTTCCTCTATTTTATCCTTTCATAAATCACCATTTTCTGGCCAATTGAATAACTTTTTCTATTACTAAACTATCTGGGATCATTGTTATTTTTCCTAAATTGTCTGTTTGGTATATACATCTGTTTTGCTCGGTGTAATATTTCAGTGAAATTATTCTAGCTGGGATCCACTTTCGAGATAATATTATTATCACCTGGAAGCTGTACATGATTTCTCTCACCTGAGTGATCCTCTGCTAATTCCTGCTCCCTTGGGTACATACCTCCCATGATCCACTCATTGTTTGCAATGCCCCTCAGATGTTTCCTCAATGCCTTGAAGTTTGCTTGACGGAAATTTGGTAAAATTACTGGATTTCTCTGTAATGTTATTGCATGCACAATGGTCGCTATTTTCTAAAGTGTCTCCTATCTTGAACACATTGCATTTGACGGATCATATGTCGTAATAAGGAGGTAAAGACGAATGGAAGTAAAGTGTTTTAGAGTTACCCGAATGAGTACTGTATATAAAAGATTTAGAGACCCAGTAAATTCATGCATTTGGTAGTTATACAGAAAAGTTATGAGATCGAGTAAGTTGGCCAGCGTTGCATGCTCTCCTGAGGGGAGGAAGCAGACAATGAGTGAGTCCAGAAGAGAGTCCAGTTTGTGGTGAAGGGAGAGGTTGCTGGGAATCAGTAAGCGAGGGAGAGTTGATGAGATGAAAGGTATTTAATTATACCTTGTCTTGGAATATTGTTAACCCTTAATATGGATGGAAGAAAAATTGTGAAGTAATTTGGTGGTAAAGGGAGAGGTTGCAGGGAATCAGTAAACAAGGGAGAGTTGATGAGATGAAAGGCCTTGAATTCCAACTTCTCCAGGAGTGTTGTTAACCTTTAATTCGCAACAAGCCTGGAGCTCCGCGGGTGTAGCTTTCATTCGACAACACAGTTTTTTAAATTTTGTGAAGTCCCTAATAAGCTGGTTTTTAATTGATACCACTGTGGTTGGCAGCCAGGGACTTGGCTGCAGCCATCTATCACATCACCAGTAAGTCTTGCTTGAACTGTGAGGGTAGAAGGACATATTTTCATAACTCCTATTTTCCTGTAATTATCAAATATGTATGTAAAAACGATAGTGACATTATATTTCATATTGTTGTGTTGAAGAATGTGATTCTGACATGTTTCATACGAAATTAGAGTGTGAAATCTTACTTAGATATGTAAACATAGTGTAAATAGAGTGTAGAAGTGAATTTTAAGTTGATGCCATTGTGAGGTGGTTAACCATCCTACAAGATGTCATTTTAGTCTTCACAAGTACATCAGGGGACAGATAAAGAATTGTACTTCAATATCCTGTATCAAATATTTATGTAGCTTGAATGGTTTACAAGGTATTAGCCGTCAAATGTGTTGTTTACATAGTGACCGCGAGTGCGGGAGAGAGGCCCAGGCGAGGGAGCTGCCGCAATAGATAATGCCAGCAGCTAAGTGGTTAAAGCCTCCCTCCGCCGCCACGAAAAAAGCAAAATTTTGAATATTTTTTAATGAAATTCTTAATCGGGTCATTCGACAGCGATTCGATGACTTTTCTGGATAGATGATGAAAAGAAGGAAGAAAGTAGGTGATAAGACAGAACCATGAGGAACACCACTATTGATAGATTTATTATGAAGAACAGTGACTATTTACAACAGCAGCTATAGAGTGGCCAGAAAGGAAATAAGATATAAAGCACGGATGGAATAATAGAAACAGAATAAGGGCAGTTTGGAAATTATAGCTCTGTGCCAGACTCTTTCAAAAGCTTTCGATATCTAGCAATGTAGCAAAGGAGAAATCCCATCAGGACCATACCTTTTGAGTATCAATCTCAGAGATGCCAAAAAAAAAAAAAAATAAAAAAAAAAAAATGAAGAGTATTTACGGGAGTTACTGGACTGGACACAAACCTATGATTGTGATCGGAGGAGCCCAACGGAGAAAAAGATTAACAATGTAAGCGGAAGGATAAGAGGTTAGATATAAGTCCAGAGTAGTTGGCTGATTTCCATGGTGGTCTGGAATACGGTAAGGGTACTGTAATAGCTGTCTAGGTCATTAAGGATAGTAAAGATTAAGGCTTGATGACCTATTATATCAGTGAAGGGAGATATATGCCAATGGCAGTGGTGAACCTTAAAATCTAACATGACGATTTCTGAGAAAGGAAAATGGGATTAAATGTAATCCACTTGAAATGTAAGAGAGTCAAAGAAATTTGGATAATCAGTATAGTTAAGGGAGAGACAAACAGTACAGATGTATTTTGGATGAGAGTGACAGGTAGGCCGAAGCCAGACGATAGATAATTCAGTAAAGTCAAGTTCGGGAACACGAGAGCAAGTTTGGTTGTTCCGAAAGTAGTCTATATGCAACATCTGCCTTGGCGGAAAACTGATAGCTGAGTTTTGTTGAGGAAGAAAAGGTGAGATTAGCTAGAGGAGAAGAGGGTTTCAAAAGCAGGAAAATTACTGTAGTAGAAAGTATGGGTCGTCAACCAGTCGTCCAGTCCTTGGAGAGTTTATAGACCCATTACCAGGAGTCTCAGAGGCAGGTCTTAATTTTGCAAGTTTGAAGAAGGTTTGAATATCGCTGCAGTTAATAAAAGCCTGTATAATTTTATAGTGTGGCAAGTGACAACAATACAAACAAAATATGAGTATATAGCTAATATAACAATATTAAGGACAACCATGATACCACACCTTGAATTTTGAATCTGGGTTTCAAGGTTCAGCAGTACAGCATACATCATAGAGAGCTCCCAGTGTTGGAGCAAGAGTTCTTGTACCAGAGTTGGTGTCATTTGTGACACAACCACCAGCAGGGTTGGCCACAACAGTAGGCGATTCTCACGGCTCAGGTCAGCCAGATTGGACAGGAAATGCGTGTTGCTACTGGTTGCCACCACTGCCGTGCACCACGTTCTCCGTATCACCTGGCCCATTTCCAATACGAAATTATTCATGAATTGCATTAATTATAATGATACACACTTAACCAAGGATGAGTCTCGTACTTTCAAATCTGTATCTGAGAGTGTAATAATAGTAAATAAACATAATCGTAATTTCAAATTATTTGTTCGAGGGTAAGTGTAGCGATTGCTAACTCCCATGTGGAATAGATAGAACTTATACATTTAATTGTTTGATACCATTCTCATTTACTTTTAGAGAAAATTTTTAAAAATATACTCGTTTCATAACTTGACGTTATCACATAGTCACTATGATGTGGTCGAGGATAATAACCATATAGAGAATTTCCTGCAGATTTTGTTTTATATATCTGTAGAAAATTATGTACTTGATTTGTCCTTATTTTAAGAGATGTAGTAACACTCTGGTAACTGGTAAATAAGGTGTCCAGGGATCTTTTCTTATTTACATTTTACTTACTCCGTACAGGTACAAAATGTGAGAGTGGAATCCGAAGCAAGAGTATTGAAGATGTCGATATATAGGATGGCCAGACGCCCTCAGATCCAATAGGCTGGCTATGAAGAAACCTCCATCTAACTTCTATATCCTCTGCCATCTCTTACCACTCTCTTAAAGCTCACAGCAATCAAATAATAAAGGCCTCGACTCCTTCATTCAACTCCATTCATTGATATTTATGAATAATCTCTATGAGAAATAATTATGAACCCGCCAGTGTCTGACACTAGTATCATAACCTCCATTGCGTAATCTCGTTTCTGTTATGACATAGAGAAATTTTAAGCGGAAGAGTATTAGTGTAGATTAAGTGACATGCAAAAAAAAAAACATATATATATATATATTAAATTGGTTTGTTATTAATTTTATGGCCCTTCCAATTTAATACCTTACAACACGAATTCAAAGGGCGGTGCGAGATGAGCATCATTAGGTTTATGCAGTGTACTACAGTACAGTACATTAACGTCTCATACATAGCCTATCAGCAAAAATCAGGGTTAATAAGAAATGTTCACGTCAAATTGATTTTTTACCACATCAAGCCATGCATCCCTACAAATACTGTCTACAAATCGACATATCGCAGGTCGAAGAAAACAAAATTGAATACTGAGTTACTTGATAATGGTGTTATATTGAATAATCCAGGCGCCTTGGGATTAATGCAATATATCATTGAATAATATGGTCAGCTTACACTCTGATTGCCTTTACTTCAGTAGTCTATACAATAGGGAATCACTTTGTCTGTCCTGTGTAATTATCATACCGATTGGGCCTGAGATACAGCATAAGACAGCTGCGCCTGAGTGAAGTTGGCGTCCTGTGCTGTAGTCATCACCTTAAACATGCTGAATCCATCTCGGGCCTGATTTTCAGTCAACTTCTGTTGGAATGTAAACCGAATGTATATTATGAATTCAAGATTTTGTAAGGATTACAATAAAAGGGCTCTGTCTCACACAGTGTTACATTAGCCATTCTATCGTGCTGGTCTAGCCAGATCATTACAATTTATGTCCAACTTGAGCAAACAAACCTCTCTTACCCAAGGGGCCGAAAGTACAAAAGATATTATGACAGCCTTGAGCACTTTAACCTTCTAAGCGAGGGCCTTCTCGAGCATGGCCACTTCTAGCCAGGGCCTTTTTTCCCCCTCACACTCACAATGTAAACAACACATTTGACGGCTAATGGAGTATAAACCACATATGTTACATGAATATATGATGCATGATATCGAAGTAGAAGCCTTTAGCTGTCTTCTGATGTACTTGTGAAGACTAAATGTACATCTGTAGGATAGGTAGCCAGCTCAGAATAACCACAACTCAAAGCACACTTTTTGCATTCTCCTGACAATTCGAAGTAAGTTTTCATGCTTTGATTTCAGCATAAAGCGTGACATAAACAAATTTTTCAATACAACAATATGAAATATAACATCACTGTCGTTTATACGTACATTTTGAAAATGTATCCTCTCATGGTCACAGCTATTCCTACACTGGCAAAACAATGCTGGTGTGACTCAGGGGAGTACCTAATGCCATGGCCTCACCTTCATAAACACGAGTGACACGACCCAACATATGTCCTGACACACCAATCACCACCTTATAGAGCCGAAGGTCTGAACCCTGATTTCTTAATTGGACAACACCGGGCTTTAACTATTTTATGAAATTATGAATCATTAACCAACACCTCCGGGCTTCAAATGCTATGTATATAAGGTGGGAAAATCGCTAGCGAAGCCAGGGGAGGATGGCGGCCGATGCCCAACCACCGCAGAGTCGACAGCAGCAGGCAGAAGGGTTAGGTCGTCTTTCCGACATCCTCTAAGACATCTTCAGGAGAAATGGCTTGCCACCAATTGCCATTTCTCCTGTTCTACAACCACCCACCACCACCACCAAGAAACGAGGCAGCAAGCAGGCACGAAGGAGGAGGAGCAGGGCGGAAGCGCCACCAATCCCGCCTCCGGCCCACCCCCGTCGCCGATTGATATTGCCTCGTCCACTCAACCGGGGGAATGTTGGGAAGGTACCACCACCACCACCACAACAACAACCAACTGTGCCTGCCCAACAAAACCCCGAGATGGAGGAGGACACCGACACCAATTCCTACTCCACTTCCACCACCATCAAGGATAACACCACCGACGACAACATGGACCTGGGGGATGAAGGGGGATGGCAGACGGCGGGGAAAAGGAAGAGGAGGACTGACAGCCACTGTCACCGTGGACTGGTGGATGTCTGCCTCACCTCGCTTCCACATATTCCAGCAAAACATCCCCTGCCACCAAGACCCTGGGAAGTATGGTCAAGCAGAACAACACCAAAGACCAGCTTTACCTGCTCAGAAACAATAATCGCCAACAACAAGAGGGACAGTGAGAATAAGGATAAAGGAGAAAGAGAGAGAAGAAAAGATAAAAGGCAGCCTTTAAGACAAGACAGACACCACACAACACACATGTATACTTTCCACACACACACACCCTGACACACACACGTCAGCACTCGTCGAGTGAGGTCGTGTCTCGGCGCTCTGTAGCAGCCAGGGTCAGTCTGTTGACCTACCACCATCATACTTTCTTCAAGACCTTAAGGCAGTGATTTTATCAACATGTGTGTTCCAGTGCAGAGACAGATTCCAGTGCAGAGATACCGTCTCACTGACTTATACCAGCTAAAGTCGAGTGCCCACTCTCCTCCACCCCATACCATTATTCGGATGAAAGAACTGGGTATCTTCCACTACCGCGGCGGCAGGGGAGGTCGCCGTATTCCCAGGAAAATAACTACCATAATGACGGAGCGCTTACAAGGAAAGAAGAAAACACCAGTACAAGATAGAAAATGTAATAACGTTGAAGTACCCCGACTATGGCACAACTTACCATCCCTACTGATGTCCAACGTCACTTCCTTATGTAACAAGGTGGAAGAGGTTAGTGTTACAGTGAAAACAGTGGATGCAGGCATCGTGGCTATCACAGAGGCGTGGCAAATTGTTCCCGAGATTTGTGCCATTGAAAATTACGAACTGTTTCACCATCTTAGAAAAGAAAGGAGAGGCGGTGGTGTGGTAGTGTACTGCCGTAGTGACCTTCTACCCTCACACCTTAATGTTAATGTGCCAGAGGGATTAGAAGTTCTGTGGGTACGGGTCACCCCTACATCTCACCCACGTCAACTCGCTTCCCTCATTGTTTGTGTGGTGTATCACCCTCCACGCTCCCCCATCGCTGATATGCTGGTCACCCACATCATAGACACCGCCGACTCCCTCAGATCCAGATTTCCATGTTCTAAACTAGTGATTTGTGGTGACTTTAACGAACTGGATGTCAGTCACATTATGCAACACCTCAACCTTGCCCAGTTGGTAGACTTCCCTACGAATGGAAATGCCACCCTAGACCTCATCATGACTGACATAGGTACCCACTACCTCCCCCCCCAACCACTACCTCCCATGGGGCGGAGTACACACCTATCTGTACTGTGGGCCCCAGCACCTACAACCTCACGGCCTCCAGCTGTCACTACTACTTATAGACCCACTCCTGACTCTGCGATGCGACGTTTTGGACAATGGGTGACTCATCACCCTTGGACTGAGGTACTGACAGTGGAAGATGTACAATTAAAGTGGAATAATTATCAGGATACCATCACCACAGCCTACCATCACTTCTTCCCTGTTAAAACAATGAAAATTCACCCTGATGATGTGCCCTGGATCACGCCCAGGATAAAAAGATTGATCGAGCAGCGAAATAAAGCATACTACACTAACGAGCCCAGGTATAAAACATTAAGAAATCAGATTATTAGGGAAATAAAAGCAGCCAAGAAGACCTTCTATCCCAGGAAAGTGCACAGCCTTAAAGAAGTCAACATAGGACAATGGTACAGGACAGTAAAAGATATTTGTGGTCTAAACAGCAATCCCTCTTCTTTTCCCTTTGTTTCTCACTTATCAGGTGATGAAGCAGCTGAGACCATTAACACTCACTTTGCCAACATTTGTCAAACCCTCCCCAGTCTTGACCTCACTACCCTGCCTGCCTATCTGCCTTCTCCCTCACCCCCTCCCAGTGTTCAAACTTTTGAAATTGCCAACAAACTCCTTAAATTTAAATCTAAAAGATCCACCACCCCAGTCGACTTCCCAGTAAAAATCTACAAGGAGTTTGCAATTGAACTTGCCACACCCCTCTGCTCTATTGTCAATGCCTCCCTAACTCAGTGTAAATGTCCCACTCAATGGAAAACAGCATACGTCACCCCCATCCCCAAGATCCCCACCCCACAGTCCCCCAGTGACCTCAGGCCTATTGCCATTACCCCCATACCCAGCTTAATTTGTGGAGATTTTGTTTTTAATATGGCGTATGATAGCATCAAAAATGTAATTGACCCAAGGCAGTTTGGCAACATGAGGAAATCTTCCACCTCCCATTGTTTAGTCAGCTTTTTGGATTTCTTGCATAGTGGCTTAGACAAACGCAAGACATCACTGGCTGTTGCCTTTGTTGATTTCAGGAAAGCTTTTGACCTTGTTGATCACTTCACAGTTATCAACAAAGCCATAGCACTTGGATTACCCCTCTACCTGGTATCATGGCTGTGTGATTTCCTGGCTGGACGTCAACAGGTAGTGAGGTACAGGGGTGCTGTCTCAGAGCCACAACCCCTCAGTTGTGGTGTTCCCCAGGGGACTAAGATGGGACCTCTGTGCTTTTTAATCCTGATCAACGACGCCCTAACCGATACCCCTGCCAGGTGGAAGTATGTGGATGACAGCACGGTGGGGATAACAGTGGATAACACCTCACCGGACTACACACCACTGCAAGGTATCCTGGACTTGCTGCAGACATGGACTACGGTCAACAAGGTCACCATCAACCATGATAAGACCGTAGTTATGCATTTCAACACCGCCACCACCCATGTACAACCACCATCATTGACTGTGGGTGACCATCCTCTCCAGTTAGTTCAGTCCACCAAACTCCTGGGTATCACCATCGACCACAAACTCAACTGGAAGGAACATGTAAATAACACGGTCAAGTCAGCCTCGTACCGTCTCTACATGTTAAGACGACTGAGGTCGCTTGGGACACCCATGTTGGAGCTCAGTACCATCTATAGCTCCTTCATACTACCCAAGCTTACCTATGCGTCACCAGCCTGGTCTTCCTCTATTAACACCACCCAGAAACATCAACTGGAGAGAGTACAGAAAAGGGCGTGTAGAATAATACTGGGTGGTGAGTACACAGGGTACAACAATGCTCTCTCCACCCTCAACATGTTATCCCTCAGTCAGCTCCACCATCAGACACTACAATCATTCGGCCAGGGACTACTACAACATCCACGTCACCGACACTTCCTTCCACCTACAATACCTCGTCCACCTCGTGCACTCCGTCACACCAACAAACTACAGCCTATAAGAGCCCGCACTGATAGATATAAGTACAGTGCCATCCCCACCATCGTACATCTACTCAACAACACCTAGTTTAATCAATATACTGCCTTATATCCTTGTATATATTTTATGTTTATTTCCATTCCTCTTATATATATATGTACATCTATTCATAACTGTATATTTTCAGCTCCAGGCTGCCACTCTCATTAATAAAACCGTTTATTATTATTATTATTATTATTTTATTATTAAATACACACACAGCGAAGCCAGTCTCTATCTGCTCCTTAGCTGGTGATTTTCCTCTCCTGGTGATGGTGATACGATTGACAAACTTTGCTCCTAACTACTGATTTGGTAACTCAACATAACACTGTAAACTTTATCCAGAAGGGTTGGTTCTATTAAGAATTTGTAAAATATCTTTATTTCTGAACTTTAATAAGGTGTGTACCAGTGAGTAATAGTCGTACTTAACTGTATCATGTTGTATTAACTCTACTAAACTTTATTATAATTACTCATTCATTATTGAGTCGAGTCCATGTTTCTATTAATACACTATTATCTAGAACTACTAATATTCATCTTCTCATTGGGCTACAGCATTTATTCTTGTTGTTGTATTTTGTATAGGGATCAAATTCATGTTTGTGTAATTTTTATGTAATATATTTAGTAAATTTCTTCCTGTTTCTCTCACCTTTCTGTTTTGTAATGATGCATTAATCTCTTGCATAAAAACCCTTTGACAATCATTAACGGTCATAACAAATTGGGGGCCTGTCCGGGATTATCTGATTAACTACTATTTTACAAATTGAATTTAACTACTATAGTACAAAATACATTAAGACTTCCACATCCTTCTGGAATTGTTTGTTTGTGTTTATTGCCTTATGTGATTCTATGTGGTGAGACCTGCTTGACCACGCTTTAAATTCTTCCATTGACACTTTCGATAAAGCCATTAATATAATCGCATTAGAAGAATTACTCCAAAAGTTTCCGAACTCAGTAAAGATTCACATTATCGACAGGGAGGAAATGGATCTAACCAAGGCTGCCCAATTGGCAGATACATTCACATTAGTACACCGTTCACTACCTAGAGAGCAGAAAATCTCAGAAACGAGACCTGATGCGAAAGGAGGTAGATTACCTGTTGGATCACGGTCTAGCTGTTCCCAGGAAATCCCCCTGGGTGTCACCTTGTTTCCTAGAGCCCAAGGGGAATGGGAAAGTCAGGCTGTCCACCGACTACAGGAGAGTCAACTCTGTTACCATCCCTGATGCTTATCCACTACCATGGAAAGATGACTTAATTGATGAGGTGGGACAATTTATGTTTATTACAAAAATGGATTTACTAAGGGGCTACTACCAGATACTTTTAACTAACAATGCCCAACTCGTCTTTGCCTTCAGTACTCCTTTCGGACTGTACGAGAACAGGGTTATGCCATTTGGGATGAGAGAGGCAGAGAGACAGTCCAGTCGCCTTCCAGAGGGCAATTAATTATTTACTACAACCCCTAAATGAAGTTTCAGTTTATCTGGACGATAGTCCTATATATTCTCTATCCTCTATATGTCACACGTTAGTCCTAAAGTACACGCTTCAACAGAAAACAAAAATAGCATTGAGCAACACTCTGCAATCAACAGCAATATTATAATTTAATTATTTTAGTTACTTGACGGTAACCATTATTTTTAAGGATAATTACACACAGTATCTAGAACACTTTGTTGAACTTTTGGGTCTCACTAACTTTGCCATGAAGGCTGACACCTCAAAGGTTGTCAGCACATATTATCATATGCTTCACAAATTGTAACAATCATTATTCTACTATGCCTATGTGTTAATGATTTCCTTGTCATGGACATAAATTTACTTGTAATCCAATAATACACTATAAGTAACATAGAATTTTTTTTTCCCAGTGTGATAAGTTGATAAGCCTGCGAACGATACAAGGTAGGAGTTTTTTTTTTTTTTTACAATATATGCCACTATGCATCTGGTGGTGACACAGCAAGGGTCATATACCGCCCAACATTATATTATAATCTAAGGATTGTAAAATATTGTCATCTACATCATTAATAAAATATGTACACATATTAGGTAGGCTTCATTACCACGAAAGGGATAGGCAGCATGATTAAAAGGACATATCAACATTACTAAAACACACATATCTACTAAAAAATAACCTGATTAACTTAAGTAAATATATACAAAAATCAAAATTAAATACAATGAACTATCTAAGAAGCCATAAATATCATAAAATTCACAATTTGTGGCGAAGGCCAGCCTCCTCCACATAGGAGAGGGTGATCCCTCCCACACTACAAGCCTTCTTCCCGAGCACCGTCCCTTACCCGGTACTCGAAGAGGTGCCTACGACAAAGGTCCCCAAGGCTGGGACACTCAACAAACACAGGCGCTGGCGAATGCTGCGGAGATTGTTAGCCCAAATGGCTACCCATTTGACTAGCCAGCAGGAATGAACGGCAGCATCTATTTAGGGTCGAAGGTCCACTGCAGGTACGGGATGACGTCTGGCAGGAGTCCGAGCACTGGAAGCCGCAGCCCTAGCTAGGGCGTCTGCCTGCTCATTCAAATTGACACCCACATGGGCCGGGCCCAACAAAATGCGACTATTGCCATGACTCTATGGCCAGTCAAAGATGACCAACACTAGTGGTTGGGAAGAATTAAAATTGCCCAAGGCCTGCAAGGCACTACAGAAATCGCTGAAAATAGTAAAAGAAGGATGAGGGAGAGTAAAAACCACTTGGTGGGCATTTAAAATGGCCAAGAGCTCGGCAGTAAAATTGAACATGACAGAAGGGAGCCTGCCGCCACGAAAAAAACTCAGGAAAGACAGCCACAAAACCAAGTCCAGCATCAGACTTTGATCCATCAGTGTACACAGGGAGGGATTCCATGTGAGAAGAGGCATGTTCTAAAAAGAGGGAGCGAGCTACAGGAGGAGGAAGAGATTCCTCGAGTCCGAAAAGCAAGTGCAGGTGTAAACTTCTGGAAGAAGCCATGGAGCCACCCTGGGGACCCGCACAGGGCAAATCTGGAAGTCATCAATGCCAATCTCCTCCATAGCCTTCTTGACCTGGAAGCCAAAGGGCCTTGTGAAAAGTAGTACGTAGACATGATATCAGATGACACCGCCAAGCAAGGAAAGGAGTCAGGAAGTCGATGTAATTGATGCCAACAACGAACCATCAAGGACTGGCGACGGAGATCAAGAGGTGGCTCATCAGTGTCCACCAGGAGACTGGGGATTGGGGACGACCTGAAGGCTCTGGTCGCCAGACATACCCCAGCATGATGAACAGGGTCTAAGACTCTGAGACAGGCAACCGTAGCAGAGGAGTACACCTCATACTCATAGTCGAATTTTGACTTAATTAGAGCATGGTATAGGTGGAGGAGGGTAGCCCGATCATCCCCCCAGGACATATGGCCCAGGACGCTCAACAGGTTGATAGCGTGGAGGCAAGAGACCTTAAGTGAAAGTGAATGTAAATGGTGAAACCAAGTCAAACGTCTGTCAAAAAGAAGACTAAAATATCGAGTCTCCTTGACACAACGTATCCGATGACTATGCATGAATATAATAAGCACGGATCGGGGTGGATGCCTCGGATACGGCAGAAGTGCATAGCAACCGTCTTGGCAGAAGAGAAGCAAAACCCATGAGAACCGGCCCAACGCGGAACCCTGTCGAGGGCAAGCTGCATGTGACGTTCCACCAGCCATATGGGAAGCAGTAAATTAGACTGCCAGGTCGTCAATGGACATCGAGATGGCTATACCATGGAACTGACAGGAAATTATGGATAAGTCTACAGAGACGTTGTATTGCAAAGAGGAATGTCGATTGAATCTAGTGTCTCAGAGGATCTACGAATTGCAATTTAATTGACTTGGATTTCCTTTTGGGAGAGTATGTGGCAGCGTGAACCTCAAACACACGAACACATAGTTAATTAAAGCCTGAGAATTGTCATCAAGGGAAGGGTCACCAGACCAAGATTCTAATACAGTTTCCAAGACAAAGAAGCTATTATGTAGTGAAGCCGGAGAGACGTTCTCACCAGAGTGAGAAGCAGCTATTTCTTGGGAGAGCTGAGAGGGTGCTGCAACTGAATTAGATGTTGTCGACTTGGAATGATGAGGGCGAAGTGAGGAGGCATATTTCCTCACACCACCATCCTTCTGTTGCCTGAAGTTGTGTTGCCATTTGGCACTAATAATGTTGATGAACTGGGAGTTAGCCAAAATCCTGTTCGATGACGCATATCTTACATTGGCATAAACGTAGGGGGTGAGCATCTCTGCAGTAAAAGCAGTGACATTCTAAATGACACTCGTAAGTAGGATGTGAGTCAAGAGCAGAACAATTACCACACCGGGAATGGTTTATACATTTCTTCCTCCCATGACCAATCTAACAACAGCTCGAGAAAGAGAAAGAGGCTTATCGTTATCCATATAACATTATTATTTTTATTGGAATGACTCCAGGAGCCAAGAGCTACTACCTATCTGGCAGATGAGGGGATCGAGTGCTGGTCTCAGTGGGAGTGAAATCCTCGTCCCCTACGGGGCCACTTCTCTGAGTACCGGGTGGGGAACGATTCTTACATCCTCTCACAGGTGCTCGGGGATGAGGCTTGTAGTGTGGGAGGCTGGCCTCCTCCATAAATTGTGAATTTTATTATATTTATGGCTTCTTAGATAGTTCATGTTTTTAATCTTTTATTATTTTATATATTTTACTTAAGTTAATCAGGCTATTTTAGTAAAAACTTGATTTTTAGTTGATATCCCTATCGGGGTAATGAAGCCTACCTAATGAGTGTACATATTTTATTAATGATGTAGATAACCATATTCAAAATCCTTAGAATTTAATATTATGTTGGGCGATTTATGACCCTAGCTGTTGCGCCGCCAGATGCATCTATTTTGTCAATCAGTCAATCAACCCGACGGGGCCACTCGATTTAATTATAAAGCAGCCCCAATGGCTCGAAAGTTTGCCCACGACGGTGCGGAGACCCCTTCCCCAACATAACCCGGTCCAGACACCCAACCATCCAACAGAGGACGGACACTAAAGGGCGATCCCTCTGGCAGGCAGCACTATTGACTCGTACTGTCAGTCTATTACATGGGAACCATATAGTCTAGCTTCTCACTTGCGACCTTTCTAGCATGGGAAGACCTCTCTTCCCGAAATCAGGGCAGAGTAGGGGCCGAAGCCCCCGCTAGTCTAGCTCGCCAGGTATCAGAGATACGCAAGAACCCCCTCACGAAAAGGCGGCTCCCTTTGGGGGTGTCTCAATGTTTTTTATTCCTCATTTAATAAATATTATGTTTCTTCTGATCCTTCATACATTACTACTTTTCTTCACAACAAGAAAGACTCACGTCCTGTTATGTCGAAGGTGGATGTACAGTTGGGGAACAAAGTACTTGGACACCGTTTACGGCTTCTGGCAACAATGTCAGTGATATAAACACGTTAGTAATAGACAAAATTTATTCATTACTACATAACGATAACTGATATTGGGTGACGTCGACCAACCACAGACAGTGAAATAAAAGTTATCCTTCAATTCATAAATACTTTCTCTTATTGATGTGTTTACTTATGGGGATGTTGCCAGAAGCCGCCAACAGTGTTCAGATACACAATTCCAGAACTGTACAAAAAGCTTTACAATCTATCAAGAATGGTAGTCAATTGGGCTGGATAAATTTAGCGGTAATGTACTGATGTTGTTTAATAACCCATTAACGGCTGTTTAAAGTCTCTCTGTAATTTGTTGGAAAATCTCTTAATACTAACCTTATGGAAGTGCTTTGAATTAATAAAAGTATAGTGCCTATGAAAACCACACCAATCTGTCAATTATATTACCGCCTTAACCTCCATCATGATGAAATGTTTAGAGCAATATAAAGAGAATATTTTGTGAACAGGTGAATCATTTTACCGAGCACATTCAATTTGCCTATGTCTGTAATAGTTGCGTATATTATAAACCCACTTTGTCCATTACCGAATTTGTATGTAAATATGCACGTCAAAAGATTGTATGTTTGTACTGTGTAATTTACGTTCTAATCTTTCTTTGTGAGGAAAAGCGTGCGTGCGATAATCGGTACAATCCCACTGAAGTTAGACACTTGCCGATAGGCTGGCGCCTGTACCATAATTTGCCTGCTCACCACCCTTTATTCTATACCCCCTCCCATGGACAGTGGTGAGTGGCGACTGGCGAGCATAGCTTTAAAAGTTTTGATGCTAGGATGAATTGGAGAGGTAAAGATGTGCTCGCTTTGGCTCTGAGAGAGAGGGAGAGATAGAGAAATATTTACTTAATTAACATAGATAAGTATTCCTTATTGATATTATTGCAACTTGTTCTATAATTTCTGCGTTAACTTCATCCAAGTCATAAGTCATTAATGGGTTAAGATTCTGCTATTTTAATATATATTCTGTCGTGAGTAAATGAGTTCTCAAAAATTATTTTTGTGTGATTTATTATAGAAGTTGCTGAGTACAGAGTACTGTCTCACACCCTATTACCGAGTAATTATTAATATCGTGTATTTTTCTTATTGTCTTTCGTGTGAATTTATTATTGAGTGAATAACTGAATTACTGAGTGTACCCACAGGATTCTGCTATTTTCGTTCATTGTGTGTTATCATAATTTCCTTTGAATAGTTGTTGAGTTTTATTAATAGTATTTGACTTCACCATTGTTTTTAATAAAACCTGATTGTTACCAGAGGTGAGATTATTGTTAGTTAATTCTTGTTGATCCAAGTCAGTGGGATTTTGTTTCCCTTTAGCAGTCAGTAGTCAGTCACCAATTTTCTCTATCCCACTCCTCTCTCGTAACAATATATGGATAAGCCGATCACCACAAGCTCTAAGCATTTTGCCAAGATACTAGTTATAGTTTTTTTGATTGCCTGTAACACCATCCAACCACATGTAATGGTGCAAATATTGAATAATATGAATGTAAATTGCAACATACTGTAATAAAGATTATTGTTTCATTTTTTTATTTTAAGTTAGATGAAAGAGTATGATAATAATAATGACATGTAATGTGAAGAAGGGAAACTTTTATAATGAATTTTATCCAACAAATATCTTGAAAATGATCTTAAGAAAACAATAGAAATTTTTATAATAAAACTTTGATACATTTAATATCAGAAGTTCCAACAACATTATTTTATGTTACCTGATATTTAAAGGTGTTAAAACTGTTATCAGATATAACGAAGATTGAACAGTGAGGCTGCAAGGTTGTGGACAGCACGGCATCTATCGCTTCTCCTGCGTGATCCAACATAGCTGTTGCGTGAAATCTGTATGTTATCAAGTGAGGATATATAATTTTAACACAATAAACTCTTAATGCTTAAAATGAGCTGACCTAATTAGCTAATTTTATATGCGTATGTAGTTAGAAGTACTTACCTTTGCTGTCCGGTATAATCGCTATCGCACTACTACCCTCACTTTCTGAATGTGTATACAATGTATCGAGGATAGATTCTCTCCATTAGTCTGTCTGTTGGATTGTAACTCATAAAACTTTTATATTATCGAAGTGACTCGGGAATGGTTTTAATACCTATTTTGACTAAAATCCATCAAGTATTTCTGGTGTAATTAAAGAATATTTGCTAAATATATCCTTCTTAGGCCAGTTTGACATTTCCCTTCGGGCTCACCCACGCAGTGATATCAGGCAGAGGGATCAGTCATGCCCTCATGAGAGGGAAGGCATGTACAGTCGGCAGCAGAAGTTCGCTGCAAGCTTACCCTTGTGGAGTGAATATATTTGTCTGGCAATACTCTATACAGAATAGTTGCTACGATTGCAATTCGTACTTTTACTATAGATTCCATTCATCTTTCACCTCCGTAAGAATAATTTCTCACCTCTCTTGTACAGTACAGCCATGGCTGATTGTGCTGGACAAAGGTTCAAGGAGTGTTGGAGAGCAACTGAACAGAGTTCGAAAAAGTGAGTTTTCTAAACCTCTATCAAGGTTAAGAATTATTTGGATAATTCACTAGTTCAAACTCTATTCAGTTGCTCTCCAACACTCCTTGGACCCTGGTCCAGCACTATCAGACCTGGCTGTACTGTCGCCAGCACGGCCGAATGGTACTGGGGCTCACATTTTTAAGAAATTTAAGTGATTCAGTTCCAGCTGCCAAGACGGCGAAGGGTGCTTCAGCTGTGCACGACTTACCTTCTCTGCTTCTCCCTGGTGTTTCTTCTTTGTATACCAACTCCTTGCACTCGTCCAACCTTCCTGCTTTTGCCCCAAGAAATGCCTATATCAAGCTCTCCTTCTCTGGGAACCCATCTATGGACAGAAAGCTGCGTTGGTTGCCTGATGTCAACAGGGCCTTCCAGCTGCAGCGTGAACTGGCTGAAGTCAAGATGGCTGCTGTCACCTCCCGGCTTGTCTACATCTCTAGGAAGTGTCAGGACATCATTGATAGAGTCAGGCCTCGTAAGTTCCCCAGCTACATCCTCACCCGTTTTCCTATTGATGTTGACTTGATACTTGCCAAAGGATACCCTGGTGTGTACTCTGCCCATCGTTTTTTCCAAGATGGTTCCCCCATTAGCCGTATTGTTGTTGTCTGGAGTCAACCCGATCCACCTCCAAATGAGATTCCTTTGATTTCCGCCCTTGTTTTCCACCGTGTGAGGTGAAGAAACTTCATAATGACCAGCCTTGGTGCTACAGGTGCTGGGGAGTTGGGCATATCTCCCGGTACTGTTCTGCCAGGCCGAAGTGTGCATGATGTGCCGCCGATCATGATTCCAAGACGTGTTCTGTCAGGGGTGAACCATCACGTCCTGCTGCCTCCACCTCTGAGCCTTCACCTCTTGAGGATATGTCTCGATGGAAGAGTGTACTCGTGGGGTCGTCCAAGCTCAGCTTCAGCTTCTCTCGGAAACACCTGCTGGAAACTCTCACTTACTCTCGGGCTAGTGATACCCTGCTGTAGACCTATGGTGTCAGCCAACTTACCACCGTTGCTCTGAACTACCAATTTAGTCTTCCTGGGGAATAAGTAGTTACTCAAGGGTTAGAGTAAACTCGTGGACTGGTCTCAATTTACTGAAGATATATCAGGTACAGGTACAGGTTATACAGACAACTCGTGTCTCTCTAAGATAAGTAGGAGGTGAACCTGTTGTAGCCAAGGCAGGGCGTGTAATGCGCCTTTCCTCTCTAGCAGTCCTCGCTCGTGGTATACACTGCCACACCCTTTCTTAGATGACAGGTTGCGATGATGCTATTTACAATGCTAAGCTTACATATAAAATATAGATAAGTTAGATAAGAGTTTATATAAGAATAAAGTGAGTAAATATATATTGTCCCTTTCTCTACATACGAGATGACAATATGGAGTTGATTATAGTATAGAGATTAACATATAGATAACTACAGAGTGAATCTAGCAATCAGTAGCTCAGCATGGAAGATTCCCTTACGCTGCTACTCAGCACTTTTCAAAGGGTTTTTGTGTCTAATGAAACTGGCTTGAACTGCTTTCAGCTTAACGGTATGTTCCACCACCATAGGTGTATCATGTATCGCGAACTTGATCAGCCGCTGATACAAGTGTCCACGATGCATTCAGCCAGGGGTTAACGTGTGGCATGGATGTACTCGACGTCAGGTCCAGGCTCGTGTCACTACTATTGCTTCGCCTCCACCACCGCCACCACCACCTACCCAGTCTGCTCCTCCTACAAGCCCTGCCTCGCCTCCAGACCTGGCCCTCCGCAAGTCTGTTGCTACCCTCATGCCACGATGTGTGGCTCTCGAGAACCGCTTTTCTGCCCTTGAAGCCAGGATTGATGGGCTGGTTGCTGCTCAGGCTGCTAATGACTCCAAGCTCTCCACCTTGGTCGAGGCTCAGCAAGCTATCAACTCAACTGTCACTACCTTTACCGAAAAGATGGATACTGTTGCATCTCGCCTTGAAAAGCTTTTCGAGTCAGTCCCTTCTCCTGGTCCATCTTCTTCTCCAGGTCGCTCATCTGCCCCCACTCACCGGACTTCTACCTCCAAATACAGAGTTCGCTAGTGATTGCCGGCTGGATGTCATCTCCTGGAATGTATGTGGTATCACCAGTTATGCTAAGCTCACTCAACTGAAGGCCTATGTTTTTCGTCATCATCCCAGTGTTATTTTTCTCCAGGAAGCATTTCCAGGATGGCTGCTCACTGCTGGGCAAGCTCCTCCCCTCTCAGGTTATGTGCCATATGTTCATCCGGTAAGGAATGGTCTCCTGACTTACATACATAGCTCCTTGCCACATTGCCTTCTCCGTACCTCCACTGATCCTGACATGAACTTTCAGCTATTTGAGGGTCTACCTGGGAATGGAATACTCCAACTATGTATTGTCTATTCTGCCCCAGCTAGACTCACTCTTGAGGCTCTTCCTTCTCCAACAGTGTGTGGTATGGTGTATATGGGAGATTTTAATGCTCGGCATTCTGATTTGGGTGATGGTTCTGGCTCTATTAATCGTTATTGTGTTCGTCTCCTTTCAAATATCCGCAAGCATCATCTGACATGCTGGGACACTGGCAGTGCCACTCATTGCCAGGGAGGTACTCTGGATTACATCCTCTCGTCTGGCCTGATAGCATCTCAGGTCCAGTGCTCCTCCGTGCCAGACTTATTCTCTGATCACATTGCTCTTCGGTCTCATTTTTCTCTACCTTCTGGGTCAAGTGCTTCAGTCACTCGTTTGCGTGTTGCTGTGCCCCCTAAGTATTGCCCGACTTACATCTTATTTATGGCCCATGTATTCCCTACATTTGACATATCATCAGCTGAACAGTTGTACTCTGATCTTGTATCTGCTACTCATGACTTTTAGGCTATACGTCTCCTGGCCACACCTCCAGCATTGCCATACTGCCCACTCCTGGACGCTGGATGCACGTATACAGGAGGCAAAGGAGGAGGCTGAACGTGATGGTCTATTGTTTCAAGCCAACCCAACCCCTGACCTGCTCCATCGTCTAGAGATGCTTTAGTTGCCCTGCAGGAGTGTGCTCACACTGAGTCTTGGCATCGGTTCACAGACAGCATCAACCAGCAAACAAGTGTGGCTTCTATGTGGCACCTCATCCGTCGGGTTGTTAAAAAGACACCAGCCTCAATCGTCATCACACTCCCGCCGACTATGCCCAACAACTTGTCGATGCCTGGTCAGAACAATCTACTCCAAACAATCTACCCATCCACATACAAGATGCACTCGCTTCCCGTGCTGCTGTCCATCAGCTACATCTAATGTCTGCTCTGTTACAAGATGATGACGATGATGCAGAGGAGATAACTGAGGAGGAGTTGCGCCGTGCTCTGTCTCGGGGTAGAGCTTCTTCCCCTGGTGATGATGGTATTAATTTTGCTGTGCTGTGCCTACTTCAACAAGTTCCTCTGAACCCTCTACTTCGACTGTACAATTTTTGTCTTCGTGACGATTGTGTATCACGAGCCTGGACCAGCAGCACAATAATACCCATCCCTCAGAATGGCACTGCGAAGTACAGGCCTATTTACCTTACTTCCTGTTTTTGTAAGGTTATGGAGAGAATCTTACTTAATCGTCTAAAGTACCGACTGCAGAATCGCCTTTCTCCATGGCTGTTTGGTTTCCGTCTCCAGCAGAGCACACACCACTGCCTAGTCGACCTGTACTCTCGCCTTTCCAGGGACAGTGTGGTGGCCTTCATTGACATTCGAAGTGCCTTCGATGTTGCTAATAGAGACGTCATTTTGGATCAACTGGTTGACTTTGGGATAAAGGGTAATCTACTACAGTGGATTCGGGGCTACCTGAGTAACAGGACCTCCCGTGTCTTTTTCAGTGGTGTGCTCAGTCCTTTGCGCAGTTTTCATCTTGGTACGCCTCAAGGGGGTGTTCTCAGCCCATTGTTATTTAATATTCTGATGCATCGGTTGTTCACTTCTCTCCCTGATATTCCTGGAACTACAATTTCTTGCTATGCTGATGATATATGTGTTCATTTTTACCTCACCAAGGGATCTCCAGCGGTTTCTTGATTCCTTATCTGTGGCCTTTTCTTACTGTGGCATTATTGTCTCCCCAGATAAGAGCAGAATATTCACCTGCCGCCTTCCTCAAGCTCGGCCTGTGTTCACCATTGGAGGAACTGTTATTCCCATGTGTTCCCAGTTCCGCTACCTTGGCGTGCCAGTCAATATTTGGCTGATTGTCCCTGCCAGACCTCAAGATCATCCCATTGTCCAAGACTTATTGGGTCGTCTCCAGCGCCGACTTACACCATTTCAATGGCTCTCTAACAACTCCTCTGGCATCTCCATCCCAGTAGCCAAAACCATGTATATTGCTCTTATCTGTTCAGTTGTTGATTACCTCTCCCCTGCTTTGATTCAACTTCCTATGGCTACTCTGGAAACTTTAGAAAAATTTCAGAATACAGCAATGAGAATAATTCTCGGCTCTCCAATGTCGACCAGGATAGTGAATATACTTTATTTATTGATGCCATTAGGCATCTGGCGGTGCAACTGCAATGGTCATATACCGCCCAACATAAAATGGTCATCTACATCATTAATAAAATATGTACAAAGATTAAATAATTTTCACTACCTCGAAAGGGAGAAGCAGCATGAATAAAACCCACGTCTTCCAAAAAATCATATATTAATGAAATAACCTACTTAAGTTAGATATATAAAAGAATTGAAATATTAACGAAAGAAACATTAAACTTAAACTATCTAAAAATTAATAGCCATAAATACAATAAAATTCACAATTTGTAGAGGAGGCCAGCCTCCTCCACATAAGAGAGGGTGTTCCCTCCCACACCACAAGCCTCCTCCCCGAGAACCTGAGAGAGACTGTAAGAACCGTCACCCTCCTGGTACTCAGAGAGGTGCCTACGACGAAGGTCACCAAGGCTGGGACACTCAACAATAAGATGCCGAACTGTCAAAGGGACCAGACAATCATCACAGTAGGGAGGGTGAGCCCTCTCCATTAAAAAGCCATGAGTCAATAATGTGTGGCCAATGCGTAGGCGTACAAGAGCCGTTTCCCACCGGCGGGACAGGCCACTGTAGCTCCACAAACCAAGGCGCTGACGGATGTCACGGAGCTTGTTAGCCCCGACGGCATCCCATCTGTCCTGCCAGCAGGAACGAACGGTAGCATCTATGTAGGGTCGAAGGTCCATTGCAGGAACAGGATGACGCCTGGCAGGAGGCCGGGAATTGGAGACCGCAGCCTTAGCCAGGGCGTCAGCCCGCTCATTCCCATCAACACCCACATGGGCTGGGACCCAACAAAAAGTGACTTTGCGGCCACGACGACTCAGGAGGACAAGCCACTCAAGAATGGCCAACACCAGGGGATGGGAAGAGTTAAAATTACATAAAGGCCTGCAAGGCACTACAGGAATCGCTAAAAATAGTAAACGAAAGCTGAGGGAGAGTAAAAATTACTTGGAGGGCATATAAAATGGACGAGAGCTCAGCAGTAAAAATGGACATGACAGAAGGGAGCCTGCCGCCATGGCTAAAGTCAGGAAAGACAACTCTAAAGCCAACTCCAGCATCAGACTTTGACCCATCAGTGTACACAGGGAGGGACTCCCTGTGAGTGAAGGCATGTTCTAAAAAGAGGGAACGAGCCACTGGAGGAGGAAGAGATTCCTTCTTGTCTGTAAAGCAGGTGCAGGGAAAAACTTCTGGAAAAAGCCATGGAGCCACCCTGGGGACCCTCACGGGACAAATCTGGAAGTCATCAATGCCCATCTCCTCCATAGCCTTGATGACCCGGAAGCCAAAGGGCCATGGTGTACGAGAATGTAAAAGGTAGTACTGAGACATGATATCAGATGACACCGCCAAGCGGGGAAGGGAGTCAGGAAGTTGATGTAATCGATGCCAACAACGAACCATCAAGGACTGGCGACGGAGATCAAGAGGTGGCTCATTAGCGTCCACCAGGAGACTGTGGATTGGGGACGACCTGAAGGCTCCGGTCGCCAGACGTACTCCAGCATGATAAACAGGGTCTAAAACCCTGAGACGGGCATCGGTGGCAGAAGAGTACACCTCACACCCATAGTCGAGTTTTGACTTAATAAGAACATGGTATAGGCGGAGGAGGGTGGCCCGATCAGCCACCCAGGATGTATGGCCTAGGACCCTCAACAGGTTAAGAGCCTTGAGGCAAGAGACCTTAAGTGTACGTAAGTGGGGAACCCAAGTCAGACGTTTGTCAAAAAGGAGACCCAAAAAGCGAGTCTCCTCGACACAGTGCATCCGATGACCATACATGAATAAGTCCGGATCAGGGTGAACGCCTCGGATGCGGCAGAAGTGCATAGCAACTGTCTTGGAAGGAGAAAATCAAACCCCATGAGAACCAGTCCAACGTGACACCCTGTCAAGGGCAAGCTGCATGCGCCGCTCCGCCACTGACATACGGGAAGCAGCAAACCAGACTGCTAGGTCGTCAACGTACATCGAGTTAGCTATACCGTCTGGAAGGGATGAGGCAATGGCATTAATTGCTACTGCAAACAATGTGACACTGAGGACGCTTCCCTGGGGGACGCCCTCCTCCTGTGCAACAGATGCTGAGTGGGTTGTACCAACCCTCACAGAAAAACTGCGACCACTGAGAAACTCCTTAAGAAAGCATGGAAGGCGACCCCGCAGGCCATATAAATGGAATTGCTGCTAGAGGCCATATTGCCATGTAGTGTCATAGGCTTTCTCTAAATCAAAGAATACACAGACAAAGTGTTGATGTCGTGCAAAGGCCTCACATGCAGCAGCTTCCAACCTGACCAGAGCATCTGTAGCGGAACGGTGTTTACGAAAGCCAGACTGGGACGGAGACATGAAATTACCCCGTTCCAAGAAGTATACCAGTCTGACATTCACAATCTTTTCAAATAGTTTACAGAGACAGGAGGTCAAGGCAATTGGTCGATAATTGAGGGCAACACCAGAGTCCTTGCCTGGCTTGAGGAAAGGAAGGATGGTAGCAACCCTCCACCCAGAAGGGAAGACACCCTCCAGCCAGATTCTGTTATATAAAGCTAAAAGAAATGAGATCGCCTCCTCACCCAAGGAGAAGTGTCGCCGCAGAGAGAGAGAGCAGAATGCAGGTCTCTCAGGGTGAATATATGGTTATAACTTTCATTCTCGTTCCCTGAGAAATCCAGGACAGTACGCTCCTTGGCTCTTAACTCATGCCTGACGGCCAGAGGTCGAGTGTCACGGTTGGAGTGTTTAGGAAAAGCCTCCACCATGGTATTGGCCACGGTCAAACCATCCATGATCTTAATTCCATTGACCTTAAGTACAGATGGAGTACTAGGAGAAAACTTCCCCGCCATCTTACGGCCTCTCCTAAACACTTGAGTGAGTGGAGTTTTAGTATTAATTGAAGACACATAGGCCTTCCAAGATGCACGTCGGGCCTCTTTTAAGACTCGTCTAGCCCGAGCCCTTGCCCGTCGGAAGTCCTCTAAAAGAGTTGGGTCCCAACGATTGCGACGAAGGCGAGAGAAAGCAGCACGCTTCTCCCGCACAGCATTGGTGCAAACTGGTGACCACCAAGGGACAGGACGGTTGGGAAAGTCGCCAGAAGTTCGAGGGATAGAGTTGAGAGCAGCAGAGTGGAGCATATCAGTGAAGTATGTTACAGCCTCGTCAGAGATACCGAAATCCGCTACAAAAGAGACCGAAGAAGTTAGCTCTCTAAAAAACTGCCAGTCAGCATTCTCTAATTTCCACCTAGGAAGACGAGACTGTGGTTCATACCTGTTACCTTCTAAAAGTATAGGGAAATGGTAACTGCCATATAAATCAGGCAACACTCTCCAAGTAAAATCCAACAGAGCACTGGGTGAGGAGAAGGAAATGTCAATAGCGGTAAAAGTCCCAGTAGGGCTATTAAAATGTGTCACATCTCCCGTATTTAAAACCCCTAGTCCCTCATCCTCAATAAAAAAAGCCAATAAAACACCCCTGGGGTTGACCGAACTGTCACCCCACAGAGGATGACGACCATTAAAATCAGCCAATAAAATAAAGGGAGAGGGAAGGTCCCGTACAAGACGGTTGAGATCACCCCTCTCAACTGTAACACTGGGAGGAATGTATAGACTGCACATAGTGTACGGGCGGTCCATACATACCTTAACTGCAACAGCCTGGAGCGGAGTGTCAAGCTCCAGGCTCGTGCATGGAATATCTCGGCGAACTAGGATGGCAGAGCCACCATGGTGACCCTGCCCTTCAAATGAACTGGAATAAAATGCAGAGTATGATGGAGGACTGACAGGAATGTAGTCCCCAAGCATTGTCTCTTGGAGAGAAACACATGCAGGAGAGAAGCTAGAGAGAAGAACGCGCAGTTCCTCCCAAGAAACACACAAGCCACGGCAATTCCACTGAAGGACCTTGAACAGTGTTACTTTAGTACTGATTTTTGGGAAGCCTCACGGAGGTACTTCCCACTACCACCTCGACTTGAGGGTTTACTCAAACAATAAGATTTGTCTAATCCTGGGCCAATAGAAGAAGAGCGAACCTAAGGAGTAGTACGTGGGGCAGTAATTGGGACTCGTAGACAAGTCCCTGAAGCATCTGATATGTTAGAAGAAGATGAAGGTATATGAGATGGGATATTCTTTGAAACAATTACAATGGTATTGTCTTGTACAGCAGTGGTATCACTGACACAGGCAGATACATCAACATCCATAATACAGGTGGTAGAATCACTCCGCTGCACAAGCGGAAGAGAAACTGAATCTTTTGAAGTCACAACATCCGTGGCATCCACATTAACTTCACGCCCCTCTGATGATCCCGAAGGAAGCTTGCGAGGAGGAACTTCTGTTGAATCAAGAGATTCATCAGAGCCACGAGAACGCTTCTGGTGAAATTGAGAAGAAACTATGGATGAGTCCACAGAGATGGTTGCCTTACAAGGAGGAACATCTATAGAGTCAAGTGCCTCAGAGGAACCACGAAGGCGTCTCTGTGGCAGTTTAGGTGACTTCAGTTTCATTTTTGGAGAGCGTGTGGCAGCGTGAACCTCTACCACATGAACACCTTTAGCTAATTTCTGAGAATTGTCATCAGTTGAAGGGTCACCAGAATGAGTGTCTGATAAAGTTTCCAAGACAGAGAAACTATTATGTAGAGTAACCTTTGAAACGCTCTCACTAGAGCAAAAAGCAGCTGCCTCTTGAGAGGGTTGAGAGGGTGCTGCAACCGATTTAGGGCGAAGGGTGGAGGCGTATGTCTTCACACTACCATCCTTCTGTCGCATGAAGTTGAGTTGCCATCTGGCACTACCTATGTTAATTAATTGGGTATTAGCCAAGTGGAGGATATCGTGCTCATGGAGGTACATCTTACATTGGCGAGAGCGCAAGGGGTGAGCATGTCTGCAGTAAAAGCAGTAACTCTCTGACCGACTTTCAGAAGCAAGATGTGAGTCAAGAGCAGAACAATTACCACACCGGGAACGGTTGTTGCAGTTCCTCCTCCCATGACCAAACTCATAACAACAGAAACACTGTAGGGGACGCTCAACAAAAGGCTTCACCTCAAATGAGGTGGGGTTAATGTTAATGTGATATGGGATATGCGAGCCATAGAAGGTGAGGATGATCATATTTTTACTGCCTTTCATCTTTGTTACTCGTTGGACACTGTCTGGGCACTTAGCGAGAATGTCCTCTTCAAATAATTCATACAGGTCTTCATTATACATACGCCCCGTGCTATAATTAAATGTTCGATGTGGTTTAATAGGTTCAAACATGCTCTCAGAAGGACAGGGGAGATTGAAGAGCATCATGGCCTGTGTAAGATCTTTGGCTCTGATTAAAACGCCCTAACCATATTTCTTTATGTGGCCCATTGGTAATAATCCAATTTCTTTCTCCAGATACAGGGAAGCATGGATATGGTTACCACGTCCCTCCCTGTAGTAAGCCACAAACCAAAAGGGTGTAGGAACCCGACGTTCCTTTGGGACATGTTCTACAGAGTCATCAAGTAATTATGTTAGGGCAGTAGTCATTGTCGCTGTCAACTACATTGGTGGACCGCGTCAGCTGAACTTTACAGAGAGTATCCCCCACCGGCAGAGAATCTTTTGCCACAAATGCTGCTTTGGCAGCAGCATTTGTATTGAAAGTAATATAGCACCGATTAGACCTACAATCACTGTCATATGTGATTCGGATTCGAAGAACTACTCCAAAACACTTAGAAATGGAGTTGATAGCAGCATAGGAACAGGATGCAAGTACATTCGTTAACATTAACGTGTCCAAATCGCTTACAGGTTTCTTCGACACAACACCCGACCCGCTAGGTCTAGTCTTATCTGCAGCTTTCTGCTTACTACCACGACCAGAGAGTGACGTCTAGAGGGCCTGGTCGACCACCGCTCGAGGAAGAGATTGGGGCTTTTCTATATCAATATATCATTGGTTTAGTGTTGTTGGCCCCAGGAGCCAAGAGCTACTACCTACCGGGCAGATGAGGGGACCGAGCGCTGGTCGCCGCGGGGCCACTTGTTTCAAAAAGCAGCCCCAATGGCTCGAAAAAAGTTTGCCCACGACAGTGCTGAGACCCCCTTCCCCAACATCTCCCGGCCCAGACACCCAACCATCCAACATAGGATGGCCCCTAGAGGGCAGCACTGTTGGCCCGTACTTGCAGCCTAATGCATGGGAACCATTTAGTCTGGTCTCTCACTGGCGACCTTACCAGCATGGGAAGCACTCTTTCCCCGAAATCGGGGCAGAGCAGGGGCCAGAGCTCCATCTAGTCTAGCTCGCCAGGTCTCAGAGACACACAAGCCATCCCACCACATCAAGGCGGTTCCCAATGGGGGGGTAGTGAATATACAGCGTTAGTTGTGTCTTCCCCCATTAGTCGAGAGAATTTATTGTAATGTTACTTGCTTCACTGTCAAGTGCCTCCATTTCCCACATCTTTCACCCCATTACTCTCAGATAGTCAGGACTTCTCTTAGACCAAACTCCCCTGTCCCTCCCGCACTGCCTGCTGGACGTACTCTTATATGGTATGTTTCCTATATGTTCCGTAGTCTTAATATAGATATAATTGTTGTAGACATCCCCCCAGGGCCCCCTCCATGAATGCTACCAACACCTGATTTATGCTTCACACCTACTTCCAAATCGGAACTGCCTTCTCTACTGTGGCAGTTGGCTTTGGAACATATAGAAACAGTGACATCCTCCATCACTGATCCATACTGCCTCTACACTGATGGCTCATTGCAGGTGGATGGTACAGCAGGTTGTGCCATTTTCTCGCCTGACATGGAGTTACCTCCAGGGGGCTGGGTTGGCCATCGTCTCTGTAACCACTCTAGCTCAACATTGTGTGAACTGTATGCCATTCTGGATGCTGTTAGTCTTGTTTGTCAACGTGGAGTGAATGCTGCCATTTTTTGTGACTCCAAACCTGCACTTCATTCCCTCTCTATTGTTCAGCCCACACACTCTACTGTTATTCAGCAGATTTTATCGTTTTGGCCTTATTGCATCATCGTAACTTGACTGTCAAATTTTTATGTAGCTTTACGTCACAATGGTAAAGTTGACAGAGTCGCAATGGAAGGCTGCCATCTGCCTCCTCGTGGTGTTGGACGTCCTCTCTCCCTGACATGTTACCTTTCTAGAGTTCGCTCCGCCGCTCTCCTCCCTGTACGGCGACGCAGGGATGCAGAGAGGCACTTCAGCATCTCCATCACCCATTGCGAGTCCGTCTGCCGTCACAAATATTCCTACCATCGTCGAGGCCTCATGGCTTGGAGGCACAATGTAGTCTCTGCTCGTTTGAGGCTTGGCTACCTGCCACCGTGGCAGGTTGCTGGGATGCAGGGTGAGCCTCCCTTCACAGAGTGTCGCTTGTGTCGAGCGCCTCGTACTAACACTGTAGAGCACTATTGCCTGGCCTGTCCCACTGTCCGACACAGGGGTGAGCAGGTCTCTCAAGCCTATTCTGGATTTCGAAAGATGCGCACTACTATTGATCTTCTTTTACAAATGTGCAAAAATTTAAATGTGCAAATTTTGTTGAAAACAAACAACAGATTTGTACAGTATATTTCTTGATTGTATGACTCTACCTGGAAATTTGGTATCATGCAAGAGTTGTACAATATAGGCTTGCGGGGGAAGTTTTCTAAATCACAGCAAATTTTGGGTCCGTTTGGGGACAGCCCTCCATGATTTAATGCACCAAAAGGAAGGAGTCCCACAGGTCTGTATGTTAAGTGTCACCCTGTTTGCGGTGGCAATAAACTATTTCACTCTATGCCTTGATGACTTGGCAGTCTGGTTTGTTGCAGTCTTGCCTCAAAGCTCTTAACCTGTTGAGGGTCCTGGGCCATACGTCCTGGGGGGCTGATCGGGCCACCTTCCTCCACCTATACCGTGTTTTTATTAGGTCGAAACTCGACTATGGATGTGAGGTGTACTCATCTGCCATCGGATGTCCGTCTCAGAGTCTTGGACCCTGATCATCATGCTGGCGTACGTCTGGCGATCGGAGCTTACTGGTCGTCCCCCAATCCCCAGTCTCATGGTGGACGCTGATGAGCCACCTCTTGATCTCCGTCGTCAGTCCTTGATGGTTAGTTGTTGGCATCGATTACATCAACTTCTTGACTCCCTTCCCTGCTTGGCGGTGTCATCTGATATCATGTTTCAGTACTACCTTTTACATTCTCGTACATCATGGCCCTTTGGCTTCCGGGTCAGGAAGGCTATGCGTTGGTTCCCGCTGGTAGAACAAATGGGATGCCATCGGGGCTAACAAGCTCCGCGGCATCCGCCAGCGCCTTGGTTTGTGGAGCTACAGCGGCCTGTCCTGCAGGTGGGAGACGGCTCTTGTCCGTCTCCACATTGGCCACACATTATTGACTCATGGTTTTTTAATGGAGAGGGCTCACCCTCCCTACTGTGGTGATTGTCTGGTCCCTCTGACAGTATGGCATCTTATTGTCGAGTGTCGAGTGCCGGGCGGGTTACGGTTCTTATAGTCTCTCCCAGGCCCTAGGGGAGGAGGCTTGTGGTGTGGATTAAGCTGACCTCCTCCCCAAATTGTGAATTTTATTATATTTATGGCTATTCATTTTTAGGTAGGTAAAGCTTAATGTTTCCTTAGTTTATATTTTAATTCTTTTATACATTTAACTTAAGTAGGTTATTTGATTAAAATATGATTTTTGGAAGATGTGGCTTTTATTCATGCTGCTTCTCCCTTTCGAGGTAGTGAAAATTATTTAATGTTTGTACATATTTTATTAATGATGTTGATGACCATTTTATGTTGAGCGGTATGGCCATTGCTGTTGCGCCGCCAGATGCCTAAAGGTATCAATAAATAAATCATAATCATGTTCTTTTAATCATGCTGCCTATCCCTTTTCGGGGTGGAGAAGTCTGTTTAGTTTGTGTAAATATTTTATTAATTATGTAGATGACTATTTTATGTTGGGCGGAATATGACCATAGCTGTTGCGCCGCCAAATGCCTCATGGCATTGATAAATCAATCAATCAATCAATCGGTTCAGCTGATGCGGTCCATAAATGTGGTTGACAGTGACAGTGACTACTGCTCCAACAACTTTGATGATTCAGTAGAGCATGTCCCTAAGGAGCAATGGGCGTGTATACAATGAGGACCTGTATGAATTATCAGAAAATGACATTCTTACCATGCGTCCTGATAGTTCCCAAAAGGTAACAAAGACGAAAGGCAGTAGAAATATGAGCATCCTCACTTTCTATGTCTCGCATATCTGAGATCGCATTTTCAGCAACCCTACCTCTCTTAGGGTGAAGCCCTTTGTTGAACGTCCTGTTATGAGTTTGGTCATGGGAGGAGGAACTGTACAAACCGTTCCCGGCGTGGTAATTATTCTGCCCTTGAGTCACATCTTACTTCTGAGTGCCAGTCAGATAAATAAATATTTCCTACCCCTGTGCCGCTGGTGTCAAGAAGTGTAGTCTATTCCACTCCTATTATTGTATGGTTAAAAATTATGTGGGGCACTGGAGAAGTCTAGAACAATACTTCTAAAATAAACATATTACATTGACAATTAATAACATCTTAACAAAGAGTAAAAATAATACGCAAACTGCTAAAATTTCTTAGCGAGACAAAACTTTATGACGTTATATAGATTGAAAAATAAAATGAAACCTTTGGGTTAATGACCTTTGGCTATATGTTACTGGTTGATAGCCAATAATACCAACAAATAAGTAAGTAATTAAGCAGTTCAGGTTTCAATAGTAGCAGGAGCAGGTTCCAGGGTGTTGTTGCTGCCTTGACTGAGGCAGTACACGTTGTTGTGTTGGTTGTGGTTATGACACTAGCCTTATCCTGTTACTTCTGTGCACACTTCTAATAATTACAGGTACATATGTATAACGTGTTTCAACCGTGAATAACCAGTGCATTGCCAGTGTATACCAAAGATGTAATTGTGTAAAATCAACCAGTGTAGATTCATTGTATAATATTATAGTGTATTATATTGTGGATATAATAGTTTATGGGGTCAATGTATCATTGCTAATGTATTTATGTAAATGCTGATGACAGGATTGAAAGAAGGGAGTGTTAAAGGAATGTGAACAATACTAGAATCCGTAACCACTTGCAGCCGTATTTTGTGACTGACAACCAATTAGATGTCATTAACCCTAGATACGAAGAATAGTGCCATATGGAATCATGGTTATTGCGTTTTCGCTGTCAATTGTGTCCAGAATAATGGATAATTGGCTACTTTTGTGACATCCCCAAGCAGCAGGCAGAGTGGGCTTACTGTGTGAACTCATGAATCGTACTCCTGGTACTTCCTCTGCCCTCGATGAGTAACCGCTTATCCAATTGGAACAGGACTTCCATAATGGTGATTTTTTGTAAAATAAATTATTTCTCTGTTCAGCCATTGTGATTCATTTGTATTACTTGAATGCAACACTTACGAGTATATTAGCCAAATATGATAGTTTGCATACGTAAATATGACCCATATTATGCAATTATAAAGAGGTATATATATAATTTTTTGTCTTTTTATTGTAGTTTTATCATCATGGCTCTGAAACGATTTTGTTACATGACTGATAAGGCCCTGGAGGAGTATGTGAACTCAGGGGCATTCAACAAAACTGTAGACATTACATTAGAATCAACGAGTGACTGTGAAACCCCAAGTGTGTGTCCGGACAAGCCATTTTCCACCCCGACTCGTTCTCTTGTTACCAACTCGTCCCATACCATCCACCTCTTGTACCTCACCCCCCCCCCCAACGGGAACCGCCTTGACGTGGTGGGGGTACTTGCGTGTCTCTGAGACCTGGTGAGCTGGACTAGAGGGGGCTCCGGCCCCTGCTCTGCCCCGATTTCGGGGAGAGAGGGCATCCCATGCTAGTAAGGTCGCCAGTGAGAGACCAGATTAAATGGTTCCCATGCATTAGGCTGCCAGTACGGGCCAACAGCGCTGCCCTCCGGAAGGAATGCCCCCTAGCGGCCGTCCTATGTTTGATGGTTGGGTGTCTGGGCCGGGAGATGTTGGGGAAGGGGGTCTCAGCACCGTCGTGGGCAAACTTTCGAGCCATTGGAGCTGCTTTTTAAAACGAGTGGCCCCGTAGGGGAAGAGGTACCCCGCCCGCGGCGACCAGCGCTCGGTCCCCTCATCTGCCCTGTAGGTAGTATCTCTTGGCTCCTGGGGCCAAAAACAACAAATCAATGATATATGGATACAGAAAAGCCCCAATCTCTTCCTCGAGTGGTGGTCGACCAGGCCCTCGAGACGTCACTCTCTGGTCGTGGTAATATGCAGAAAGCTGCAAATAAGAGTAGACCTAGCAGGTCGGGTGTTGTGTCGAAGAACCCTGTTAGCGATCTGGACATGTTAATGTTAACGAATGTACTTGCATCCTTTTCCTATGGCGCTATCCACTCCAATTTTAGGTGCTTTGGAGTAGTCCTTCGAATCCGAATCACATATGACAGTGATTGTAGGTCTAATCGGTGTTATATTACTTTCAATACAAATGCTGCAGCCAAAGCAGCATTTGAGGCAAAAGATTCTCTGACTCTGGGGGATACTCATTGTAAAGCTCAGATGATGCGGTCCATCAATGTAGTTGACAGTGACAATGACTACTGCCCAAATATATTTGATGACACTGTGGAGCATGTCCCAAAGGAACGTCGGGTTCCTACACTTTTGGTTTGTGGCATACTACAGGGAGGGACGTGGTAACCTTATCCATGCTTCCCGGTATCTGGAGAAAGAAGTTGGATTATTACCAATGGGCCACATAAAGAAATATGGTTAGGGCGTTTTAATCAGAGCCAAAGATCTTACACAGGCCATGATGCTCCTCAATCTCCCCTGTCCTTCTGATAGCATGTTTGAATCTATTAAACAACATTCTCGCTCTGTGCCCAGACAGTGTCCAACGAGTAACGAAGATGAAAGGCAGTAAAAATATGATCATCCTCACTTTCTATGGCTCGCATATCCCATATCGCATTAACATTAACCCCACCTCATTTGAGGTGAAGCCTTTTGTTGAGCGTCCCCTACAGTTTTTCTGTTGTTATGAGTTTGGTCATGGGAAGAGGAACTGCAACAACCATTCCCAGTGTGGTAATTGTTCTGCTCTTGACTCACATCTTACTTCTGAGTGTCGGTCAGAGAGTTACTGCTTTTACTGCAGAAATGCTCACCCTTTGCATTCTCGCCAATGTAAGATGTACCTACTTGAGCAGGATATCCTCCACTTGGCTAATACTTAATTCATTAGCATAGGTAGTGCCAGATGGTAACTCAACTTCAGGCGACTGAAGGATGGTGGTGTGAAGACATACGCCTCCTCCCTTCGCCCTAAATTGCTTGCAGCACCCTCTCAACCCTCTCAAGAGGCAGCTGCTTTTTGCTCTAGTGAGAACGTTTCTAAGGTTACTCTACATAATAGTTTCTCTGTCTTGGAAACTTTATCGGACACTCATTCTGGTGACCCTTCAACTGATGACAATTCTCAGACTTTAGCTAAAGGTGTCCATGTGGTAGAGATTCACGCTGCCCCACGCTCTCCCAAAATGAAACTTAAGTAATTTAAACTGCCACAGAGACACCTTCGTGGTTCCTCTGAGGCATTTGACTCTATAGATGTTCCACCTTGTGAAGCAACCATCTCTGTGGAATCATCCATAATTTCCTCTCAATTTCACCAGAAGCGTTCTCGTGGCTCTGATGAATCTCTTGATTCAACAGAAGTTCCTCCTCGCAAGCTTCCTTTGGGATCATCAGAGGGGCGTGAAGTTAATGTGGATGCCACGGATGTTGTGACTTCAAAAGATTCAGTTTCTCTTCCGCTTGAGCAGCGGAGTGATTCTACCACCTGTGTTATGGATGTTGATATATCTGCCTGTGTCAGTGATACCACTGCTGTACAGGACAGAACCAATGTAATTGTTTCAAAGAATATCCCATCTCATATACCTTCATCTTCTTCTAACATATCAGATGCTTCAGGGACTCGTCTACGGGTCCCAATTACTGCCCCAAGTACTACTCCTCGGGTTCGCTCTTCTTCTAGTGGCCCAGGATTAGACAAATCTTATTGTTTGAGTAAACCCTCAGGTCGAGGTGGTAGTGGGAAGTACCTCCGTGAGGCTTCCCAAAAATCAGTACTAAAGTAACATCGTTCAAGGTCCTTCAGTGGAATTGCCGTGGCTTGCGTGCTTCTTGGGAGGAACTGCTCGTTCTTCTCTCTAGCTTCTCTCCTGCATGTGTTTCTCTCCAAGAGACAATGCTTGGGGACTACATTCCTGCCAGTTCTCCAGCATACTCAGCATTTTATTTCAATTCATTTGAAGGGCAGCGTCATCATGGTGGCTCTGCTATCCTAGTTAGCCGAGATATTCCATGCACGAGCCTGGAGCTTGACACTCCGCTCCAGGCTGTTGCAGTTAAGGTTTTTATGGACCGCCCGTACACTATGTGCAGTCTATACCTTCCTCCCAGTGTTACAGTTGAGAGGGGTGATATCAACCGTCTTGTACGGGACCTTCCCTCTCCCTTTATTTTATTGGGTGATTTTAATGGTCGCCATCCTCTGTGGGGTGACAGTTCGGTCAACCCCAGGGGTGTTTTATTGGCTTCTTTTATTGAGGATGAGGGATTAGGTGTTTTAAATACGGGAGATGTGACACATTTTAATAGCCCTACAGGGACTTTTACCGCTATTGACATTTCCCTCTCCTCACCCAGTGCTCTGTTGGATTTTACTTGGAGAGTGTTGCCTGACTTATATGGCAGTAACCATTTCTCTATACTTTTAGAAGGTAACAGGTACGAACCACAGTCTCGTCTTCCTAGGTGGAAATTAGAGAAGGCTGACTGGCAGTTTTTTAGAGAGCTAACTTCTTCTGTCCCCTCTGTAGCCGATTTTGGTAGCTCTGACGAAGCTGTAACATATTTCACTGATATGCTCCACTCTGCTGCTCTCAACTCTATCCCTCGAACTTCTGGCGACTTTCCCAAACGTCCTGTCCCTTAGTGGTCACCAGTCTGCACCACTGCTGTGCGGAAGAAGCGTGCTGCTTTATCTCGCCTTCATCGCAATCGTGGGAACCCAACTCTTTTAGAGGACTTCCGTCGGGCAAGGGCTCGGGCTAGACGAGTTTTAAAAGAGGCCCGACGTGCATCTTGGAAGGCCTATGTGTCTTCAATTAATACTAAAACTCCACTCACCCAAGTGTTCAGGAGAGTCCGTAAGATGGCGGGGAGGTTTTCTCCTAGTTCTACACCTGTACTTAAGGTCAATGGAATTAAGATCATGGATGGTTTGACAGTGGCCAATACCATGGCGGAGGCTTTTGCAAAGGTCTCCAGCCGTGACTCTCGACCTCTGGCTGTCAGGCATGAGTTAAGAGCCAAGGAGCGTACTGTCCTGGATTTCTCAGGGAAAGAGAATGAAAGTTATAACCATATATTCACCCTGAGAGACCTGCATTCTGCTCTCTCTCTCTCTGCGGCGACATTCCTCCTGGGCCAGACAACATCCCATATCTTACGACACTTGAGTGAGGAGGCGATCTCATTTCTTTTAGCTTTATGTAACAGAATCTGGCTGGAGGGTGTCTTCCCTTCTGGGTGGAGGGTTGCTACCATCCTTCCTTTTCTCAAGCCGGGCAAGGACTCTGGTGTTGCCCTCAATTATCGACCAATTGCCTTGACCTCTTGTCTCTGTAAACTATTTGAAAAGATGGTCAGACTGGTATACTTCTTGGAATGGGGTGATTTTCTGTCTCCGTCCCAGTCTGGCTTTCGTAAACACCGTTCCACTACAGATGCTCTGGTCAGGTTGGAAGCTGCTGCATGTGAGGCCTTTGCACGACATCAACACCTTGTCTGTGTATTCTTTGATTTAGAGAAAGCCTATGACACTACATGGCAATATGGCATCCTGCAGCAACTCCATTTATATGGTCTGCGGGGTCGCCTTCCACGCGTTCTTAAGGAGTTTCTCAGTGGTCGCAGTTTTTCTGTGAGGGTTGGTACAACCCACTCAGCATCTGTTGCACAGGAGGAGGGCGTCCCCCAGGGAAGCGTCCTCAGTGTCACATTGTTTGCAGTAGCAATTAATGCCATTGCCTCATCCCTTCCAGACGGTATAGCTAACTCGATGTACGTTGACGACTGTGACGGTGATGTGAGAATGATAGATAATGTAATTTATAATATGACAATTACAACTTACCTTGCCCTGTTAATTTATGATCTCGTTGGTTGGCTGCAGCGAAGAACAAAAAGTCGGGGATTAATTCCCCGTTTAGGCCCCATCCACCATACACATAATAAATTTTTATGTTAAGGGGTTCTTCCCGATATATGTTTATTTATATAGATAACAAATCTACTGGTGTATTCAAACAACCAATTTGCAAATTTCTATATTTATTCAACTCCAGTATGCCAACATGAATAATTAAATTTCACACACACACACAACTCACGCTCACGCAACGCTAACTAGCTACTCGCTCTCGCTACGTCTCGCTCTCGCTCACGTGACGATAGTCTAGGTTACGTTAACACTGTAGTAATTCTATCAATTGTTACGCAAGTTGGAATATTTTTCTAATGTCTCACACTTAGAGTCTCACAACACACTCGTAATTTTTCTTCAAAGATCCAACTCCCCCTCACCTAATTCAGTTACTGAACCAGCGTCAATGCAACTAGTCAGTATACAACTGTAAAGCCTTGTGAATCGCGTAATATACAACGAATTCGGCGTTTACGTTGATCACTCCCCACTGCACACGTGGAGGATTGATCTAGGTAAGGGAAGCTGACGATACGAGTGTGTTCCCTTCGAGTGTGTCCTGTTCCAACTGACCCCAATTCTTCCTCCTTAACTGGAGAATGTAAGTTCAAATTTCTACTGACTCCTCCTCCTATCTGTGTTCGTTTTTCCTAACTGGCTACGATTTACATTGTACCCACTTATACTTTTGTTATACATGCAATTTCAATTTACCTATGGCGTACTAATAATTCCCGATAATCTCCCTCCACTTCACGATCATTTGCAATACCATAAGTTACCCTGGGGTAGCATAATTGATCAATACAAGATGTACTTAATGTACGAACACCTATATGACTGAATGTGACAATTTCGGTTGAAACCCGGCCTTCCTGACCCTTTTCTAATTTTGGCTACTAATCCGGTACCTGCGGATTAAGACTACCTGCAGATTAACCCGCACCTACATCAACCCACTCCTGTCTCCTTTGTCTCATGAATGGAATATTCCAGAACCTTCTCTAGAACATTCTATATTGACACCAGTATGGAATTTTCCAACTCTCTGTAATTCAAATTACGTCACGAGTATTATGTCTGACTCGTGACATTCGCCCACACAAAGAGACATTGCTCTATGCAATGTTTAATAGATTCGTGAAGTGGTAACGACGCCCTTGCATGTATAACTTTACAATAACAATTCATCCACACTTCACTTATTCTTGTATGTGTCAATTACTATCACCAGTTACGTGTTCATTTTTGCCAATGAGTGGAAAACTCCCAACAGTTACTTTAGCTTTTCAATCTTAGGAAGAAACTCCGAGACAAGAATGAATGTACCTGGTAATTTCTGCTCAGTACAATTTGTACACATTTAAGCAATATATAAGTGTGGTGTATGTAATGCATTGTGTATTTGTTACATAATATGTAGGAAATGCAACAATATCTCTGGAAGGCAATACATATATTAGTAAATTATCCGAGCCTTGAATCAGAGTAAACCGCTGGAATCCGTGTCTTGGATAAGGCTACAAAAAAAATAATGCAATAATATTCTGGAAGGCAATATATTGTTAGTAAATTATCCGAGCCTTGGATCAGAGTAAACCGCTGGAATCTGTGTCTTGGATAAGGTTACACAAAATACTGCAATAATAATTCTGGAAGGCAATATATTGTTAGTAAATTATCCGAGCCTTGGATCAGAGTAAACCGCTGGAATCCGTGTCTTGGATAAGTTGCACAAAATACAATACATAGAACATCGGATTTTCCCAACACCCTAGGAACCCCCTTGATCTTAGTCGCATAAGACTCGTGCTCGTTGCGCTCGGAGAGGTAACAATTTACGAGCAATTCGACCCGGAGGATACTTCTGCCAGTCGATCTACGCATGAATATTTACTCGGTTAACTCTCCTTCAAGCAATCGTGACATAAGGTCTGCCCCGACATTAGCACTTCCCTTTTATGTATCGTACTGAATTGCTAATCCTAGCAAAAATATCTTGCTGATCACACATGGGTTCTGCATCGACCTTAGTGACAGCTTTGACACGCCAGAAATCTCCACAAATGCGTACTAATCTCATGACAGGCTACGTTGGCAACAGCAGGCCTGTCAGAGAACACACGTGAATATTTTGCCAGTACCGCATTGACTCTTGCAAGCTGGTCTGGTCTTAAATTCTCCGAAACGGAGACCTCAGCCACTGTCTCACCTTGACGAGCTTCAGCCGTCTGGGGAGTATATCCCTCGTCACCCTCGGGGATTACCACAGCAGCGCTAACCATGTCTACTGCTGGGGAAAAATGACCACGGACTAGACTTAACACTTCACTCTGTTCTGAGGTGAGGTTACAACAGCCTGCCCCTACTGTGGTAACAATGGAAGTACACCCCTGTTGGGTGGTGTAATATTCTTTAAGCATATTAATATGGAACCGCTTGGCTTCACCTTTGATTTTAACTATGTAGTTAAGGTCATTTACATTCTTGACTACTTCAAAGGGACCCTTCCACTGAGCCAACAACTTATTGTGAGCTGTTGGTAACAGAACGAGACACTTCCCCCCTACCTGTAGCGTTCGGAGCTTAGTTTTCCTATCATAGTAGGACTTCTGAATCTCCTTCGCTTTAGATAACTCCTGCTTTGCAATCTCGCAGGTTTGCTGTAATCGTTCTGCCAAATCAATTACATAGGAATAAGTGGTTTTCACCACGGGATCCGATTCCTCATCGTCCCAAAGTTCACGTAGAACCTGAAGTGGTCCTCGAGCAGGTTTACCATACACTAACTCGAATGGACTAAATTGCAACGATGCTTGAGGTGCTTCGCGATACGCGAACAGTAGTGGCGAGATATACCTGGACCACTCCCTAGGTTGTTCTACTGCCATCCTCCTCAACATTTTCTTGAGAGTACCATTAAACCTCTCACACAACCCATTACACATTGGATGATAAGGTGTTGTCCTCAACCCTTTAACTGAGAGTAATCTCCACAATTCCTCCATCATCGCGGAGGTAAATTGACTGCCTCGGTCGGACAATACCTGCTTTGGTATGCCGACACGACAGAATATATCCAACAAGGCTTCAGCCACTGTAGTGGCTTCAATATCACGCAGAGGCACTGCTTCAGGCCATCTGGTCGCGAAATCCACACAGGTAAGAATGTACTTGGCACCGTCCGTAGCACTCGGAATAATCGGTCCAACAATATCAACCGCTACTCTCTCAAATGATTCTGAGATTAGCGGTAGAGGTTTTAGAGGTGCGGGCTTCACCCGACCCCTGTCACACGTTTTCTGACAAACGTCACATGACCTCAACAATCTCCCTATCTCTCTCCCCATACCTGGCCAATAGAAATGAAACTGAATCCTATCAATTGTTTTCCTCATCCCCATATGACCCCCTAATATAGAATGATGACCCAGGGTAAACACAGCCTGTCGGTATTTCTCTGGTACGAGAAACTGAACCCTCTCTTCCCCATCGGGGTTTACTGTACGTCGGTAAAACCTGTTTCTCCTCCTGACATAACTGGTTACAATACCATGTCGATCTCTACTGTCACCCTCAAGTGCCTGCTTGAGAACAAGTGCCAATGAAGGGTCACTTGCTTGCTCAGCAATTACATCCTCGCAATTTACGAGGTCGGCGGCAGTTGTCACTTGAAGTGGAACAACTGTTTTCTTCGCATGCGCCATACCCCTGGTTACAGCAGCTGTACCAGTCTGTGTGGAAACTTCCACTGAACACGCATTCTTAACCCCTGGTATATTTCCTATTACCAAATCTGACACAGGATTTTGCATGACTGCTGCAATTACCTGGCCTGTATAGAATGGACTCTCCACTGCAACTTTAGCAAGAGGATAGAGCCTCCTGGTACCATCAATCATAGTGATAGTTACCTGCTCCCCTGTAAAATCATTAGAAGCAACTAAACCATCAGCGACACAACACCCCGATGACCCATTATCTCGAAAGACTTCAACAGATATTCCGTTAACAATTCCAGGACAAATATGGAAACCAGACTTACCTTTCGAGACTCCTGTCGCGTTTAGTCACAATTGATGAGGTTCGTGAACCGACTGAGGCACTCGTGGTTCTACACTAGGTTGAACCGCCACAGGTGAATACTGTGGTTCACCATGTGTTGCAGCTGCCGATCGCTGATAATAACCTTTATTTCCACCGTGGTTATTACTATTTTTCCAGTTACTTTTTCCTTGGTAACGGTACTGATTGGACTGCTGCGAATAGTGATTATTACCTTGTTTCTGTGTATGATTAAAATGAGGGTTAGGTTGCGGACGAACAATTTGACTCTGCTGCTGTGACTGATTTTTACTCGACTGGTTATATGAAACAGCAGAGTTCTGAGAAGGCTTATTCGACTGATTAATTTTCTTATTAGGCTGAATCCGCGTATGGTAACCATACGCGGTGAAATGGGCGTCGGACATATCCACCATCGTTTGCAACGTTTTCACCTTGTTGGTTTTCAGCTGAGCCGACAATTCTGGAGGGCAAGACTTCTCCAACTGTGTACGAAGCAACAAGTCTTTTACCCCCTCCAACGTCTTAGGTGTTTCGGCCTTATCTAACCACTGATCCAGGTAACTGGCCAGACGTGCACTAAACTGTGCAACAGTCTCCTTATCCTGTAAGGATGCACGCCAGAACTGATTCCTAGCGTCATCGACCGTCAACCCGTACGCCTGTAATAAAGCCTTTTTCATGTTCTCATAGTCTCTGGCGGTACTGTCGAGTCGGTGGAGAATGCTGAGGGCTTTTCCATCGAATAAATTAATGAACTCGAGCTTCTTTATATCATTATCTAATCTATACGTGTCTGCAACCATTTCGAATCGCTCAATAAACGGCTCGATATCGTCTCCCTCTACGTATTTTGACAGTTGTAACCTTGGGGTCACGGTGGTTGAGCTTGCGACATTACTTCCACTCGCACTTTGACTTTCACTCGCACGTACTTGCAGTTCCAATACTTCCTTTTCATGTTCCCATTTCAATTTTTCTTGCTCTCTCTGTTCCCTTTCATTTTCTCTTATGGCCGCCCTTTCAAGTCTTTCTTCCTCTTGGCGGCCCTTCACGTACACTTGAAGTTCGGCCTTACCTTCAATTCCCAATAGTTGAGCCTCTCCCAATAATTCTTGTACGGTAGACATTTTTAATTTATTTTCTATCGTTTCGGTTGCCTTAATTTCTGGACAGTTATGACTATCTACTCGTGAAAGTGTGCGCGTGTGTGACTGGAATCAATACAACGAATCAGGTCCCATGTTCGGGCGCCAAATATGTGACGGTGATGTGAGAATGATAGATAATGTAATTTATAATATGACAATTACAACTTACCTTGCCCTGTTAATTTATGATCTCGTTGGTTGGCTGCAGCGAAGAACAAAAAGTCGGGGATTAATTCCCCGTTTAGGCCCCATCCACCATACACATAATAAATTTTTATGTTAAGGGGTTCTTCCCGATATATGTGTATTTATATAGATAACAAATCTACTGATGTATTCAAACAACCAATTGCAAATTTCTATATTTATTCAACTCCAGTATGCCAACATGAATAATTAAATTTCACACACACACACACACAACTCACGCTCACACAACGCTAACTAGCTACTCGCTCTCGCTACGTCTCGCTCTCGCTCACGTGACGATAGTCTAGGTTACGTTAACACTGTAGTAATTCTATCAATTGTTACGCAAGTTGGAATATTTTTCTAATGTCTCACACTTAGAGTCTCACAACACACTCGTAATTTTTCTTCAAAGATCCAACTCCCCCTCACCTAATTCAGTTACTGAACCAGCGTCAATGCAACTAGTCAGTATACAACTGTAAAGCCTTGTGAATCGCGTAATATACAACGAATTCGGCGTTTACGTTGATCACTCCCCACTGCACACGTGGAGGATTGATCTAGGTAAGGGAAGCTGACGATACGAGTGTGTTCCCTTCGAGTGTGTCCTGTTCCAACTGACCCCAATTCTTCCTCCTTAACTGGAGAATGTAAGTTCAAATTTCTACTGACTCCTCCTCCTATCTGTGTTCGTTTTTCCTAACTGGCTACGATTTACATTGTACCCACTTATACTTTAGTTATACATGCAATTTCAATTTACCTATGGTGTACTAATAATTCCCGATAATCTCCCTCCACTTCACGATCATTTGCAATACCATAAGTTACCCTGGGGTAGCATAATTGATCAATAGAAGATGTACTTAATGTACGAACACCTATATGACTGAATGTGGCAATTTCGGTTGAAACCCGGCCTTCCTGACCCTTTTCTAATTTTGGCTACTAATCCGGTACCTGCGGATTAAGACTACCTGCAGATTAACCCGCACCTACATCAACCCACTCCTGTCTCCTTTGTCTCATGAATGGAATATTCCAGAACCTTCTCTAGAACATTCTATATTGACACCAGTATGGAATTTTCCAACTCTCTGTAATTCAAATTACGTCACGAGTATTATGTCTGACTCGTGACAACGACCTAGCAGTCTGGTTTGCTGCTTCCCATATGTCAGTGGCGGAGCGGCGCATGCAGCTTCCCCTTGACAGGGTGTCACGTTGGACTGGTTCTCATGGGTTTCGATTTTCTCCTTCCAAGACAGTTGCTATTCACTTCTGCCGCATCCGAGGCGTCCACCCGGATCCGGACTAATTCATGTATGGTCATCGGATACGATGTGTCGAGGAGACTCACTTTTTGGTTCTCATTTTTGACAAACGTTTGACTTGGGTTCCCCACTTACGTACACTTAAGGTCTCTTGCCTCAAGGCTCTTAACCTGTAGAGCGTCCTGAGCCATACATCCTGGGTGGCTGATTGGGCCACCCTCCTCCTCCTATACCATGTTCTTATTATGTCAAAACTCGACTATGGGTGTGAGGTGTACTCTTCTGCCACCGATGCCCGTCTCAGAGTTTTAGACCCTGTTCATCATGCTGGAGTACGTCTGGCGACCGGAGCCTTCAGGTCGTCCCCAATCCCCAGTCTCCTGGTGGACGCTAATGAGCCACCTCTTGATCTCCGTTATCAGTCCTTGATGGTTCGTTGTTGGCATCGATTACATCGAATTCCTGGCTCCCTACCTTGCTTGGCGGTGTCATCTGATATCATGTCTCAGTACTACCTTTTACATTCTCGTGCACCATGGCCCCTTGGCTTCCGGGTCAGGAAGGCTATGGAGGCGATTGGCATCGATGACTACCAGATTTGTCCTGTGAGGGTCCCCAGGGTGGCTCCATGGCTTTTTCCAGAAGTTTTTCCCTGCACCTGCTTTACAGACAAGAAGGAATCTCTTCCTCCTCCAGTGGCTCGTTCCCTCTTTTTAGAAGATGCCTTCACTCACAGGGAGTCCCTCCATGTGTACACTGATGGGTCAAAGTCTGATGCTGGAGTTGGCTTTGGAGTTGTCTTTCCTGACTTTTGCCGTGGAGGCAGGCTCCCTTCTGTCATGTCCATTTTTACTGCTGAGCTCTCGGCCATTTTATATGCCCTCCAAGTGATTTTTACTCTCCCTCAGCTTTCGTTTACTATTTTTAGCGATTCCTGTAGTGCCTTGCAGGCCTTGTGCAATTTTAACTCTTCCCATCCCCTGGTGTTGGCCATTCTTGAGTGGCTTGTCCTCCTGGGTCGTCGTGGCCGCAAAGTCACTTTTTGTTGGGTCCCGGCCCATGTGGGTGTTAATGGGAATGAGCGGGCTGACGCCCTGGCTAAGGCTGCGGTCTCCAATTCCCGGCCTCCTGCCAGGCGTCATCCTGTTCCTGCAGTGGACCTTCGACCCTACATAGATGCTACCGTTCGTTCCTGCTGGCAAGACAGATGGGACGCCATCGGGGCTAACAAGCTCTGCCACATCTGCCAGCGCCTTGGTTTGTGGAGCTACAGTTGCCTGTCCCGCCGGTGGGAGACGGCTCTTGTCCGTCTCCGCATTGGCCACACATTATTGACTCATGGCTTTTTAATGGAGAGGGCTCACCCTCCCTACTGTGATGATTGTCTGGTCCCTTTGACAGTACGGCATCTTATTGTCGATTGTCCCAGCCTTAGGGACCTTCGTCGTAGGCACCTCTCCGAGTACCGGAAGGGTGACGGTTCTTGCAGTCTCTCCCAGGTGCTCGGGGAGGAGGCTTGTAGTGTGGGAGGGAACACCCTCTCCTATGTGGAGGAGGCTGGCCTTCTCCACAAATTGTAAATTTTATTGTATTTATGGCTATTCATTTTTAGGTAGTTAAAGTTTAATGTTTCTTTCGTTAATATTTCAATTCTTTTATATATCTAACTTAAGTAGGTTATTTCATTAATTTATGATTTTTTGGAAGACGTTGATTTTATTCATGCTGCTTCTCCCTATCGAGGTAGTGAAAATTATTTAATCTTTGTACATATTTTAATTATGATGTAGATGACTTTTTTATGTAGGACGGTATATGACCATTGTTGTTGTGCCGCCAGATGCCTAATGGCATCAATAAATCAATCAATCAATCTTGTACCTCACCCTTGTGATCAGAGACTGTGATTGAGTGCATCAGTGATCCTAGCGGTAGTATTAGGGTAGTTATTACACCACAAAAGTACCCACATCACGGTCTCTGATAACGAGAGTGAGATACAAGGGTGGATGATATGGGACGAGTTGGTGATGCAAAGTGAACAACCCCATGTGGGGGACGATTCGGGGTGGAAAATGGCTTGTTCGGACACGCACTTGGGGTTTCACAGTCATTCAATGATTCAGGGTCAAGCAACTTTACTGAAACGGTCTTGCTTCAACATCACAGAGAATGTGAGAGTGAGACCCCATGATGTGGGTCCTCCAGTAGGCTCAGGCACAAAGAAGAGGTGTGCCTACTGCCCATGGAGGGTAGTCAGACAAACAGGGATAGTCTATTTCAACTGCAGGAAGGCTATGAGGGTGTGACCACACCACTCCGATGTCGTCTCGTTTGCCCTGACTGCCAAAACTAGGAAAATTTGATAAAAAGTAATTTTTTCCCTTATTATTTTTTCAATTATTTCACAATTGAACTTTTATTCGTTCATTTATATCCAGTTATAGTCAAAAGGTCTCCAGACATCTTATTTTTTTTTCTTAGTACCATTTCGTCAAAGTAAAATAGGTTTTACTATTATTCTCTGATTCCAAATGGATACAGGTCTTCCTCTCACGCTATAGAATACTATATTTTCCACAGTAGATAGCCTATTTCTATTTGTTCCAAGCACACCACTTTCTGAGGATCCCAGGGCTGAGAGGCAGTCTGTCTGATTAAATGAAGCCACAGGTTCAAACTTTCATTGGTGTCTTTGTTCACAGTTATCTAATTACCTCTCACAGCCATGATGAGTAAGTCTGTTCATTTCTTAGCAATATTAATTTCAATTCTTTCAAAAATGCATGTATTTGACATAATTTCTAGTCATTTCTAGTCGAGAGGATTCCAGGCAAGTTATTTTTATACCTCAATACCAAATGGTCACAATAAAATATCAAACATATTTTATATAAATATTTTCCTTAATGATTCCAAATGGATACAGGTCTTCCTTCCACGAAACAGAATACTATGTTTAACTATCTAGGGTTAACTTTCTTCCTCAATAGTGACTACAACACAAATAACCAAGCCGATAAACTACTGTTAAAGTGAATCCCCTGAATCAAACCGAACACAAAAGCTGGCGTAAATGACAGATAGTGTACAAAATTACAGGTGCTTCTGAACAGTTCTGTTATATTTATTTCATGCATATTTCTGATTCTTCTATTCATTACGTCAAATTAATGTGAAAAATGAACCTATAACCTGACATGACCTAACCCAAATTAAATTAACCTGACCAAACCTACTCCCAGATGTTGCACCAGTCCTAATTAGGTTTGTCAGGTTGGGTTAGGTTAGGTTAGGTCAGGGTTCTTTCCTCATGATAATTAGGTAAAAGATTAATAGAACAACCAGAAATATGATGAAAAATTATTAAAATTAATTTTTTGGGGGAGCTTGGCCAGAAAGAACTTGTAGTTTCAAATGAGAAGTGCTTACACTACATACTCAATAGTACTTCAGTATATGTGAGAATGGCACGAGATTTTATTATGCGACGCATAAGTTCATTCTGAGGAAATATGTACTATCTTCGTTGGTGATCATCGCTGACATTGGGGTGGTTCTTTTTTTTTTTTTTTTTTTTTAACCTCAACCTCGGTGCTGTAGGCTATCAGTAACCCGTGACTCTTGCGATGTTTTGAAATTTTTGGGTGTCGCACCAGATGAAACAGTGGAGCTTCTTGGTGATGTTAGTGCCGTTACTTCTCTTCTGCCCCACTAGATGACGACACCTTATTTATACACCGTCACTCACAGCATCTTGGAATATGGACGGGCATCTTCTATGTTGTGTGTTGACGACAATGTATGGGGTATTTTGTTGACGTGTCGGCATAGCCAGGATAATGGACGAACAGATGGACCCAATTCACCTCTGAAAAATCCCAGACGTTTTCGCGTGGATTCGAACTCGAGCCCTGAACATTCACAGTCCGTCTCTTTATCCACTCTGCCACCGCCTCCCCCTATACACTCTTTCTCAGTAGTCTCTCCGACAACAACAAAGTGGTGCTTTGGTGATACAGCCAAAAAGTATAGAGTCCTTATATTCTTTGGTACAGTCGAGTACAGTTATCAAGTTTTCTACGGAATCTCGCTCCTGAACAGTTGGAGTGTGGACGTACTCGTGGCGCTCTGCCTCCATTCTCGTTTGTGTTGTTGTTTAGTGTTGTTTTGGAGCTCTTGTTTGTGTTTTTTGTGTTGTTTGTGAGTTCTTGTTTGTGTGTTGCTGTTTCTGTGGTGTTGCTGGTGTTGTTTGTCTGTTGTGGTTCTGTGTATAGTTTTGTTGTGATTGTCTGTGTGTGTGTGGGTGTGTGTGTGTGTCCCTGGCTGATTGAGTGTTTAGTTGTTTGTGTTGTTGTTTCCTTTAAATCTAGGCCTTGCCTGGCCTGATGGAGAGTGCGGATTCCTGCTTGGAGGCCGACCTGGCAATGTCGGAGGAAGACGAGTCTCCAATTGAGGATCACTGGCCTGAGTTGCCTTCTCACAACCCTCCCCCCCTCTCCTCGGTCAATCCACAGCACAGGTTGCAGCCGTCCACCTCCTCAACCTCTACCAAGCGACCTGTTGATGCCTCATCCGACTCCTCGCAGGATTCCGATGGTGTGGACTGTTTACCTCCAGCTGCCAAGACTGCCAAGGGTGCTTCAGCTGTGCATGACGTACCTTCTCTGCCTCACCTTGGTGTTTCTTCTTTGTATACCAACTCCTTGCCCTCGTCCAACCTTCCTGCTTTTGCCCCGAGAGATGCCTATGTCAAACTCTCCTTCTCTGGAAACCCATCTACAGACACAAAGCTGCGTTGGTTGTCTGATGTCAACAGGGCCTTCCAGTTGCAGCGTGAACTGGCTGAAGTCAAGATGGCTGCTGTCACCTCCCGGTTTGTCTACATCTCTAGGAAGCGTCAGGACATCATTGATAGAGTGAAGGCTGGTGAATTTTTATCTCTGCCTCTCATTCTTGAAGACTCACCTGAGAGGCCTCGTAAGTTCCCCAGCTACATCCTCACCCGTTTTCCTATTGATGTTGACCCGTCGTTTTTTCCAAGATGGTTCCCCCATTAGCCGTATTGTTGTTGTCTGGAGTCAACCCGATCCACCTCCAAATGAGATTTCCTTTGATTTCCACCCTTGTTTTCCACCGTGTGAGGTGAGGAAACTTCATAAGGACCAGCCTTGGTGCTACAGGTGCTGGGGAGTTGGGCATATCTCCCGGTACTGTTCTGCCAGGCCGAAGTGTGCATGGTGTGCGGCCGACCATGATTCCAAGACGTGTCCTGTCAGGGGTGAACCATCACGTCCTGCTGCCTCCACTTCTGAGCCTTCATCTCCTGAAGATACGTCTCGATGGAAGTGTCCACGATGCCTTCAGCCAGGGGTTAACGTGTGGCATGGATGTACTCGACGTAAGGTCCAGGCTCGTGACTCTACTATTGCTCCGCCTCCACCACCACCACCACCACCACCACCTCCTCAGTCTGCTCCTCCTACCAACCCTGCCTCACCTCCAGACCTGGCCCTCCGCAAGTCTGTTGCTACCCTCATGGCACGATGTACGGCTCTTGAAAACCGCTTTTCTGCCATTGAAGCCAGGATTGATGGGCTGGTTGCCGCTCAGGCTGCCAATGACTCCAAACTCTCCACCTTGGTCGAGGCTCAGCAGGCCATCATCTCAACTGTCACTACCCTTACCGAAAAGATGGATACTGTTGCATCTCGCCTTGAAAAGCTTTTCGAGTCAGTCCCTTCTCCTGATCCATCTTCTTCTCCAGGTCGCTCATCTGCCCCCACTCACCGGACTTCTACCTCCAAATACAGAGTTCGCTAGTGATTGCCGGCTGGATGTCATCTCCTGGAATGTATGTGGTATCACCAGTTATGCTAAGCTCACTCAACTCAAGGCCTATGTTTTTCGTCATCATCCCAGTGTTATTTTTCTCCAGGAAGCATTTCCAGGACGGCCGCTCACTCTTGGGCAAGCTCCTCCCCTCTCAAGTTATGTGCCATATGTTCATCTGGTAAGGAATGGTCTCCTGACTTACATACATAGCTCCTTGCCACATCGCCTTCTCCGTACCTCCACTGATCCTGACATGACCTATCAGCTATTTGAGGTTCTACCTGGGAATGGAGTACTCCAACTATGTAATGTCTATTCTGCCCCAGCTAGACTCACTCTTGAGGCTCTTCCTTCTCCAACAGTGCGTGGTATGGTGTATATGGGAGATTTTAATGCTCGGCATTCTGATTTGGGTGATGGTACTGGCTCTATTAATCGTAATGGTGTTCGTCTCCTTTCATACATCCGCAAGCATCATCTGACACACTGGGATACTGGTGGTGCCACTCATTGCCGGGGAGGTACTCTGGATTACATCCTCTCGTCTGGTCTGATAGCATCTCAGGTCCAGTGCTTCTCCGTGCCAGACTTATTCTCTGATCACATTGCTCTTCGGTTTCATTATTCTCTAACTGCGGGGTCAGGTGCTTCAGCCACTCGTTTGCGTATTGCTGTGCCCCCTAAATATTGCCCGACTTAGATCTTATTTATGGCCCATGTATTCCCTACATTTGACTTATCATCAGCTGAACAGTTGTACTCTGATCTTGTATCTGCTACTCATGACTTTTATAGGCTATACGTCTCCCGGCCACACCTCCAGCATCGCCATACTGCCCACTCCTGGACGCTGGATGCACGTATACAGGAGGCAAAGGAGGAGGCTGAACGTGATGGCCTATTGTTTCAAGCCAACCCAACCCCTGACCTACTCCATCGTTACCAGATGTCTAGGGACGCTTTAGTTGCCCTGCAGAATTGTGCTCACACTGAGTCTTGGCAGCGGTTCATGGACAGCATCAACCAGCAAACAAGTGTGGCTTCTATGTGGCACCTCATCCGTCGGGTTTTTAAAAAGACACCGGCCACTGCTCGTCATCACACTCCTGCCGACTATGCCAAACAACTTGTCGATGCCTGGTCAGAAGAATCTACCCCAGCCAGTCTACCCATCCACATACAAGATGCACTCGCTTCCCGTGCTGCTGTCCATCGGCTACGTCTAATGTCTGCTCTGTTACAAGATGATGACGATGATGCAGAGGAGATAACTGAGGAGGAGTTGCGCCGTGCTCTCATTCGGGGTAGAGCTTCTTCCCCTGGTGATGATTGTATTACTTATGCTGTGCTGCGCCTACTTCAACAAGTTCCTGGGAACCCTCTACTTCGACTGTACAATCTTTGTCTTCGTGACGGTTGTGTACCACGAGCCTGGACCAGCAGCACAATAATACCCATCCCTAAGCCCGGCACTGCGAAGTTCAGGCCTATTTCCCTTACTTCCTGTTTCTGTAAGGTTATGGAGAGAATCTTACTCAATCGTCTCATGTACAGACTGCAGGATCGCCTTTCTCCATGGCTGTTTGGTTTCCTTCCCCAGCGGAGCACACATCACTGCCTAATCGACCTGTACTCTCGCCTTTCCAGGGACAGTGTGGTGGCCTTCATTGACCTTCGAAGTGCCTTCGATGTTGCTAATAGAGACGTCATTTTGGATCAACTGGTTGACTTTGGGATAAAGGGTAATCTACTACGGTGGATTCGGGGCTACCTGAGTAACAGGACCTCCTGTGTGTTTTTCAGTGGTGCACTCAGTCCTGTGCACATTTTTCATCTTGGTACGCCTCAAGGTGGTGTTCTTAGCCCATTGTTATTTAATATTCTGATGCATCGGTTGCTCACTTCTCTCCCTGATATTCCTGGAACTACAATTACGTGCTATGCTGATGGTATCTGTGTTCATTCTACCTCACCAAGGGATCTCCAGCGTTTTCTTGACTCCTTCTCTGTGGCCTCCTCTCACTGTGGCATTATTGTCTCCCCAGATAAGAGCAGAATATTAACCTGCCGCCTTCCTCAAGCTCAGCCAGTGTTCACCATTGGAGGGACTGTCATTCCCATGTGTTCCCAGTACTGCTACCTGGGTGTGCCAGTCAATATTTGGCCGATTGTCCCTGCCAGACCTCAAGACCATCCCATTGTCCAGGACTTATTGGGTCGTCTCCAGCGCCGACTTACACAACTTCAATGGCTATCTAACTACTCCTCGGGCATCTCCATCCCAGTAGCCAGGACCATCTATATTGCTTTTATCCGTTCAGTTGTTGATTACCTTTCCCCTGCTCTGATTCAACTTCCTAGGACTACTCTTGAAACTTTAGAAAAATTTCAAAATAGAGCAATGAGAATTATTCTCGGCTGTCCAATGTCGACCAGGATAGTGAACATGCAGCGTGAGTTGCGTCTTCCCCCATTAGTGGAGAAAATTTATTCTAATGTTACTTGCTTCACTGTCAAGTGCCTCCATTTCCCACATCTTTCACCCCATTACTCTCAGTTAGTCAGGACTTCTCTTAGACCAATCTCCACTGTCCCTCCCATACTGCCTGCTGGACGTACTCTTATAAGGTCTGTTTCCTCTGTGCTCCGTGGTCTTAATATAGATATAATGGTTGCAGACGTCCCCCAAGGGCCCCCTCCATGGATGCTACCAACACCTGATGTGAGCTTTACACCTACTTCCAAGTCGGAGCTGCCTTCTCTACAGCAGCAGTTGGCTCTGGAACACATAGAAACAGTGACTTCCTCCATCACAGATCCATACTGCCTCTACACTGATGGCTCATTGCAGGTGGATGGTGCAGCAGGTTGTGCTGTTTTCTCGCCTGATCTGGAGTCACCTCCAGGGGGCTGGGTTGGCCGTCGTCTCTGTAACCACTCTAGCTCAACATTGTGTGAACTGTATGCCATTCTGGATGCTGTTAGTGTTGTTTGTCATCGTGGAGTGAATGCTGCCATTTTTTGTGACTCTAAACCTGCCCTTCATTCCCTCTCTAGTGTTCAGCCCACACACTCTACTGTTATTCAGCAGATTTTATCGTGTTGGCTTTATTGCGTCACTGTAGCTTGACTGTCAAATTTTTATGGGTGCCATCCCATGTAGGTTTACGTCACAATGGTACAGTTGACAGACTCGCAAAGGAAGCCTGCCATCTGCCTCCTCGTGGTGCTGGACGTCCTCTCTCCCTGACATGTTACCTCTCTAAAGTCCGCTTCGCCGCTCTCCTCCCTGTACGAGTCTGTCTGCCATCACAAATATTCCTACCGTCGTCGAGGCCTCATGGTTCGGAGGCACAATGTAGTCTCTGCTCGTTTGAGGCTTGGCTACCGGCCACCGTGGCAGGTTGCTGGGATGCAGGGTGAGCCTCCCTTCACTGAGTGTCGCTTGTGTCGAGCGCCTCGTGCTAACACTATAGAGCACTATTGCCTAGCCTGCCCCACTGTCCGACACTTGCTGCCCCAGGGCCTGCCACTTGATGTGGTTTGTCGACACCTGCTGAACCATCAGGTTCTGAAGGAACTTCTGGTGCGCCACCCTCGTTTTGGTGGATTTAAGTAGGTCATGATATAAATATTTGTCTGCATGCTTGTGCTTCATTCTGTTATGTTTTCGTGATGTGAGTGTGTGTGCTCATGTGTGTGTATGTGGTCATTGGGTTCTCGTGAGTCCCGCTTATCCTTGTGTACTGTTGTCTGCCTATTGACTGACGCAACGGCGCAATGAATAAAAAAAAAAAAAAAAAAAAAAAGTTTTCTACGATGTTCGGTGTCATAACTCACATTTCCACTTAGAACTGCCTGGGGGTTGTCCTAAATCCAAGCACCCTAACTTAGGATAAAATGGCCCCCAGTTTTTAATATGCTGTCGTAAGTATTTTTTAGTATACCGTCATAAGCGAACTAGGAAAGTGTCATGAGTCGATGATCAATTCGTGGCATAATATTACTGATAATAATAACGTAGCATAGAGAATAGGGCTTACTGAACCAGGCGGAGTGATATTCCCACTGGTATTATTATAGCTGTTAGTTGTACCGTATCGAGGTACAAATTGGTACAAAATTTGAAGGCACCAACAGCGTTCCTTCCCTAACAGTCGTCTCGTCCGTACCCTCTTGCTCGTATTATTGTCGAGGGAATTAATCATGCCGAGACAATTTAATTCCTTAAATTGCATATGATATCGTGAAGTGGGAAAATCATAGGAATTATTTATACGATGTTAATTAGAATTGCATGTGTAACTAGTGTGTATATGATGTGTAGGAGGTCAAGATAGTCAGTATTGGTGCGCATACGAATAAGTTATATTGTGCCAGTGATATCGATCGCAGGCACGCGATGCCTGGGTGGATGCATTGCCGGCGAGGCAATGTACTTGTTCTATCTTATCTCGCCTTTGTCTCCCGTGACGAAGAGATAACTAGAAGTTGAATAGTTCGGTAAGACTACCAGTATTTCCAAAGCTTCATGGTTATATTATTAATCGATTGCAAAAGACAATTGGTAAGAGGAGAGGAGTTGGTTTTCCTACAAGGCCAGTCGAGGCTGCCTTGGGGTTCCACCAAGAAGGTAGTACGTGATTACGAGTGATATTGTGTGTATTGACATTAAAAATTCACCGGTTTAGGACATAATCTTTAACTGAAGTCTAGGAAGCGATCTTCAGGTTTTAGATATTTCGAACTCGTTTGAAATTGAATATTTATTATAGTAATTGAGTAGGAAGGTCTTGAAATAGCACCTAATAAATAATTAATCACAGTGTTAGTCTTGCTTATTCAGTGAGTTAACGTAAGCTAGAAAAATCGTAAGAAAATACGAGACCGTTGAAAGAAAATTGAGTACCGTAACTCGATTATTGCGATATCATCTAGCTACTATTTTGTTTGTGTGGAAGTGTATGCATGTGGTAATTAATTTATTAATTGGTAATTAATTTAATTGTTGGTGCACAACTAAAATTAATAAATATAGTAACGTAATTGTAAATTGGTTGTTTTCGTACACCTACAGTTCTCCTAATACTATTATAAGTGCATATATAATGAAAGAACCCTAAAATAAATTTATGTTGACGGAAGTTGGGATAATAAAAGGGGATAGTTAACCCCCAGAGTCCGGGCAGCGGGATTTCCCGCTCGGTCGACAGAGGCCGGGCAGCGGGAAATCCCGCTCTGTCGACAGAGTCCGGGCAGCGGGAAATCCCGCTTTTGGTAATTTATGGGGAAAAACGCCAAATTTGTCGGGATTTTTTTTTGATCTGGCTATACTTCACCACCAGACCTTTTCATCCCCACATTCAATCAGTGTGTGCTTGACCGTGACAATGGCTGGGCGTAGTGAAGAAAATACGGGCTCGTTCGATTCGGTGCATCCTACCGCGCTGCCGGGCGCACCCTCTCTTGTAACCTCCACTCCGCGGGTGCAACCAGCTAGATTGCGTCACAGCCACGCTCACAAAGCGAACGCAGCCTCGCTCTCACGGGAAAAGTGACCTCCATTCCTCACTTGATTTCTCGGCAATGGAGTGTCCTAGAGAGCTGGGGTTGGTTTTAATGGAAAGAGGAGGAGTTGATGGTGAGTACACAATCAAATTTAAGTTGTTCAGTATTGTAGTTTAGACGTAGGGAGTAAGAGAAGTAGAGTGATTTTCCGGGAAATACCCGGACAGGCAGGGTAAAAGTTGTATTGCGCCCAGAACCACAGAGCGTATTTCCATTCTTGTCCCGTCCCGGAGGGGTTAATTAACCTCTGCTGACGATCATTGAAGCTAACGCAACGAAAGTCCAAGATAAATCCGCGATATTGTAAGAATTGATAGTAATAATTTTTACATTATAATAAATAACAATAAAATCTTAATTTCCCATCATAGAAGGTTAGGGCGCCCTGGCCGAAATAGGATGTCCTAAGTTGTTTTGAGTATCCGGCTCCTGAATCACATTCTAAACAAAATCCATCTTTAATCGTACCATAGATATAAAAACATAAAATTTATTTAAATAAAATATTTTTGGTCCATATTAGGGCAATGTTTTGGTCAAATTTTGCCGGCGTTCGAACCTGGCCGAGATAATTCTCAACACATCCCCATACTGAAAATGAAGGTCCTACTAACGCTTTCACGGCCCGTGTCGCACTGTTTTTCTGGAATAACTCTGTAACTAAAGATTGGATCAGTATGATGTTTTGCCAAGGGTTTTTTCACACCTTCCGCTAATTTTGGCACTATAATGGATTACCAAAAGTGAATAATTAAGGCACTTGTCCCCGAGAAATGCGTCATTTTTATGAAATTTAACACTGGGATACGAACGATCATAGTGTGACGTATATACCACGTCAGTCCACAGGCTCCACCCATCACCTTCTTTCTCTCCCCCACCCTACTCTCTCTCTCTCTCTCTCTCTCTCTCTCTCTCTCTCTCCCTGGTCTCGAAACTTTGTTCGAAAATACACCACGGTCACAAGCTTTGTCATATATATATATATATATATATATATATATATATATATATATATATATATATATATATATATATATATATATATATATATATATATATATATATATATATATATATATATATATATATATATATATATATATATTGGAAGCATTTATTATGTGTATTGGCAAACTAGTGTCTGATGGTGTCACTGACAGATCAGGGCGGACATAGTGTTAATTATTATTACAGTACATGTAATTTAATACTGAATCTTTATTTCATGTGAGACAAACTGGTTTCGGTACTGATGCAGTATTCGAAAATCGTGTTTCTCACATGAATGAATGTATCATTATTTGGATATATGCTTTGTAATATTGTTGTTGTAATATGTCCATAATGTTTATAACATGTTACTCATTATCAATATAATACGTTTACTTACATGATATTATTAGAGAACAGTTAAACCCGCACATTGGCAAATTATAATTGGGATTGTATTATAATTGGGTTTGTATTATAATTGGGTATAATTGTGTCGCCGAACAGACGCCTGAATTTTGGTTCAATTCATAGCTGCCACTGTTACGAGATACAACACCAGCATATTGGTGGATGAGGTGGCGTCGAGTCATCTGTGCGCAACTGTACATAGAGTACAGCCGCATGACAAAAGCGTTCCTACAGCTACGTGGACAATGTAACATCGTCATGACCGACACCGTTGGCTCTCACAAAGCATTAGACTGTGTGTAAAGCACTTCGTCCATGTGTACCCATTTCGCACGAATGAAACAAACCACTCCTGAATTCCAACAAAGCATTGCTATCCCGTCAAGCACTGGCGTTATCGTACACAACTCTACCATATATATATCCTCGTTATTATGTATCACTATATGATAAAAAGTAATAACAATAACATTAAAACATAATGCCTGCTAGCATTATATACCTATACATATTTTCAGGACTAAAGCTTGTGACCGTGTTGTATTTTCGAAAAAAGTTTCGAGACCAGAGAGAGAGAGAGAGTAGGGTGGGGGAGAGAAAGAAGGGGATGGGTGGAGCCTGTGGACTGACGTGGTATATACGTCACACTATGATCGTTCGTATCCCAGTGTTAAATTTTATAAAAATGACGCATTTCTCGGGGACAAGTGTGTGGCAGCTAGAATCACGTATCCGCCACAAACATCAGCCCTCATTGCTGATTGGTAAAAATAGGGTGCTCTTGATCACGCACCACCTTGCCACACTACAGAATCAAGAGACCTATCGCGCCACGGCTTGCTGCTTCCTGATTGGCCAAAATAGGGTGCTCTTGATCACGCACCACCTTGCCACGCTACAGAATCAAGAGAACCATCGTACCATGTCTCGCTGCTCTCTGATTGGATATAATAGGGTGCTCTTGATATTGTAATACTTTTATATGTCCGCATGTCTCACTGAATAAACCGGGCGTGGAGGCTACCAACGTAGCGGGACCTGATGGTGGGCAGGTCCTAGGCTCATTTCATGCCCGTGGGAAGACGGCTGACGCCCAACCACCGCAGCGACAGCAGCAGCAGACAGACATCGTCACCGTCTGCACCAAAACTGCTGTTGCTTTAGCTGCAGAAGGGCTAGGTCGTTTCTCTGATCTCCTCCTGGACATCTTCAGGAGAAATGGCTTACCACCAATAGCCATTTCTCCTGATCTACAACCACCCACCACCACAACCACCACCAAGAAACGAGGCAGCAAGTCCGCACGACGAGGGAGGTGCAGAGAGGAAGGGCCACATCCACCCCCTCCAGCCCACCCCCGTCGCCGATTAATGCTGCCTCACCCACTCAACCGGGCGAATAGTGGGAAGGCACCAACATCACCACCACCACCACCACCTGAACCTTCCATACAGGACTCAGAGACGGAGGAGAACTCTGACACCAGTTCCTCCTCCAACACCAACAGCAACACCAACGACACCAGTGACAACATAGATCTGGAAGATGGAGGGGAGTGGCAGACAGCCGGGAGGAGGAAGAGGAAGAGGAGAAGAAGGATGGACAGCCAGTCATCAGAAAAACAGCTGCCTAACACCACCAAATTCTGGATGACAGCTTCTCCTCGCCTCGACCTTTTCCAACAACACATCTCTCGGCGACTTGACCCCTATAAGACGGCCTTATAAATATACTGCCATTAAAAATAAATGACTGCCTTAATGCCCACCACTATGGGTGATAGGGAAAAAAAAAAAAAAAAAAAAATAATAATAAACCAGATTAAAACCTCACCACTAGTCTTCCTCCAAACCTCTCTTAAACCTCCAAGTAAAGAGTACTATTATAGACTGCCTACCACTTTAAGGATTATAGACACACTTAAGAGAGGTAACTCATAAGACTAGAGTAGCTGCCGCTACAAGTGCCTTAATTATTCACATTTGGTAATCCATTATAGTGCTAAAAATTAGTGGAAGGTGTGAAATAACCCGTGGCAAAACATCATACTGATCCAACCTTTAGTTACAGAGTTATTCCCGAAAAACAGTGCGACACGGGCCCTGAAAGTGTTAGTAGGTCTAATATGCAGGTTGTTTGATGCCTTAACAGAATGACAAACAGACGAACACACAAACGGACAGACAGACGTGACTGGAACTAATTCCTTCTTGACAGCTCATCAATAATTTTACAATAATAGTTCTTTAATTCAGAATCTGATAATCCAGACAAAATTAAATACCGGAACTATTCTACTCTAGCATAGGCTGTGAGAAAATGAGGGGAAAATGAACATAAATCAGCAAAAATGCCAAGACAAAACTACCAAAACCGGCCGATTACTTTCAACTTTCTCCACGAGGTGGGCTACTCAGTTGTCTACGGTAAAGGGAAGAGTATACAGAGAACACGATTTGTATCACATATTTATAACATTTTTTTCCTAAGGTCTTCCTTTTTGGGCAGTATATGAAAATCTATTTCTTTACTACCTTTTACGTGAATTGATCTTCAGCACGCACAATGCATATTGTGGGCATGTGCACAGAAAATACTGTAACATGTGGGGGACATTACTACAGGAAGGTGTATAGTAGACTCGAATACTAGGCACGGATTTATTAATATAGTACACAGGTAAAGTAACAAGAGTGAACCCAAGCACCAGAGTGGAGTCTTCCCGCTTGCCCGGCTGCGTGTGTTGTTTGGAGAAGGTGACGTATTGCTTGGAGATGGCATCGTGTTGCTTAGAGAAGGTAGTCGTTGTGTTGCTTGAGGGTGACAAGGGAGCCTGGCGTGGTGCAGCAAGGCAAGCAGCAGCAGTTGGCAGAGGGGAAGGAGAGGGTTGTTACTTGGCTGGTGGTCACGATGCTAGCGGACGAGTATCGGTAGGGGAAGCGAGCGGGTAGGCTTGGTTGTGCGATCACGCGCCGGTGAACACGTGAAGTCTAAGATGTGCAGGTAGATGGAGAATGGGAAATCCTAGTGCTTGGGTCACTAAAATACAATGAAAAGTGAAAAAAAAACTCCCTTAAGAACAGGAGGAAAGGTGGGGGTATGGCACATAAGTATAATACATGGTAAAATACATATAATAAAAATAGAACAAGATAACATACATGAGACTGACATAAATACATACTGTACATAGATTTGGTAATGAAAAATAAATGAGTTGCACAGATGTGTACGGGTGTAGTGTGGATTGTATGAGGGCGTTAGACAAGTGTGTGTGTTAATAGTAAATGGTGGGTGCATGTAGCTGCATGTAGTGTGCGTGCGTGTCTGTGTTGGATATGGTGGCAATATATTTGGCCGGACACCGTATGGTGCATCCCGACCGGGAAGTGAATCCCTCAAGAACCAAAGCTGGCTCGTCGTCCCGTAGCATGTTAGGTGGTGTCTCAGGACGTTGAGGAGGCGTTAGACTGCAGTGAAGGCTAACGGAATGAGGAGGTGTGGCAGGTATAACATAAATGACAAGCGGCTGGTCCTGACGGATACTAGAAGGGATTAAAACAATCGAGGCATATTCAGGTGAGGGCAGGTCAGGTAGAGGTAACGGTTCAGGCAGGGTGTGGTCAGGTAACGAGATAGGGTCAGGAGTAGGGAAAGGCAAAAACACGAGTTGGTCAGGGGTGAAGGGGGGTGGTATGTCAGGAAGAGGAGATGGGATAGGTAGGTCGGGTACAGGAATGTGGCTGGTGAGAGACACGGGAAGGGAAGGAATGAGAGGTTCGGGTAGGTCAGGGGTGGAGGGGACTGGTATGTCAGGAAGGGGAGGTGGGAGAGGTAGGTCGAGGACAGGAACGAGGTTGGCGAGAGGGATGTATGGGAAAGGAAGGAGGGGTGCAGGAAGGTTAGGCTGAGGTGAAGGAGGGAGGATGGGCGGGGGAGGCAGGATAGGGTGAGGTGTTGCCTCGGTAGGTTACGGAGAGGTATGGGTGGGTGATTGTGGCGGTTGAATGGTGGCATGGTCAGGTAAGGAGGGGCGAGATATGATAGGGTGAACGTGAGAATGCTGTGGGAGGGGTGGAATGGTGGTGATGGTAGGAGACGGAGAAATGGATTGGTGGTGTGAGGTGTGGTGTGAAGGTGTAGGTTGTTGAGGGTGTATATGGGTGAATGGTAGTGCCTGTGGTGTGGGTAGGAATGGTGGACGGTGAGATGAGTGTGGTGTAGGTTGTGTGTGTAGATGGTGGGGCATGAGCAGCATGGTAAGTGCAGGTGTGTGAGTGAATGGGTGGGTGTATAGTGGTGTGGTGTGAGGCGGTGAGTCTGCGGTGTGGGCTGGTTTTATCATCTCCCAGGACGTGAAGTAGGGCTTGCCGTGGATTCGTAGGGTGACCGTTGCATCCGTCCTGGCGAGCAAGGGGTGAGGGCCGGTGTACGGCTGCTGGAGTGGTGTACGGTAAGAATCTGTTCTTAGGAGAAGAGAAAGTGTGGTGTGTATGCCGGGTGGTGTGTAGGTTGGTCTGGTATGCAGGCGTGTCGGTGTTGGTGCAGCGTTAGCGATGGCGCGCTTGAGTGCTGGCAATAAAGAGAGGCTGGAGGTGTCTACGGCAGGAGCTGTTAGCTGTCCTGGGAGGCGTAGGTCTTCACCGTATACCAGCTTTGCCGGGGAGTGGTTGAGGTCCTCCTTCATGGTGGTACAGCTGGTCACACTCCAGTGAGGCCCACCCAGCGTTGTCAACGTTGTGAGCTCTGCTCGCTCGAACCATTCACTGGTGGGAGGGAGAAGTAAGGGGGGGTGCCTGCCTATACAAGAGAGGTGAGAAACTATTCTTGGGGAGGTGAAAAATGAGTGGAAGCTTTAATAAAAGTACGAAAATACACCCGGTTATCATCTATTTTTATACAGATATTCGTGTCTATTATTAACATCATTAAAGGTATGATTAACTTTTTCATATTATGATGTAACACAAAAACAACTGAGGTAACATTATTGTATACTTTTTTCGTATAATATTTAATGGATGTTATCAAGCACTAAACGCTGAAAAATACTGAATACTAATAACTGAATAAGAATCATGAACCAGAATGCTCTTTTTTAAATGAAGCAAATGTGAATACCTTTATATTACATGTGTCAAGTGTTGATACCACTAACACACACTTCCATTTCCCCCGTATCTACATAACAGTTTATAATCGTGTCAAATATCAAGGCTCTCATTATCCCTCACGTGATAGTAACGGGAGTGTGACCAGCTGTACAAATGGTGAGGAAGATAATTGGGAGCGCGTCTGTCCACTGGTCAGGCTGTAGAGCATGGAAGGGGTCTTTAAGGCGGCGGTGGAAGCGTTCTACGATCCCGTTGCTGCAGGGATGATAGGCGGTGGTACGCTGGCATCAAGTTCCCAGGACCGTTAGCATATCCTGCCACACCCTAGTCTCAAACTGAGTGCCTTGGTCGGTGATGATAACTGAAGAAGGACCAAAGTTTGCAACCCAGATGTCACATATGGGAATAGCGGTAAACCAGCGTGTCGTCGTGTCGACGCACATCGACAGGTAACGGGATCCACGCAAGGGTGGGAGTGGGCCCACGATATCTACGTGTACCGTGTGGAATCTGCTTGAAGGAACGGTGAATTCGGCCATACTGCACGGCGGCTGATGAGGCGGAGTGTTCCTGCTACACCTGGGAGGTTGAGGGAGTGTTATTGTTGGAATACTGCCTCCTTGAACTGGGATATAGGGGCGTGATATGCCGCAGGAGGTGTTGCACCAGAGATGGGTAGTAGAGTCAGGAGCTGTCAGGTACCCCAGTCATAGTCCTATTTCGCCTGAGAGGAGTTCTTGAAGGTGCATGTCGGCCAGTTGAGTGGTTGCAAGAGCCAGGAAGTTCAGGGGCGGAATTTGCTGGATGGTAGAGACTAGAGGGTGTGTAGGCGGTGATCTGGAGAAGACGTCCGAGACGGCATTGTCTTCTCCACGGACGTGGCGGATATCAGTGGTAAAATCAGAAATGAACACCAGGTGGTGCATAACCCGTGGGGACCAGATAGTACCGAGCTGATGCATGGCCTTGGTGAAGGGCTTGTGGTCCGTCCGGATGTGGAATATCCTGCCCTCGAGGAAGTGGCGAAAATGCTTCACAGTGTTGCAGATGGCCACCAGCTCTCTGTCGAAGGTGCTGTACTTGTGCTGTGGCGGCTCCAGACGTTTGCTTTAGAAGGCAATGGGTTTAAGTACTCCATCCACTTCCTGCAGCAGGACAGCTCCGATGGCATCATTCGATGTATCAGTGTAGATAGAAGTTGGTGTGTGAGGAGTAAGGTACCCCAAGAGTGTAGTGTCGGTCAGCTTGGCTTGATGTCATTGAACGTTGTTCCGCTGCTGGAGGCCAGATAAATTTCTTCTGCGAGGACTTCTTCAGCCTATTCGGCAGGTCGTGGAGTGGGTAAGTGCGGTGGCAGTGTTGGGGATGAACCAGTGGTAGTAGTTCACCACCTCTATGAATTCCCTAAGTTTCCTGACTGTAGTAGGTAGGGGGAATTCCCTCACAGATTCCACCTTCTGTAGGAGAGGTGTGAAGCCTTTAGGTGTGACTCGGTGTCCGAGGAAGTTGAGATGATCTGCCCCGATGATGCACTTGGATGGGTGGATCTTGAGTAAATTCTGCTGCAGGCGTGAGAAGAGCTCCTGCAGGTGCTGCTGGTGTTGTCCGTGGTCGTGTGAAGCGACGAGTATGTCGTCAATGTAGACCACGGTGTACTCCAGTCTACGCAGCACCTTGTCCATGAACCTCTGGAATGTTTGTACAGCATTCAGTAGTCCGAAGTTCATGGCCGGGAACTCAAACAATCCATAGGGCGTGGTGATGGCGGTCTTCTTGATGTCCTCGTCTGCAACAGCAGGTCCAGGACATGCAGGATAGGGTACCTGTCGGGGATAGTGGCAGCGATGAGAGATCTGTAGTCCCCGCATGCCATACATTCTTCTTCCAGCAGCTTCAGAACCATGCGAAGAGGAGACGCCCATGCACTGTCCGAAGGTCAGGCCACGCCCTGCTGGATCATCATGTGAAACTCTCGATTGGCCGCTTCGAGTCGTTCCGAGGGCATCATGCGAGGCTTAGCGAACATGGGGGGGAGGGGCGTGTTAATGGTGTGGCGGATCCCTGGGTTTTGGGTATGGTGGGAAATTGTGTAGTATGTGTTGGCATGTGAAATGTGTGTTATGATAGGTGTGGTGTGACGACAGTGTTTGGTGGAAATGGTGGCTCCCGTGGGTTGGTGTATCAAGTGGTGTCGCTCGCTTGGCACATCAGCCACATCGAAGGGCCACACAACGTATTCTTGCTTGAGAAGAGTCACCCCCCTACTCCTGGTGCCGTAGGTGGCGATGGGCGACTGCGAGGAGGTCGTAAGCGGTGGAGGCCTGGCTCTTCTTATCCTTGTCCCGGGGTGGAACAACACTCACTTCTGACCCTGTATCGATGAGGTAGTTGTCACCCGACACGAGGTCTTCCACCCACAGGAGAGTGCGCCGTGAAGTTGTCCGCGTGTATGAGAAGCGTGGTAACGTTCGTAGCGCGTGTGTATCATAGCGAGGTAGGTGTGGTCGTGTGACAAGGAGGTGCGTGGATGAACGAGGGTATGAGAGGCGTGGTTGTGTTGGTGCTGCGTGTGTATTGTAGCGAGGTAGGTGTCGTCATGTTGGCGAGGAGGCACGTGGTTTTTCGAGGTTACGATAGGAGTGATGACGTTGCTGGCGTGCATGTTGCGTTGTGACGAAGGTGTGATGTTGTAGAGAGGTGTCGCATGGTTGTCCGTGGGCCCTGAGTGGTGTATAATGGTTCAGGCAGTAGCGTGTTGGGCGTGTTCTTGCCACCTCCTTATTCATTTCCCTGCATGAGGTGGGACGTCTGGAGATTGGTCGAGGAACTCCACTGGCAGGGAGGGCGGCAGTTGCAAGCGTTAGTGGTGAAACGTTGGTCGTACATGCACAGTTGTAGATGTGGGGTGGCAGGAGGTTCACGCTGGAGTGGTGGTAGTATCAGTGGTGGAGGGGTGTAGTGTTGTTGTTGCTGCACTGATGGTGGTGCAGCATAGTGCTGTTGGTGGTGGAAGGAAGGTTTTTGTTGTATGATTTGTAGGATGGTGTGTACAGATTGCCTTCTGAGTGTTGAGTTGTTGTTGTGTAGAAGGAAGGACAGGTTGAGGTGTAGGAGGCGTGTGGCACTGTTGTTGTGGGGGAGGAAGGGAGTGTTGTTGTGGATGCGTGTTGGTGGACTTGTGGTGTAAGAGAATGGTGTGATTGTGTGTGGGGTATAGTGTTGAAGTTGTGTGACGGAAGAGGGTTATGTGGCAGGGTTGTAGGTGCGTGTTGTGTATGTGGTAGATGTTGGTAGTGGTACGTCGGTGTTGGTGGTAGGTGTTGTCGTGCGGGAGGTAATCCAGCCGGTGTTGCAGCGTGAGTAGCAGGCGTAACAATGTTGGCGATGACATGCTTGGGTTGATATGCAGCCTCACTGTTTGTGTAAGTAGCCATGAGCGAGTCTGCGAGTTTGGCATTGGATTGGAGAGGAAGGTGTTGTTGTGCTTGAAGGTGTAGCTGGATGGTAAGTGGTAGTAACTTGGCGTGGCAGCCCCTTAGGATGGCCTCTGTGAAGGGGTTGGCCGCCTATTCGTTCAACTGCTGCATGTGACGAAGGAGTGCTGACATGCGGCGCCCCTCCTGCTGCACGTCCTCGAGGGCGCCCAGGTACTCCTGCTTGGACATCCCGTGAGATGCGACGATGGCGTCCTTGAGTCAGTTGTAGTCAGGTTGTTGAGTGAGTGTCGGGGGGATAGCGTCAAAGACGTCCACCGGAAGTCCACTCAGTACGGTATCTAACTTCTGTTCGCAAGTGAAGTTTCCATGTGCCTGAACCATGATTGTATACTTAGCGAGAATGGAGGAACGTAGGCGTCTGTGGAGGTGTTTCTGCAGGCGTATTTTTTGTTTGTGAAAGTGGTGGAGTTCCGAGGTAGAGAGTGTAGAGGCATGTTAGGTGACGATGGGTTGGTGTTGGTGGGAGAGGCAGTGGCCATGTTGTTGGTGTGTATAAAGTGAGGAAGAGAGGTGTGGAGTGAATGGGTAATGTCGTGAAGGCGTGCGTAGGGCGGCATCCAGGGGCGGCAAAGTACGTCGGCGTACAGAGCCGGTAAGGGTGTGTGTGTGGGCCATGTGTGGGGGGACATAGAAAGCGATAGGTGGTGGCAGTGAGCCAGGGACAGAATAGCAAGTGGAGAGAGCACAGAAAATGGAGGACAAATACGGGTGACTGAAGTAGATCAGACAGAGAAAGGAGGAGTGTAGGCGGGATGGCGGTAGCAAGGGGAAGGACAAAATAAGGAAGTATACAGGGAAACACCACATGGACAGGGGTTACTCAGCACACAAAGGGCACGGGAGGATCGTCACATACGTTACGAAATATGGAGATTTACAGGGAAACGCCACGTGGGCAGGGGTTACTGAGCACTCACAGGGCACGGGAGGGTCGTCAAACAAGTTACGTAATTACCGAACAGAGGGACACTGGAGGGTGTAAAAGTTAACCCAACGTGGTAAGGATGGTAGGGTAGGGTAGAACCAAGAGGCCGAGGGCGGCACAGACACGAAATGGAGAGGCAGAGTAGCATTGGGGAAGGTTGGAAAACACGGAAAGAAAAGGGGGGAACAATATACTCTGTACCTTGTTGTTGGCGAGTGTAGGCCATGAGGAGTGATGGAGTAGAGAGCGGGGGCGGAAACAGGGACTGGGAGGGTGGAAAAGGTGTGGGGGGAAAAGGACGAACGGGGTACGAGGCCGAAAGAAAGGACGGCGGGAAGAGGAAGCGGCAAGGCTAGTACGGGGACTGATACGTTTCGTTGCGAGAAAAATTATGGAGGGGGAAGAACACTGGGGAATAAAAATAATGGCAGACAAGCACAATAAGGGAGAGAAACGTGTTTATGTAGTGTGGGGTACCTTGTGGAGCAGGAGGCGACGAACACGTGGAGTTGGAGTGTGGGGCCTCGTGTGGGGGGAAGCCAGCCAGCAGGTAGATGACGAAGTAGGGCATGGTCCTTCTTCTACCGGCCTAGTACGAGTGTTACTTAAGCTTCCGGGGTCACCAATTGTAACGTGTGGGGGCCGTTACTACCGGAAGGTGAATAGTAGACTCAAATCCTAGGCACGGATTTATTAATAGAGTATACAGGAAAATTAACAAGAGTGAACCCAAGCACCAGAGTGGAGTCTTCCCGGTTGCCCGGCTGCGTGTGTTGCTTGGAGATGGCAACTTGTTGTTTGGAGAAGGTCGTCGTGGTGTTGCTTGAGGGTGACCGTACTGTAACGTGAGGCAAAGGGAGCCTGGCGTGGTGCGGGCAAGGCGAGCAGCGGCAATTGACAGAGTGGGAGGAGAGGGTTGTTGCTTGGCTGGAGGTCCTGATGCTAGTGGACGGGTAGGTATCAGTAGGGGAAGCGAGATGCTAGGCTTGCTTGCGCTACCGCACGCCAGTGAATAGGTGAAGTCTAAGATGCGCAGGTACATGGAGAATGGGAAATCCTAGTGCTTGGGTCACTACAATACAATGAAAAGTTAAAACCTTGAGTATTAATGAAAATGGAGCTCAGTTCGCTGAGCACGTGAGTGTGAGACTGACCTCCCCATCAAACCTGAACCTACAGTCTGGATTATCTTTGATGTTATGCGCAGACCAGACACATTTTTGCTTCACCCCCCTTTGATGTGAAACTACCGTATTTCCTTTTACCTTGCAGTCAGCTATCCTCTATCTTCTCACAGAGTGTTAGATGAGGAAGAATAGGTTTCTAAACTCTGCATTGAGTATAATATCAGCTTCTCTACCATTTACGACAGTGGTTCTCAACTTGTGGTTCATGGTGACTTTTCAGGTGGTCCACTGGACACCCTTAACAGTAACCCGAGATGCCCAAAATATTGCTCTCCCTCGATTTGTTTTTCTTTTGCACGACATTCAAATACTGCGGTCATAATGTAAACCATAATCATGAAATACCACAGAGATGACAATCAAAATTTAAATGGTCCACGACATTGTTTTTATTGGGTTAGTGGTCCGTGGACAGAAGCGAGTTGAGAACCACTGATTTACGACGTAAAAAAGAAACGAGCCAAACTGACATTGTATGCAGGGGAGAAAAAAAAAAAAACACACACACAAGGAAACCTTTTATTTGGTCTTCGAGGGTTCAGGTGGTAAGGGAAAAGGGTGTCCAGACAATTTAAATATCAGGAAGTTGCACTGGACACTGCATTCCGGATTTCAGAACATATATTATATTATTATACATGAGGAACAAGAAGCCTGTGTTTGGACAGAAAGACCTCCCACCAAACAGGGGTAGGAAACAGAGAGGAAATAAAATAAGCACGGAGGAAAACGATAGGAAAATCATCGAGTTTTTTTCCACCTCGATATGTGGCTGAACCACATTAATTAATAACCACTTAATGTTTTTTTTCGATCAAAGTTATATTAGAGACCAATTATGGATGTCAGTGCCAACTCATATCAGGGTATGCAAATCATTAGTGGTGAAAAAATAAATGTAAATGTGCTGCCTTTACTTGAATGTATTACTTCTCCATGAAATATTTCCTCAGGCTGCATGGTGCAATTGTATCTGCTTAATGTGCGAAGTTATAACAAAGGATGGTAACAGTAGTTAGATGCAGTAAAATACTCACTATCCTGAGAAGGGTACATGCCAACTATCATTCCAAAGAGGATAGACGTCACCAGATATTTCACCAAAAGTAACATCATCTCTGTCAATGGAAAGCTTGTTGTCATTGTTTGAATTATGCCACTGCATATAGTATGAATAATCATAATCATTCGTGTTCTCTAAGCCAATGGATGAAAACAAGAGTTTTGCACACTGAGAAAGAGAATTCCTACAAGACTGTCTCATACTCACATTCCACAAACCTTTTAAGCTCACCGGATTATAAGTTATTTAAGCACATAGTTAGTTCATATTTTGAGAGAATAGCTGCCACTCTGTGAGCTCTCATGGGTTACCTTACCTAATATCTGGCAATTTTCTTCCAATCGAGTCAACAATTATTTGAATCATATGAAATTTTAAGTTTATTAAATGCATTCTTAAATAACCACTGTCATCATAAGTCTAATAATTTCTTTTTCCACATCTTTCGTCGATATACGTTTTTAATTATTCTAAATTCATCCTTTGTAACCCCACAAGAGAAAACCCCTTGTGGTGGTTGAAGGGAAGTTGGGGCTTGCGTGTTCTTGCAAGGCTAGAGTGGGCTACGGCCCCCACTCCGAGCTATTGAGGGGTAGAGCGTTCGAGCAAAGTCACCAATGAGGGATCAGAACAAATGGTTCCCTGGAAAGAGGTTGGCCACTAGCGACGACATGAAGTCATCTCTAGTTGGATGGCTGGGAGTCAAGGTTGGGATGTATTGGGTGAGCAGGTCTTAGTTCCATCGTGGGCTAACTTTCGAATCATGACGGATATTTTTAAAACGGGTTGTGGGGACGAGATACTATATCCGACACTTTACTGGTACAAGCGTTATCAACCCTCTGTCTCTTGCTAATCGACTTTGTTGTTCTGTACCATTCATTAGTCAAAGGACTCGGATCCCATTCCCAGGTCTGTAAAATTAGGAGGTAATCCCGCTGATGGTGTAATGGTTATCATGCTCGCTTGGCAAGCTAAAGATCTCGGGTTCGATTCCCGAGTCAGTGGAATTGTTGGATGTCCCTGTTCACATAGCAGTAAGTAGGTACCCGACTGTAAGAGCAAGAATTGCAACCTTGTAGGCTGGGAGAAAATGTCTTTGTCTAACATCTAACAATTTTCCTTCCTTTTGGAAGTTTGCTCTGATTCAACCTGTCCCGATGAAATGTGACTGCTCCCAACCCTCCAACAATCACCCCATTGCTTTGATTTCAAGTCTATCTATGGTCTTCGAATCTATTTTTAACTTACTCGCCATGATTTTCTTTCAGATCTTTAGTATGGTTTCCGTCAGGGACACTCTACTGGCGATCTGCTATCTCTCCTTTCTGAATCATGGTCATCCTCTATTCGCAACTTTGGTGAAACTTTTACTGTTGCCCTCGACATATCCAAAGCTCTTAATAGAGTCTGGCACAAATCTTTAAGTTCCAAATTATCTGAATTCCTTACTGGCCGTCTATAGCTGCTATAGTAGATGGTCACTGTTCTTCTTCTTAGTTTATCAATAGTGGTGTTCCACAGGGTTCTGTTATATCACCCACCTTCTTTCTCCTCTTCATTAATGACCGTCTTACCTGCACCTCTTCCCCTATCCACTCCTATGCCGATGATTCCACCCTACACTGCTCACTCAGTTTGACAACTGCCCATCTCAGCAGCTCATCTCCACATTACGTGGTGATGCAGAAGCGCATCTGATTTATGAGCTTTCCCTCATCTCCGATTGGGGTAAAAAGAACCTTGTGGTTTTTAATGCCTCTCAAACACAGTTCCTTCATCTTTCAATGCGTACAAATCTTCTAGATGACTATCCCCTGTCGTTTATCCCTCCCTTAATATTCTTGGTGTCTCTTTCTCTCACAAGCTCTCTTGGAGAGATCATAATACCTCTTTAGCTAACACCTCCTGAAAGAAGTTGGGTGTGCTGCACAGATTCTGTGAATACTTTATCCCGACACAGTTGCTGTCTGCTGTCTCATCTGCCCCTGTATGGAGTATGGCTCTCATGTGTGGGGTGGCTCAACATACACAACACTCCTGGACAAGGTGGAATCAAAGGCTTTTCGTCTCATCAACTCTCCTCTTCTTACTGATTCACTACAACCTCTCTCTCTTCGCTGCTATGGTGTATCACACTCTCTTTTATTGCTTTTACACTGGACCTTGCTTTACTGAACTCTCTCAATGTATGCTTCCTCCCCTCTGGAGGGCATGCAACACTTGCCAAGTGTCTCGTTCTCACCCCTTTTCTGTCCAACTCCTTAAAAGTTAACCATTACTCTCAGTCTTTCATATACACACTTCGTCAATTCTGGAACACTCTACGTTCATCTATCATCTTTACACCTTACTATGACTTATGTTCTTTCAAACATCTTGAACGAAATTGGACATGATTTTGGACCATTCTCACATTGTACTACGCAGTTGAGGACAACAAGCGGGCTCACAGCCTTTAGTCCTCAACTTTCTGGATATAAAAAAATAATTATTATTATAATAAGACTGACTACTTAACCATTACAACGGGGGCTTGCTCTCTTGGCCCTTTCATCAGCTTCGCACTCCAGATGTTGACAAGATTTTGACGGTCAATAGCACGTAAACCATTTCTCCTACATCAATGAATGATATGTACAATAGTACATGCCTTTAGCTATCTACAAGCCAACAGTGCTGCCCTCCAGAGGGACCGCCCTCCAGGAACCGTCCTGTATTAGATGGTTGGGTGTCTGGGCCAGGAGATGTTGGGGAAGGGGATCTCAGCACCGTCGTGGGCAAACTTTCGAGCCATTGGGGCTGCTTTTTAAAACGAGTGGCCCCATGGGGGAAGAGGTACCCCGTCCACAGCAGCCAGCTCTCGGTCCCCTCATCTGCCCAGTAGGTAGTAGCTCTTGGCTCCTGGAGCCAATCTAACAAAATTAATGTTATATGGATAACGAAAAGCCCCCTGTCTCTTCCTCGAGCGGTGGTCAAACAGGCCCTCGAGACATCACTCTTTGGTCGTGGTGGTATGCAGAAGGCTGCAAATAAGAGAAGACATAGCTGGTCTGGTGTTGTGTAGACGAACCCTGTGAGCGGTTTGAACACGTTATTGTTGACAAAATTTAATGTACTTGCATCCCTTTCCTATGGCGCTATCCACTCCATTTCTAAGTGTTTTGGAGTGTTCTTCGTATCCGAATCAATTATGACAGTGACTGTAGATCTAAGCGGTGCTATATTACTTTCAATACAAATGCTGCTGCCAAAGCAGCTTTTGAGGCAAAGGATTCTCTGATTGTGGGGGATACTCACTGCAAAGTTCAGATGATGAGGTCCACAAATGTACTTGACAGTGACATTCACTACTGCCCTAACTTCTTCGATGACTCTGTAGAGCATGTACCTAAGGTGCATTGGGTTCCTACACTCTTTAGGTTTGTGGCTTACTACAGGGAGGGGCATGGTAACCTTATCCATGCTTCTACTAAGGATTTCAGAGACATTGCAAGCTCGTTTTTTCAGAATAACTCTGTAACGAACACTCGTATCAGTACGAGCGTTCGCTAGAGTTTAGTACACACAGTGTCCTAATATATAAGAGTATCATGAATCACTAATTGTAAATTATAAAGACACTTGTGCCTATACCAAGCGGCATGAACTGGATTTGCCAGACATGGAAAGGAACACAAATAGTGACGTGTTGTCTGTGACGTATGAAAAGCTCCACCTACACTCTCCTTTCTCCTCCACTTCCACCCCCTTCTTCTCTCCGTCTCCTTAATTTCCTCACCTGCCCTCCCCCAGCTCCCAACGTCTCTCTCCCTCTCCCCCTCTCTTCAGTGACGCATGCATCATACCTATGAAAATAAGGTATACATTAATAATTCGCCGTGGCTTTGTTTCATGACTTTGTTGCTGATAGGCACACATTAAAATAATAAAGGCTGGAGTAGGACACTGTGTCAATAATAACCACCAATAACGTCGGTAACGCAATGGTTTGGTGGTATGGTGGCGCACGTTTTTGTGGCGCTATCTTATGGTATATACTGATAGTGGTCATAGGGTTCCAATATCGGCGAAGTGTAATAAAAGCCATGGTATAGGGTGGTTGTAATGATAGGGAAGAGTTGAGAGTAAAATATGGCAACATGAAAGGGTTGGGTAAGGTAACTTGTGTGAGGTACTGTTTAAAACAAAGGCTTAGCCTTTTTTGGCTCCCCCCACCCGTCACCAGTTTATTTCACCCTCACGGACCAAACACAGGTATAACAACTGAACAGTCGTTTTCCCATCAATCATGGTGGTTATTCTTCTACCACCCCACCCTACTCTCATATGTTGATACATTAAGATATGTAACCCACATTATCGAATATTTATACATTTATCTCGAAAAAATATTGTATTTTTGATGGCGAGAGTCAAGGAGAGGGAGGGGAGGGAGGGCAGACGGGTAATGTGGAGGAGGAGGTGGAGAGACATGGTAGACAGGGGAGGGAGGGCGGCCGGGGAAGGTGCCCATTACAAATATATTTCCAGAATACGAGCTTGCACTCACCGTAATACATAACTCACCCATTTATTCAGACTCTATCTTCCTACACGTGTGTGAGAGGGAGAGAGAAAAAAAATAGAAAGAGAGAGACGTTGGGGGGCTGGGGGAGGGTAGGTGAGGAAATTAAGGAGACAGAGAGAAGAGGGTTGTGGAAATGAAGGAGGGAGAGTGTAGGTGGAGCTTTTCATACGTCACAGACAACACGTCACTATTTGTGTTCGTTTCCATATTTGTTAAATCCAGTTTATGCCTCTTGGTATAGGCACAAGTGTCTTTATAATTTACAATTAGTGATTCATTATACTCTTATACATTAGGAAACTGTGTGTACTAAACTCTAACGACCTTGCAATGTCTCTGAAATTCTTAGTAGGTATCTGGAAAATAAAATTGGATTACTACCAATGGGCCACATAAAAAAATATGGTAAGGGTGTTTTAATTAGAGCCAAATATCTCCCCTGTCCTTCTGATGGCATCTTTGAATCCATCAAACCACATCGAACATTTAATTATAGCATGGGGCGTATAATTATATAATGAGGACCTGTATGAATTCTCAGAAGAGGACATTCTCACTATGTGCCCAGATAGTGTTCAACGAGTATCAAAGATGAAAGGCAGAAAAATATGATTATCCTCACTTTCTATGGCTCGCATATCCCAAATTGCGTTAACATTAATTAACCTCACCTCTTTTGAGGTGAAGCTTTTTGTTGAACGTCCTTGACAGTGTTTCTGTTGTTATGAGTTTGGTCATGGGAGGAGAAAATGCAACAACCGTTCCCGGTGTGGTAATTGTTCTGCTCTTGACTCACATCCTACTTCTGAGTGTCAGTCAGACAGTTACTGCTATTACTGCAGGAATGCTCACCCCTTACGTTCTCGCCAATATAAAAGATGTAGTACATCCTTCAGCAGGATATCATCCACTTGGCTAACACCCAATTCATCAGCATTGGTAGTGCCAGACGGCAACTCAACTCTAAATCGGTTGCAGCACCCTCTCAACTCTCTCAAGAAACAGCTGCTTCTTACTCTAGTGAGAGCGTTTCTAAGGTTGCACTACATAATAGTTTCTCTGTCTTGGAAACTGTATCAAACACTCATTCTGGTAACCCTTTAAATGATGACAATTCTCAGACTTTAGCTAAAGGTGTCCATGTGGTAGAGGTTCACGCTGCCACACGCTCTCCAAAAAGGAAACTTGAGCCAGCTAAGCTGCAACAGAGACGCCTTCGTGGTTCCTCTAAGGCACTTGACTCCATGGATGTTCCTCTTTGCAATGCAACCGTCTCTGTGGACTCATCCATTGTTTCCTTTCAATTTCACCAGAAGCGTTCACGTGGCTCTGATGATTTACTTGATTCAACAGATGTTCCCCCTCGCAAGCTTCCTTTGAGAACATCGGAGGAGCGTGAAGTGAATGTGGATGCCTCGGATGTTGTGACTTCAAAAGTTTCAGTTTCTCTTCCGCTTCAGCAGCGGAGTGATTCTTCCACCTGTATTATGGATGTTGATGTATCTGCCTGTGTCAGTGTCAGTGATACCACTACTGTACAGGACAATACCAATGTAATTGTTTCTAAGACTATCCCTGCTCATCTACTTTCACCTTCTTCTAATAAATAAGATGCTTCAGGGACTCGTCTACGGGTCCCAATTACTACCCCGAGTACTACTCCTCGGTTTCGCTCTTCTTCTAGTGGCCCAGGATTAGACAAAACTTATCGTTTGAGTAATACCTCAGGTCAAATTGGTAGTGGGTATACCATCCATGAGGTTTCCAAAAAATCAGTACACTGTTCAAGGTCCTTCAGTGGAATTGCCGTGGCTTGCATGCTTCTTGGGAGTAACTGCGCGTTCTTCTGTCTAGCTTCTCTCTTGCATATGTTTCTCTCCAAGAGACAATGCTTGGGGACTACATTCCTGCCAGTCCTTAATCATACTCTGCATTTTATTCCATTTCATTTGAAGGGCAGGGTCACCATGGTGACTCTGCCATCCTAGTTCGGCGAGATATTCCATGCACGAGTCTGGAGCTTGAAACTCCGCTCCAGGCTGTCGCAGTTAAGGTTTTTATGGGCCGCCCCTACACTATGTGCAGTCTATACCTTCCTCCCAGTGTTACAGTTGAGAGGGGTGATCTCAATCGCCTTGTACGGGACCTTCCCTCTCCCTTTATTTCATTTGGTGAATTTAATAGGAGTCTTCCTCTGTGGGATGACAGTACGGTCAATCCCAGGAGTGTTTTATCGGCTTCCTTTATTGAGAATGAAGGATTAGGTGTTTTAAATATGGGAGATGTGACATATTTCCATAGCTCTACTGCGACTTTTAGCGCATTAACATTTCCCTCTGCTCAACCAGAGCATTATTAGATTTTACTTGGAGTGTGTTGCCCGAATTATATGGTAGTGTCCACTTCCCTGTACTCCTAGAAAATAACAGGTACAAATCGCAGCCACGTCTTCCTCGGTGAAGATTAGAGAAGGCTGACTGGCAATTTTTAAACAGCTTACTTCTCCAGTCTCTTCTGTTGCAGATATTAGTAGCTCTTACGAAGCTGTGACCTATTTCACTGATATGTTCCACTCTGCTGCTCTCAACTCTGTCTCTAATACTTCTGGCCACTTTCCCAAACGTCCTGTCCCTTGGTGGTCACCAGTCTGCACCACTGTTGTGCTGGGGAAGCGTGCTGATTTCTCTCGCCTTCATCGCAATCGTGGGGGCCCTACTCTATTAGAATTTAGAGGACTTCCGGCGGACATGGGCTTGGGCTAGAAGAGTTTTAAAAGAAGCATGATGTGCATCTTGGAAGACCTATATGTGTCTTCAATTACTACTAAAACCTAGCTCACTCAAGTGTTCTGGAGAGTCGGTAAGATTGCAAAAAAAAGAATTCTCACAGTCCTCCACCTGTTCTCAAGGTCCATGGAGTAAAGATTATGGATGGTTTAACTGTGGCCAACACCATATCAGAGGCTTTTGCAAGAATCTCCAGCCTAGACTCTCAATCTTTGGCTGTCAGTCATGAGTTGGGAGCCCAGCAGCGCACTGTCCTGGATCTCTCGGGGAATGAGAATGAAAGTTATAACTATATATTCCCCCTGAGAGACTAACACTCTGTTGCCTCTACCTGCAGCAACACTCCTCGTGGGCCAGACAATATCCCGTATGCCATGTTGCCATCCTTGGGTGAGGAGGCGATCTCATTTCTTCTAGCTTTATATAACAGAATCTGGCTGGAGTGTGTCTTCCCTTCTGGGTGGAGGGTTGCTACCATCCTTCCTTTCCCCAAGCCGGGCAAGGACTCTAGTGTTGCTCTCAATTACCGACCTACTGCCTTGACCTCCTGTCTCTGCAAACTATTTGAGAAGATGGTGAATGTTAGACTAGAGTACTTAAGTTCCTAGAACAGGGTGGTTTTCTTTCTCTGCCCCAGTCTGGCTTTTGTAAACACTACAGATGCTCTGGTCAGGTTGGAATCTGCTTCATGTGATGCTTTTGCACAACATCAACACTTGGTCTGTGTATTCTTCGATTTAGAGAAAGCCTAAGACTCTCTATGGCAATATGGCATTCTGCATCAACTCCATGCCTATGGCCTGCGGGAGCCCCTTGCTCTCTTTCTTATATTGACTATGCCCAATAAATACTATCTACCGACTCCCCCACGAAGAAATTATTTGACACACCTGATATCTTCATAATTAACAATCGTGATCCTAATTTTTTGGGGGGCTTGCGTGTCTCTGAGACCTGGCGAGCTAGACTAGAGGGGACTCTGGCCTCTGCTCTGTCCCGATTTCGGGGAGAGAGGGCTTCCCATGCTAGTAAGGTCGCCAGTGAGAGACCAGACTAAATGGTTCCAATGCAATAGGCTGCCAGTACGAGCCAACAGTGCTGACCTCTAGGGGCCGTCCTGTGTTGGTTGGTTGGGTGTCTGGGCCGGGAGATGTTGGGGAAAGGGGGTCTCATCACCGTCGTGGGCAAACTTTTGAGCCATTGGGGCTGTTTTTTAAAACGAGTGGCCCCGTGGGGGAAGAGGTACCTCACCCACGGCGACCAGCGCTCGATCCCCTCATCTACCCGGTAGGTAGTAGCTCTTGGCTCCTGGGGCCAATATAACAAAATCAATGATATATGGATAACAGAAAGCCCCTATCTCTTCCTCGAGCGGTGGTCGACCAGGCCCTCGAGACGTCACTCTCTGGTCATGATGGTATGCAGAAGGCTGCAAATAAGAGAAGACCCAGCAGGTCGGGTGTTGTGTCGACGAACCCTGTTAGCGGTTTGGACACGTTAATGTTGACAAATGTACTTGCATCCCTTTCCTATGGCGCTATCCACTCCAAAGTTCAGATGATGCGCTCCACAAATGTAGATGACAGTGACAGTGACTACTGCTCTAACATCTTTGATGACTCTGTAGAGCATGTCCCTAACATTATCCATGCTTCTAGGTATCTGGAGAAAGAAATTGGATTACTACCAATGGGCCACATAAAAGAATACGGTAACGGTGTTTTAATCAGAGCCAAAGATCTTGCACAGGCCATGATGCTCCTCAATCTCCCCTGTCTTTCTGATGGCATGTTTGAATCCATCAAACCATATCGAATATTTAATTATAGCAAGGGGCGTATATATAATGAGGACCTGTATGAATTTTCGGTAGAGGACATTCTCGCTATGTGCCCAGACAGTGTCCAACGAGTAACAAAGATGAAAGACAGTAAAAATATGATCATCCTCACTTTCTATGGCTCACATATCCCAGATCGCATTAACATTAACCCCAATTCTTTTTAGGTGAAGCCTTTTGTTGAGCGTCCTTTGCAGTGTTTCGGTTATTATGAGTTTGATCATGGGAGGAGAAACTGCAACAACCGTTCCCGGTGTGGTAATTGTTCTGATCTTGACTCACATCTTTCTTCTGAGTGCCAGTCAGAGAGTTACTGCTTTTGCTGCAGGGAAGCTCACCCATTACGTTCTCGCCAATGTAAGATGTACCTCCTTGAGCAAGATATCGTCCACTTGGCTAATACTCAATTCATCAGTATTGGTGGTGTTGGGCGGCAAATCAACTTCGGGCGACAGAGGGATGATGGTGTGAGGACATGCACCTCCTTCCTTCGCCCTGGATCGGTTGCGGCACCCTCTCAGCTCTCTCAAGGAGTGGCTGTTTCTTGCTTTGGCGAGAGCGTTTCTGTGGTTTCACTGCTTAATAGTTTCTCTATCTTGGAAACTGTGTCAGGCACTCATTCTGGTGACCCTTCAACTGATGCCATGCGCTCTCCAAAGAGAAAACTTGGGCCATCTAGACTGCCACAGCACTTGACTTCATAGATGTTCCTTCTTGCAAGGCAACCGTCTCTGTGGACTCATCCATAGTTGCCTCTCAATCTCACCAGAAGCGTTCTCGTGGCTCTGATGAATCTCTTGATTCAACAGATGTTCCACCTCGCAAGCTTCGTTCGGGATCATCTGAAAGGCGTGAAGTGAATATGGATGCCTCAGATGTTGTGACTTCAAAAGATTCAGTTTCTCTTCTACTTGAACAGCAGAGTGATTCTTCCACCTGTATTATGGATGTTGATGTATCTACCTGTGTCAGTGATACCATTGCTGTACAGGACAATACCAATGTAATTGTTTCAAAGAATATCTTTGCTCATATACCTTCATCTTCTTCTAAAATATCAGATGCTTCAGGGACTCGTCTACTGGTCACAATTACTGCCCCAAATACTACTCCTTGGGTTCGCTCTTCTTCTAGTGGCGCAGGATTAGACAAAAATTATCGTTTGAGTAAACGCGCAGGTCAAGGAGGTTATGGGAAGTCCCTCCGTGAGGCTTCCCAAAAATCAGTTCTAAAGTAACACAGTGTTCCATGAGGTGTTCCATGCACGAGCCTGGAGCTTGACACTCCACTCCAGGCTGTCGCAGTTAAGGTTTTTATGGACCCCCCTACACTGTGTGCAGTCTATACCTTCCTCCCAGTGTTACAGTTGAGAGGTGTGATCTTAACTGTCTTGTACGGGACTTTCCCTCTCCCTTTATTTTAGTAGGTGATTTTAATGGTCATCATCCTCTGTGGGGTGACAGTTTGGTGTACCCCAGGGGTATTTTATTGGCTTCTTTTATGAAGGATGAGGGATTAGGGGTTTTAAATATGGGAGATGTGACACATTTTAATAGCCCTACTGGGATTTTTACAGTCATTGACATTTCCCTTTGCTCACCCAGTGCTCTGTTGAATTTTACTTGGAGTGTGTTGCTTGAATTTTATTGCCGTAACCACTTCCCTATACTTTTAGAAGGTAACAGGTACGAACCACAGTCTCGTCTTCCTAGGTGGAAGTTAGAGAAGGCTGACTGGCAGTTTTTTAGTGAGCTAACTTCTTCGGTTTCTTCTGTAGCAGATTTTAGTACCTCTGACGAGGCTGTAACATATTTCACTGATATACTTAACTCTGCTGCTCTCAACTCTATCCCTAAGACTTCTGCCCACTTTTCCAAACGTACTGTCACTTGGTGGTGCGGAAGAAGCACACTGCTTTCTCTCGCCTTCATCGCAATCGTGGGGACCCAATTCTTTTAGAGGACTTCCGATGGGCAAGGGCTCGGACTAGACGAGTTTTAAAGAGGCACGACGTGCATCTTGGAAGACCTATGTGTCTTCAATTAATACTAAAACTCCACTCACCTAAGTGTTTAGGAGAGTCCGTAATCTTCTAGGAGAGTCTGTTTTCTCCTAGTTCTCCACCTGTTCTTAAGGTCAATGGAATTAAGATCATGGATGGTTTAACAGTGGCCAACACCATGGAAAGCCGTGACTCTCGACCTCTGGCTGTCAGGCATGAGTTGAGAGCCCAGGAGAGCACTGTCCTGGATTTCTCAGGGAAGGAGAATGAAAGTTATGACCATACATTCACCCTTAGAGACCTACACTCTGCTCGCTCTCTCACTCTCTCTGCGGCGACACTTCTTCTGGGCCATACAATATCCCATATGTAATGTTGTGACATTTGGGTGAGGAGGCTATCTCATTTCTTCTAGCTTTATATAACAGAATCTGTCTGGAGTGTGTCTTCCCTTCTGGGTGAAGTGTTGCTACCATCCTTCCTTTCCCCAAGCCGGGCAAGGACCCTAGTGTTGCCCTCAATTACCGACCAATTGCCTTGACCTCCTGTCTCTGCAAACTATTTGAGAAGATCGTGAATGTCAGACTGGTATACTTCCTCGAACGGGGTCTTTTTCTGTCTCTGTCCCAGTCTGGCTTTTGTAAACACCGTTCCACTACAGATGCTCTGGTCAGGGTTGTATGTGAGGCTTTTGCACGATACCTTATGTGTGTATTCTTTGAATTAGAGAAAGGGTATGACACTACATGGCAATATGGCATCCTGCAGCAACTACTTGCATATGGCCTGCGGGGTCGCCTTCCACGCTTTCTTAAAGACTTTCTCACTGTTTGCAGTTTTTCTGTGAGGTTTGGTACAGCCCTCTCAACATCAGTTGCAGAGGAGAAGGGCATCCCCCAAGGAAGCATCCTCAGTGTCACATTGTTTGCAGTAGTAATTAATGCCATTGCCTCATTCCTTCCGGACGGTATAGCCAATTCCATGTACGTTGACGACCTGGCGGTCTAGTTTGCTGCTTCCCAAAAGTCAGTGGCGGAGCGACGCATGCAGCTTGCCATCAACAGGGTGTCGCATTGGGTTGGTTCTCATGGGTTTCGATTTGCTCCTTCCAAGACAGTTGCTACGCATCCGAGGTGTCCACCCCGATCCGGATTTATTCATGTATGGTCATCGGATACGTTGTGTCGGAGACTCGTTTTTTGGGTCTCCTTTTTGACAAACGTTTGACTTGGGTTCCCCACTTACATTCACTTAAGGTCTCTTGCCTCCAGGCTCTTAACCTGTTGAGGGTCCTAGGCCATACGTCATGGGGGCTGATCGGGCCACCCTCCTTCACCTATACTATGTTTTTACTAGGTCAAAACTCAACTATGGGTGTGAGGTGTTCTCCTCTGCCGTCTCAGAGTCTTAGACCTTGTTCATCATGCTGGCATAGGTCTGGCAACCGGAGCCTTCAGGTCGTCCACAATCCCCAATCTCCGGGTGGACGCTGATGAACCACCTCTTGATCTCCGTCGCCAGTCCTTGATGGTTCGTTGTTGGCATCGATTACATCGACTTCCTGACTCCCTTCCCTACTTGGCGGTGTCATCTGATATCATGTCTCAGTACTACCTATCACATTCTCGCACATCATGGCCCTTTGGCTTCCAGGTCAGGAAGGCTATGGAGGAGATGGGCATTGATGACTTCCTGATTTGACCTGTGCGGGTTCCCAGGGTGGCTCAATGGCTTCTTCCAGAAGTTTTCCCCTGCACCTGCTTTTCAGACAAGAAGGAATCTCTTCCTCCTCCAGTGGCTCTCTCCCTCTTTTTAGAACATGCCTTCACTCACAGAGTCCCTCCCTGTGTACACTGATGGGTCACAGTCTGATGCTGGAGTTGGTTTTGGAGTTGTCTTTCCTGACTTTTGTCGTGGCGGCAGGCTCCCTTTTGTCATGTCAATTTTTACCGCTGAACTCTCGGCCATTTTATATGCACTCCAAGTGATTATTACTCTCCCTCAGCTTTCTTTTACTATTTTTAGCGATTCCTGTAGTGCCTTGGAGGCCTTGTGCAATTTTAACTTTTTCCATTCCCTGGTGTTTGCCATTTTCGAGTGGCTTGTCCTCCCGGGTCGTCGTGGCATCAGAGTTACATTTTGTTTGGTCCCGGCTCATGTGGGTGTCGATGGGAATGAGCGGGATAACGCCCTGGCTAAGGCTGTAGTCTGCAGTTCTCGGCCTCCTGCCAGGCGTCATCCCGTTCCTGTAGTGGACCTTCGACCCTACATAGATGCTGCCGTTCGTTCTCGCTGGCAGGACAGGTGGGATGCCGTCATGGCTAACAAGCTCTGCGGCATCCGCCAGCGCCTTGGTTTTTGGAGCTACAGTGGCTATCTCCGCATTGGCCACACACTATTGACTCATGGTTCTTGAATGGAGAGGGCTCCCCCTCCCTACTGTAATGTTTGTCTGGTCCCTCTGACAGTACGGCATCTTATTGTCGTGTGTCCTAGCCTTGGGGACCTTTGTCGTAGGCACCTCTCTGAGTGCCGGGTGGGTGACGGTTCTTACAGTCTCTCCTAGGTGCTCGGGGAGGAGGCTTGTAGTGTGGGAGGGAACACCCTCTCCTATGTGGAGGAGGTTGGCCTCCTCCACAAATTGTGAATTTTATTATATTTATGGCTTTTTAGATAATTAAATTATTTTTTTAATTTTTATCTTTTATATATTTTACTTGAGTTAATCAGGTTCTTTTAGTTTAAATGTGCCTTTTAGTTTATATGTTCTTTTAATCATGCTGCATATCCCTTTCGTGATGGTGAAGCCTGTTTGGTGTGTGTAAATATTTTATTAATTATGTAGATAACCATTTTATGTTGGACAGTATATGACCCTAGCTGTTGCGCCGCCAAATGCCTAATGGCATAAAATCAATCAATCCTAATTTTCTAATCCCAGCTAATAGATTTTTAGCATTACCCAATATACAAATCCCTTCACTTTCACCATATATTCCTCAACCATGGAACATGCAAAAGATCGAAGTGTGCACTCACGGCGAAGAAAACCCACTGTTGTGCACTCATCTTACTTTCCTATGATAGAAATATGACTACATACCAAGTTAGCATAAATACCACTTATTGGAGCACATGCAAAGACAAGGTACCCACGGGAGTGGGTAGTGCGGTAATATCCACAGATACCGTACTTCAGAACAATGCTCCCGACCCAAAGAAGCTTCAATTTTCTTAGCAGAGCTTACTGCTCTCACATTTGCAGTTAATATCATCAAGGAACAAGGAAACAAACCTTTAATTATTTATATAATTTACTCTGTTTCGAGGAGTACCTGTGAGGCCCTTAGAGGCTGCTATTCCATAATCCACTTAGATCCACAAAGAAAACAGCTATTTAACAAACTTTTTTCCTTAGAGATAAATGTAGACATATGATATATTCCCGCCCACATAGGACTGAGTGGTAATAAACAAGCAGATGAAACTGCTAAATCAGCGATACTATTACAAAAAATAATATTACATCTGCCAATTGGTGACTATATAGAGAGCATCAAGCACTATACACGCTAACAATTGTAGAACCATTGGGGAAAGGAACCAGACGCTAATAAATTAAAACAAAAAAGCAAACTGTTATCAAGTAGCACTCCTCCTAACAAGGGGACAGATGAACCGAAATTTTTTTACAAGAATAAAAATAGGACACACACACACTCACACAGTTTTTTTAATGAATAACACACATGACCCTGTGTATATCTAGTGACAAAGTTTTAACCATGAATCACAGTTTTCTATATTGTAAAAGTTTTAATAGAGACAAACATTTTATATTTAAAATATAGAATTTCTAAAGAATTTTTAGAAGAATTGCCTACCTATTCGTTTGGCAATACTTAGTTTTTCTTTTATTAAATTAAAATTTTATTTTTATATAATAATATATGTTTATACATAATTTATATTGTAGTGCAGCTCAGCAAGATTCAAATAAATGACTCCGTGAGCTTCGTAAAATCTAAAAAAAAAAAAAAAAGCACGAGAGTTAATGTGATATCTCCTAGAGGGATTGCAACATAAAATCAGGTCAAGAATGTTGAGAGAGAAGAAAAGAGTAAGTCATACTGTATGACACAAAAAGAGAGGGTATTTGTATGATTAGAACAAGTTTAAATATGAAGGTACAGTGTGTTGTTAGCTCTGAAAATCAGTCCTACCACTGGATCATCACATAAAATATGGAAAGTAACAGTTATTTAATAAACCACGTGGAGTGGTATACAATGATTGGACAGATAAGATCAGTGATAAAAAGAAGAAAGAATTGGGTGATAGGACAGAACCCTAGGGAAAGAGCAGTAGCTATATCCAATAGCTATATACCTGATTGGATAATTTTAAGCAAAAATGTCTATGGTGAAATATCGAATTATACATAGTTTGCGGTTACAATACATTTATGATACTGTATTAATGAAGGTGAAAAGTGATGTGAAACCCATCTAGATTTTTTAGAATATGCTTTAGATGTAAGTAGTACAGGAATAAAGTGTATTGCAAATGAGCAAACAACACTTTGAACATCTTCTTTAGACTATAACATAAATATGTACACTATCGTGATCAAAGAATAAAAAGGTACACAATCTTGTTGGGTTTCCCTTTACTTTTCGCTCTCATTATTATACAATCATAAATATATTGTTACAGATAAACTAGACCTATGTGTAATTCGACATTTCATCATAAGGACATATATCCAAGCAGGTCATCATTCAATTTAATTAATGCATGGAATGCTAAATAACCCTGTATGTAGCTGTCAGATAAGGAAATCAGCGATACAGGCACAGAATGAAGAATAGAAACAGATTTAGGGTTGTTTGGAAATTAATTGATTGTGACAAACCATATCACAATATGTTGATATGTTTAGCGCAGCAGTTAGGGTTTCACTGATGTTCCAAATGAAGGATGACCATGAATAAAAAAAGTGTGATTACTTCACAAGTAGAACGTTCTCCACAGAAGATATACTGATAATATTAAAGAATGTCGTGAGACATAATATTGAATTAAATTGTACTGTTAATTAAAGATTGGAAATCTACATTTTGTCAAGAAATAAATGGCCCGACAGTTGAGGAGTTGGGAGCGGTTACCTTTGATTGAAACAAGTTGGATCAGAATAACTTTCCTGCAGGAAGGAAAACTTTGAGTTGACACGAATAGGCGCAAATGTCTAGCAATATAGAGTCAACATACTGTAGTACAACAGTTTTTTTTAAGGCAAATGGAGAACCCTATACCTTCCTAATGGAAGGCTGAGGTATGTCAAAGGTTTCATGGGATGAAAGACTAGTGCTGGAATTGTCCAGGGTAAGGCACGGGGTAATATATGAGAGGAGACTTAAGCTTTCTCATGAGAAGATTGACAGAATTTCGTTCAGGAACAACAAGGGGAGAGAAAAAGAAGAAACAAATAGCTGGAGAGATGCTTAGCAAAGTACCACAACAAATGGGAGGAATAGAATTTTGTCAGGGTTTTGCATTTGGCACAGATTAAATCCTTGTATTTTTTTCAAGATTTAATGTCATGTGAAGTACGGTAGTGGTTTAAAGGGGGTAATTCACTTTTGTTACATTGGAGTGCCTTGATTCCTCCAAAGTATGCCAGGAAAGAGGACCAACTGAACAAACATAATGGTGTTCTGTTGCTTGGAATAGTTTGGAGGATTCATTTGCTCCAGATTTACCAACACAAAATTTCCCCCTTAATCTTTATCCTCGGTATGGACAGCGGTATGCTAGTACAAGTGTGACAAATGAATATGGGATATATGCCACAATGCCCTAGACAATCCTCTCATTAATGGCCGAAGTACGCTCAGAAGGTCCATGGCCAGAGAGGCAATGGTCCCTCCATGGGAAAACTTGAAAGTACTGCATACGATGCTCCTAGTTGTCAGCCTTGTCGTTCAACAAAGGACAGAACACGAAAATGTAGTATGACTGTGATCTCAGAATTCTAATCGGAAACTATCTCAACTGTTTCAGCAGAAGAACGAGAAATTAGAGATTAAAATAGAAAATGTGATAATCTCCAAGGCTCGGTGTTTGACTAGCTTCTCTGGATCGTTGAGAATGGAAAAGTTTTAGGCTTCTTCACATGGTAAATCAGTTGAAGAACAGTTGCGAGATAGATAATCAAAACCTGTTTTTATTGCTTAGAACGATGTAATACATATTCTCAGAAAAGAAATTATGATACAACAAATTTATTGCAAATATCTGACATTTATTGCCCGAGTTAAATATACAACAGCAAGCATTTCAGAAGATACATTTATATCCAACTTGGCTAGGTAAAACTAACGCCATGACTGTTTCCTCGTCTTCTTTCAAATGAAATGTATATAATAAACGGGAAATTTATAGATAAAGTGTTAATGGGTATTTTTGTTTGTTATTTGATAAATTCCTGTATTTATCAAAGTAAAGTTCTCTCCTAATCTGAATGTTTGTTCGTATGCGTTCGTTCCTGGCAAGGACTACAACCTGGCAATGCTTTGAAACCATAACAAATGTCATTACCTAGTTTTCGAAGAGGAGGAAAATGGTTCACTTCTTCAATATGGGCCTGAAACAATATGGTTGTGAGGTCAGTAATGTTAACATACGAACAAGTCCGTATCCTGAAATGCTTAATAAATAGCGGCACTGAATTGCATGTATGTGTATCCATTAGTTAAATACTGTACATTAGTACAATTCTTTAAAACATCTCTCTATTGTAGTTCTAATGGAAATGGTAAAGCTACAAAAAATCCAAAGCATCAAAGTAGTAGTTCACTCCTGACGTATTGATGAAACATCTACAGAAAGGCTAATACTTTCGGTTCATTCCTTACATCTATGCAGGATGACTCTCCCAGAAGGAGCTGCCTTGTAGTGGTTTCGGGGCGTGCATGTCTCTGAGACCTGTCGAGCTAGACTAGAGGGGGCTTCGGCTCCTGATCTGCCCCGGATTCGGGGAGAGAGGGCTTCCCATGCTAGAAAGGTCGCCAGTGAATGACCAGACTAAATGGTTCCCATGCAATAGGCTGCCAGTACGAGCCAACAGTGCTGCCCACAAGAGGGATTGCCCTCTAGGGGCCGTCCCGTGTTGGATGGTTGGGTGTCTAGATCGGGGGAGGTTTGGGAAGGGGGTTTCAGCACCGACTTTTTAAAACGAGTGGCCCCGTGGAGAACAAGGTACCCCGAATAAGGCAACCAGCTCGGTCCCATCATCTGCCCGGTAAGTAGTAGCTCTTGGCTCCTGGTGCCTTTCCAATAGTAATAATGTTATATAACGATAAGCCTCTTTCTGTACCTCGAGCAGTGGTCGATCACGCCCTCGAGACGTCACTATCTGATCGCGTTGGATTGCAGAAGACTGAGGCTCGATCTCCCCAAGTATTTTCGGCAAACAAGAGAAGATTCAGCAGTTCGGGTGTTGTGTTGACGAACCATGCGAGCAGTTTGGACACTGTAATGTTGACCAATATATTTGCATTCCTTTCTTTTTGGAGCTATCCACTCGATTTTTAAGTGTTTTGATGTGGTTCTCCTTATCCGTCTTACCTATTACAGTGACTGCCGGTCTAATCGGTGCTATATAACTTTTTGCAGCATTTGAGATTCAAGATTCTCTGTCTAACTAATGTAGTTGACAGTTACAATGACTACTGCCCTAGCATCATTAATGACTCTTTAGAGCATATCCCTAATGAGTGCCACGTTCCTACACCCTTTTGGTTTGTGGCATACTATAGGGAGGGGTGTGATAACCTCATCCATGCTTCTAGGTACCTAGAAAAAAAATGGGATTACTACCGATGGGCCACAAAAAATGATAAGGTAAGGGTGTATTATTATGAGCCAAAGATCTTATACAGGCCAGGATGCTCCTCAATCTCCCCTTCACTTCTAATGGCATGCTTGAATCCATCAAACTTCATCGAACATGTAACTATAGCAATGGGCGTGTATACAAAAAGGACTTGTATGAATTCTCAAAATAAGATTTTGCTATGTGCCCTGATAGTGTCCAATAAGTTACAAAGATGAAAGGCAGTAAGAATATGATCATCCTCACTATCTATGGCTCGCATATCCCAGATCGCATTAACGCCTAATTCGCGGGTGTAGTAAAACTTTGACACTAGCAACAAGTCTGGAGCACCGCGAGTGTAGCGTTCATTTAACAGCATGGATTTTTTTATAAATTGCGCGGTCTCTAATAAGCTAGTTTTTTATTGGCAACACTGTGGGTGGCACACATCTCCACCAGGGTTGCCATTTGGTATTATCATTACCAAATAAGGCCCAATTTGGTAATGAAAAATCTGTTTGGTAATGAAAAATTATGATTTGGTATTAGCCTTGAATATGGTAATGAAACTGGACAAATTTTGTAATGAACTGATATTTCCTTATATATACGATCACTTTTAATTTTTTTAGGGTAAGAAAAGTAAATCCCAATGAAAACAGTTATCTGGACACGAAAAATCACGGTGACGTGAATCCTTCCTGTTCGTTTCTCAAGGCGCCTGCCAGTGGTCTGTGGTACGTTAGTAGTCAGTACGGTCAGTTACTGTTCGGTCAGTGTATGATTAATTTCGGTCGCGTGAACTTTTCACTATGTCTAAGTGGAAGGGAGCATACGAAGCTGGTCGGCTTTACCATACAGAGTGGGAGAAAGAATTCCCTTGGGTTTCCAAGGCAAAGGATGGCACTCATCAGGCATATTGTAAGCTGTGTAAAAAAAAAATTACAGCCAAGAAAAGCCACGCTGAAAACACATGCAGAATCTAAAGAACATAAACAGCGTATCTCCTCTATTAGTTCAGCAAGTGTGTCTGTGTTTCCAAACTACAAGAAACCACAACCTTTGCCAGACAAACTGAAAAAAGCTGAATTACAGCTTGCAGTAGGGATTACTTGAGTGGCAGCTGTAGACCACCTGAGTGAAATTATCAAATGTAATGGAATAGGCAGTACATTAGAAAGTTTAAGGCTTCATCGTACCAAGTGTTCAAAATTAAATACCAATGTGATTTCTCCTGCTATGGAGGAAGAATTACTATCCAAGTTAGAAAAAGACGCATATTATTGCTTACTTCATATGATCATATTTTGAAATCTCATGAATTTGATATTGTGTTGGGCTGTATATAATCTTGGCTGTTGGCACCCCTGTACCCTTCCCCATCCTCCCTCTCTTTGAAAGAGATCAGAAATGCAAACACTCGAACAAGTAAGAACTCTTCTCCGTGAAGGGGAAGTTTAACAATATGGCGGTTTCAAAGAGTGTGTGCGCGTTAAAGGATTACAGTATGTCTCCGAGTTCCGGGTCGTCTCAAAGTAGCGATAACCAGGAATATATTACATGTTTTTAAGCCTCTAGGCAATATAATAATACCAACAGGTAATATAATAATAGCCTATACCTGACAGTCAGTACAAATATCTGCTTGGCAACCAACGACTGTGGGTTACAAATCTGTAAATGCAATATTTTCACGATGGAAGGATATAAACGTATTAAACCATTTCAACGGTCAGATGAGTAATTATGTTAACGTAAAGTAATATAAGGCTACATATATAACTATAGCATATTATATGTGCATTACAGTAGTGTTATTATAAGACTCAGTACTGTGATCAGTATGACGTATAGGAAATACTGTAAATCACGAAAAGGGGAATGATTTACATATCAGTTATATGATAAACACGATAAGATTGATTCACCGTGGTGATGGGCTGGACCATTTATGTGAGATAGTAGTTTTAGCTTAGACGATTGCCTAAAGTCATGGTGCTCGATTTGCATACAATGTATCGAAAATACTGGTAGCAATGACTACAACCACACACATACACACACACATCACGAAAACATAACGGAATGAAGCACAAGCATACAGACAAATATTTACATTATGACCTACTTAAATCCACCAATACGAGGGTGGCGTAACAAAAGTTCCTCCAAAACCTGATGGTTCAGCAGGTGTCGACAAACCACATCCAGTGGCAGGCCCCGGGGCAGCAAATGTCGGACAGTGGGGCAGGCCAGGCAATAGTGCTCTATAGTGTTAGCACGAGGCGCTCGATACAAGCGACACTCAGTGAAGGGAGGCTCACCCTGCATCCTACCAACATGCCACGGTGGCCGGTAGCCAAGCCTCAAACGAGCAGAGACTACATTGTGCCTCCGAACCATGAGGCCTCGACGACGGTAGGAATATTTGTAATGACAGACAGACTCGTAATGGGTGATGGAAATGCTGAAGGGCCTCTCTGCATCCTTGGAGATACAAAAAATGACAGCATTCACTCCACGTTGACAACCAAGACTAACAGCATCCAGAATGGCATACTGTTCACACAATGTTGAGCTAGAGTGGTTACAGATACGACGGCCAACCCAGCCCCCTGGAGGTGACTCCATGTCAGGTGAGAAAACGGCACAACCTGCTGTACCATCCACCTGCAATGACCCATTAGTGTAGAGGCAGTATGGATCTGTGATGGAGGACGTCACTGTTTCTATGTGTTCCAGATCCAACTGCCGCTGTAGAGAGGGCAGTTCCGACTTGGAGGTAGGTGTGAAGCTCACATCAGGTGTTGGTAGCATCCACGGAGTTGGCCCTGGGGGGACATCTACAACAATTATATCTATATTAAGACTACGAAGCATAGAGGAAACAGACCTTATAAGAGTACGTCCAGCAGGCAGTATGGGAGGGACAGGGGAGTTTGGTCTAAGACTAACTGAGATTAATGGGGTGAAAGATGTGGGAAATGGAGACACTTGACAGTGAAGCAAGTAACTTTAGAATAAATTCTCTCGACTAATGTGGGAAGACGCAACTCACTCTGACGCTGCATGTTCACTATCCTGGTAGACATTGGACAGCCGAGAATTATTCTCATTGCTCTATTCTGAAATTTTTCTAAAGTTTCAAGAGTAGCCCTGGGAAGTTGAATCAAAGCAGGGGGGAATGGATAAAAGCAATATTAATGGTCCTGGCTACAGGGATGGAGATACCCGAGGAGTTGTTAGTGAGCCATTGAAGTGGTGTAAGTCGGCGCTGGAGACGACCCAATAAGTCCTGGACAATGGGATGATCTTAAGGTCTGGCAGGGAAAATCGGCCAATTATTGACTGGTGCACCCAGGTAGTGGTACTGGAAACACATGGGAATGACAGTCCCTCCAATGGTGAACACTGGCCGAGCTTGAGGAAGGCGGCAGGTGAATATTCTGCTTTTATCTGGGAAGACAATAATGCCACAGTGAGAGGAGGCCACAGAGAAGGAGTCAAGAAACCGCTGGAGATCCCTTGGTGAGGTAGAATGAACACAGATATCATCAGCATTGGACGTAATTGTAGTTCCAAGAATATCAGGGAGAGAAGTGAGCAGCCGATGCATCAGAATATTAAATAACAATGGGCTGAAAACACCCCCTTGAAGCGTACCAAGATGAAAACTGCGCAAAGGACTGAGCACACCACTGAAAAACACATGGGAGGTCCTGCTACTAAGGTAGCCCCGAATCCACCGTAGTAGATTATCCTTTATCCCAAAGTCAACCATGCAGTTGATCCAAAATGACGTCTCTATTAGCAACATCGAAGGCACTTCGAAGGTCAATGAAGGCCACCACACTGTCCCTGGAAAGGCGAGAGTACAGGTCGACTAGGCAGTGGTGTGTCCTCTGCTGGAGAATTAAACCAATCAGAAATGGAGAAAGGCGATCCTGCAGTCTGTTCAGGAGACGATTGAGTAAGAGTCTCTCCTTAATCTTACAAAAACAGGAAGTAAGGGTAATAGGCCTGAACTTCACACTGCCGGGGTTAGGGATGGGTATGATTGTGCTGCTGGTCCAGGCTCGTGGTACACAACCGTCACGAAGACAATGATTGTACAGTCAAAGAATTAACAGGGTTCCCAGGAACTTGTTGAAATAGGCGCAGCACAGCATAAGTGATACCATCATCACCAGGGGAAGAATCTCTACCCCGACGGAGACCACGGCGCAACTCCTCCTCAGTTATCTCCTCTGTATCATCGTTATCATCTTGCAACAGAACAGACATTAGACGTAGCCGAAAACCATGGTCGTGTGTTTGGCTTTTCCGTATACAGTAATACCTAAATACCCTGTAGTACCTTGGCATATGATCGGTCCGGCTTTTAAAACAAAATATTATATAATCATCTTTAACCTTAGATCTACCCCAGGTAACAAAGATTATATACGATTGTGCTGCTGCTGTCATCTCTGCTGTAATGCTTGCTATGTATCGTGAGGCATAACTTTTTTCATGAAGCACAATCTAAAATCTTAAAACATTATAAAATGGTTCAAACCTCACAAGGTTGGACTACATTACAGATAAATGGCAATACAGCAGACCAGGGATACCATCCACGTACCGAAACTCAGTTGAGGATTCAATTTTCTTCGTGAGGTGTGGCATATTGTATCGTGCAGGTAGAATGCCGAATATTTTTTTATAGGGTGTAAGTACAGTACAGTCTCCTCCATTCCCGCTTTCACCAGTTCAGCGTTGCCAACTTATACACCCGGCATCGTGTGAGCTACTAGTTCCGACTCTCGCTTCCGAAACACCTGCCATCAACCCTTACTCTTATTGGCAGGTGTTTCGGATGCGAGAGTCGGAACTAGTAGCTCACACGATGCCGGGTGTATACGTTGGCAACGCTGAACTGGTGAGAGCGGGAATGGAGGAGACTGTACTATGGTGCACAAAAGTCGTGTCCATTACCCAGCCACAGTGAGAATTCAAGTAAACTGAGTTTGAAGTTTCGGAACAGCTGAGGAAATGCTATGATCAGCTAACAAATGTCGCCTTTTGATGTGTTGGGAGGGTGGAGGGGGAGAATTAGAGGAGGGGGAGGGGAACTGGAGGAGGTGGGGCTGGATGAGACAGGTTGTATGAGACTGGAGCATTACCACGTTTCTGATAATGTTAGAGATGGTTAATTTAACTGATAAAAGATAAGTTGATATGGAGTGATACCAAAAGATAAAACGTGATAAAATCTGAATAACTAAAATCCTATAGAACAAAATTAATATTACTGCACATAGCTGTATCAGCTCATGCTGATACACAAGACTGAGTCAGGCTTTGGTCTACAACTCACGCAAGGGAACGTGAGGTGGCCATAGCAGCATCATTAATGGTCTTGCATTGGCTTCCCCTCAATCTAAAGCTGGAAGACCCACAGTAAAGTGGAGACCAAGGAGTTACACAACTCATTAGGTCTGCAACGTTTAAACATCCCACTACAATACTCACACTTTGTATATTTGGAAGTGTGTTTAATAACCATAAATGTTATGTGCTGAACATCATAAAAATTACACTGATGGTAGAAACAATAATTATATAAATACTATGTAAGAAAAAAAAAAAATCCACAACGGGGCATAGAGATTATTGTATACTACACAATTCAATGCATTATTTTTTTTATAAAGTCACTTTTTGAAACCCACGCAGCATAGGCGACATCTGTTGCTAGACCAGAGCATTTTCCCAAGTGTTTCGAAATATTAGAATCTGGCTATTCGAAATCCTACTGAGGCTGGGTAATGGACACGACTTTTGTGCACCATAGTACAAACAAGTACAGTCGCGGTCAATAATAATCATCCATATACGGGTAACTCACGTAAGAGTTTGACAGCTTCCCTCTGTTCCTTAGATGATAAACTTTCCAATAAATAGGTTAACTACCATCTTTTAATTTGATACAAGCAGCTACGCACTACTTAAAACAATAACATCATATGTGAACGTGAAAACATTAGACAGTAAATTGTTTGAGCTACCCATATGTGTATGATTATTATTGACCGCAACTGTACATATACTGTATAAAGTATGCGGATATGCCCATAGTTTTCATTTACTAAACATGCATGTACTTTTTTATCTTACGATAAATAAGAGGTAGAGCTTAGGAGATGACGTCATAGTGTGCTAGTGCGAGCGGGGTCACTTACACGAGTCTGTTGTTGTTGTTGTGTGGGTGCGTCGTTGGCTGCTGTCTCTTCAGAGTATATTTTTAGAATAGGTAATATGATTATTATAGTATGGAGAGTTAGCAGGCCTTGTTCTTTGTTTAACATGATTTTATTAATAACCCAAGTGGTAGTACAGATTCACAAAAGGGTTAAGTTAGACTTAGGAGCTAACATTAAAGAGAGCGAGATGGCTATGAAACACCTTGTGTAGCGATTGGTTATCTCTAGCATACTGCCCGTATAGGAGCGCACTATGAGCTCTCTGTGTTGTACCTCGTGACTTCTTGCTGAGGAAGCTTGGTTCCCATGATCAGATCTAGTCCTGTCTTGGACCCGTTAATGTCTCGGTCAGCTAGTTTGAGAGATCATGTGAGGTACATGGTATATGAGTCACTACCTATGTAGGTATTATTATATGTAATTTATATGTAGTTTTAACCGGTACAATAGCAACGTCAAAAGTAGGTTGTCAGGTGTCGTCTATGAATTTACATAAGTCACTTCGAGTCAAGAGACAAGTTCCTTAATTATACACAATTTGTTATTAAAAACATATTGTTAAAATTAGCGGAAGGCCTAAAACTATTAATTTTATGCCGGAACGTGAGCTAATTCAAATTCTTCGTTTTTTTTTCCTTCAAAAAAACAATGTAACACGGCCAGTGAAACGCATATTAGATCAAGGTGTGTGCTACGGTAAGAGGGACCTCATGGGGATAAAGAGACTCCCTTCCGCAACTGGATCTAACCTGTAAACTACCTGTACTGGGAAGAAGAAGACTGAAGACTTTAATCTTTTACCATGGTTACTAAACTAAAAAGGTACTGAATTACTTGAGAAAACATACCAGTAGCACTTATAACCTTTCGGAAAGTAACCTAACTAAGAACATAAATTTCGTACCTACATGTAATAGTTTAATACTGCACAGCTGGTGACGTAGAGCAGTGTTCACTAAGTCTGCATTTAGCCACAACAGTTCTCTACAGCAACTACAACGTACGGTGGCATCCTCTCTACTACAGTTGGTAGCAAATCAATTATACATTTTGGTGGCAACAACAATAGGCCTACCACTAATACATTGGTTTGTAGCACGAATACATTTGGGAAAAACAACTAAAAACATAATCATCTACTTCAGCATATTCAACGGCTTCAAACGATCTGATTTCCTCTGTAAATTATTTATATCTGTCATACTTAGTGTAAGTACCATGAACACATTCAGTCTGATTTGCTGGCTACCAACTTATGATCTGTCCTAATCTGACGTCAGTGGTCAGTTAAAGTTGTATTCAAACGTTCCAAAGGAAGGGAGTTAATACCCAAGTACATTACACTATTGTATGACTCGTGTAATACTGAGAAAATCAAATATTGATAAATTAACAATATATCTTGATATCGAGCTGCATTAAAATATAAGTTAGTTATCAATAAAAATCACTATAAAAGTAACATACCGTAAATCAAATTTAATCTATAATATTTTTCCCGAAAAAAAAAGAAAAAAAAAAAAAAATATATATATATATATATATATATATATATATATATATATATATATATATATATATATATATATATATATATATATATATATATATATATATATATATATATATATATATACATATATATATAATTAAATATAAAATAAAAATTTAGTAGTTTTTTTCGATTTTGGTTCAGAAGGGTGACATGTAGGTCCATCCACTAGCAGTACCTGTCTGCTCCCATGCAGACAGTCTCTTTGTTACGTATATGCGAGTCATGTCTTGAACGCTATCATTCCCACTTGTTTGGCGGATGAAGTTCCACCATTGCCGTAACAGAATCCGCTATAATTAGACATTTATATTAATTAATACATAAATATACATATATAGTTATCTATCATGCAATTTGGAGCATATTTTCTTCCATAAAGTATGCTCTGTGATTGACTGATTTATTGATATTAGGCGCCGCAACAACGAGGTCATATGGCGCCCGTATGTTCTGTGTCATCTTAGTACAGTACACTGGCTGTTTATGTAGAAGGTTGTATGTGACTGTCTTGTTGTCAGAGGATGGGATGGAAGGCAGTGAACTTCGTAGGGCGGCGGTAGAAGAGTACTATTTCTGTACTGTATACCATGTCCTACACTGAAATAGACATTTGTCAACAACTTTGACAAGAGGAATCCATTGATAATAATTTCACATCTCCTGGGGAACAATCTTATAACATGCTCTTTTTCATCTCAGAGATTAATTAAAAGCAGCTTTATCAGAGTGACCGGATTCATCCCGACGCTTGGACGAAATCCCATATATACCTTTTTACGACATACTCGTATACCAGAAAAGTTACGAGCCTTTATGCTGGTTTTTAGTAGGATTTGGTGTACCGGTGATTTTCCAAGATGTTTAGTTGTTGCTGTGGCTATCCCATCCCTGAGGCAGGAAAAGATCACTTTCAGGCAACATATTACTGCCCCAACTCTCTCACATCTTGTATGTGTACAGATTTAGAAAGGTGATGAATGGTCGACTCATGTGGTATATGGAGCAAGGTGGTTAATTGTCTCCAGTTCAATATGGTGTTCGTAAGTTGCGGTTTTATCTAATGCACTTATTTCCTCTAGAGTCTTCCATAGGCGTGGCGTTTGCCAACAACCAATATCATGCCACAGTGTTCTTTGATTTAAGAAATCGGACGTCACTGCATGTCGTCATGGTATTTTATAATCCTTTATATAATATAGTTCCCGAGGTCGTTTGTCATATTTTATTTAGCAGTATCTTTTTCATTACAGTTCCAGGAGAGAAATGTACAGTACTTTCGAATGCGCGACCTCAAGAGAACGGGGTGTCGTAGGGGAGTATACTAAGTGTCACACTATTTGCTGAGGCTATTAACAGTATTATTGCTGAGCTGCCTTAAGGTGTATGTATGTACAATACCTTACTCTACGCAGATTACTTGTCAAGGATGTTTATGGCTTAGATAAGATTGCATCTCGCATTTAATAGAATATCTCGATAGGCCGATGCTCATGGCTTTTCTTACAGTAAAACTATCGCCAGGGACTATTTATGTGTTCGTGGAATCCACCATGTTGCTGAAGTACTGTTGTATGGAAAGCGAATTTCCTGTGTAGAAGACACACGCTTTCTAGGTCTTATATTAGGCACAAAGCTGACTTGGTTTCCTCACTTGCGTTATATTAAAGCTGCATATCTCAAATCTCTAAGCTTTTTATATTTTTTACCTCATGAGGTTCGGACTGCCAGACCCTACTCCTCCTGCATAGATGACTATTCATATTGAAACTAGATTATGGATGTGAGGTATACTCTTCGGTTACAGATGCCAGACTTCGAATATTGGATTCTATTTATTATGCTGGAGAACGATTGACAACTGAGTAATTTCATTCAATTTAGTTTTTTTCTAGTTTGTAGATGGATGCGGATGTTCCCCCTTTGAGTCTATACTGCCAGTCCAGTGTATACTGCCATATATATATATATATATATATATATATATATATATATATATATATATATATATATATATATATATATATATATATATATATATATATATATATATATATATATATATATATATATATATATATATATATATATATATATATAATCTTTGAGGCAATAGAGGTTAAAGGAAATTGATATTTCTGCATTGGAAAGTTTATTGTTGACTTTTTCCAATTGTCTAATAGTTTTTCTTTGTTCTTGGTTGAGTTGTTGCAATAGTTGGCCGAAGTTCCTTGACGTTTCGGTGAGATCATTCTCCATCCTCAGAATGGTTGTAGATAAAGCAGTGTTTATTTATTTTTTATTTTTTTCTGGGGAAAGTACATCTGCTTGGGCCTTATGCCTGTGCTGGCGGGCCCAACAGTCTGATTTCCACACTAACACCCGACCCTGTTTAGGGGCGGATGCCAGCTTGGTTAATCACATTGTGTCCAGAAGGAACTCCCGTGAAGGGGAAGCACACTACAACCACCGATCCACCGCCAATCCCCCCTCCAAATCAATAGTGAAGAATGTTGAATCCTGGTGGAAATGCAGGATATCAAAAAATCTTGGAGAGTAGGGGATAGTCTGAGTGGTTTAGTAAAAGTTGGAGTACGGTCTGGAACGGAGTCTAGTTGAAGAGGTAAGAGGTTGAACTCTGATGGAATGTCGGCTCTTCCTATCATTGAGATGCAGCAGTCTCAAAGTGTTGGATTGTTCACCCATGAAATTTAAACAAAAAATGCCACATGAAGTCATCATTCCCGAGCATGACCTACACCCGTCACAGGCTGCTAGTAGGAGTTGTACCGTTAACTCGGGGTGCTGCATGTATTTGTATTGTGTAGTGTTTGCAGTTTAGGTTTTGAGGGTGGGGCGAGAGCCATTGTAGGACCCAGACTCGAAGAAGGAAGTACACAAATAGCCCTAGGCTCTGCTTGTCCACTGCTTTTCCCCATGAGGGAGTGCCTCTCACCAGCAAACCATGTGGTTTATCCGAGCAGTGGCATTGCTGAGTGAGACCTTCAGTGACCTACACCCGTCACAGGCTGGTAGTAGGAGAGGTGCTTTGAACTCTTGGTGCTGTAAGTGTATGTTTACCACGGAGGGGCGCATCCCCTCATGAAGCCGACTGTCCTTACGATGTCATCCATGAGGAAGCGCACTTGAGTTGCTCCTGTGGTAACTTGGTCTTCGCTGGTCTGCGCTCAGGGTCTCCTTCTTAAGCTGGCTGTGCTTGGGCACTCCAGAAGGTAGTGAATGAGTGGCTCTTCAGTCCTGTTTCTACAGTGCTGACACTCTTCCAATGCTTCTTATAAAATGCAGCGACGCATCGTTACATATCCCATCTTGATCCGTTGTAAGTTGGTCCAGTCTCGGCGTGGAACTTTGGTTGTGAGGGGTATCAATCATGTTGCTAGGGAGTATCGCCTGGCAGAACATGAGGTTGCAGAGACACCTCTAAGTCTAGAAAGTATTCTATCTTTGACTGCAGCCCCCGGCCATGCTCTTGGTTTTCTTAAGGCTGGAAGGAATTTTGAATGTCGGAGTAGGTCCTCGGGCTGCCAATTTGGCTCCTTTGTCAGCCCTCTCATTTCTGTCCACCTCAACATTACTTGGGATCCAACAGATTGTAATGTGCCTCCCTTGTCCCTGTATCCTTTGTGCCATGGCAAGTATATGGGTCGTCAGTTGGACATTGTCTTCCGGGATGTACTTCCTGAGGCTCTGTAGTGCCGTCATTGAATCTGAGTAGATGAGGATGCGCTTCTCTGACCCTACTCTCTGCATGCCACATAGCCTGGGCAATGGCTGCGAGCTCAGTTTGAGTGGAGCTGCAGTGGTCAGAGGTCCTCCAATCAAAGACACTGTTGCCAAGGACAAAAGCGGCACCCGCCCTGCCATTCTCCGGGTCCACGGAGCCGTCAGTGTAGTGGACGGCTGAGTCTTCATTATCCCTGCTGCCCATCACTCTGTTGACATGCTGAAGGAGTTAATTTTCGCTGGGGTCTTTCTTACCTCTCAGAAGCTGATGGCTGGTGTGGTCCACGGTGGTGGCACACAGTACTCACCGGCTGGTGAGTCTGTACCCTTCTTCAAGAAAAGTTTGACGTTGAGAAGGCTGTGTACTGTGTCTGTCACAATTCGGATCCAGGTGCCTCTCTTTGCACTCTGCCTGTCCTTTCTCAGTTCTTTGATGACCTCACTTTTGAAAAGATTATCCCTATATTGATGTATGGTTCTAGCTACCACACATGACACTACATAGTCGATTCTGTCTTGGATAGAACCTAGACCAGATTCATGCTGCATCACTTCTGTTTTGGTCCATAATGGATTTAGTTCTATCCTGCAGGTACTCTATCTCTCTTTCCCAATTGAGGCTGTGTGTTTTCCAGACTCCTAGGTACAGGTAAGTTGACACCCATTCAAGTTGGGTGTTCTGTATGCGCAGATGCTCTTGGGAAGCTCTCCCCCTGATGATCATTGCCTTTGATTTCTCTCTGGAGAGAAACCCAGGTTTTGCATTTCCCCTCGATCTGGTTGAGACTTTTCTGAGCTTTTCTCATCTTTCGCCCCGGAATCAGAAGTGCTAGATCATCAGTGTAGCTGATCAGTTTGACACCAGCCGGCAACTGGAGTTGCACTAGCTCCTCCATACGAAAAATAAAGAAGGTTGGGCTTAAGACCCCTCCCTGTGGAGTTCCGTTTTCTAGGGATATTTAAGTTGATACTCGACCTTGGTACTTAACCCTGGCGGTGCGGTCCGAGAGGTAGTCCTGTACTCATGCGAGCATTCGGCCTCTAACTCCCCTTTCTGCCAGTGCTTCTAGTATGGCATGAGAGTTTGCTAGATCGAAGTCTTTTTCTAGGTCGAGAAACACGACAATGGTCTTTCGGTCCTTTACCGTGCTCAGTAGAGATGCAATGGCAGTTGTGGTCCCAGTTCTCTTGACAAAGCCAAAACGATGTGGATGCCATGGACTAGGCTTCCACAAGAGTCGGTTGAGCACCATCCTCTCCATGGTTTTATAGACACAGCTCGTCAGAGGTATTGGTCTGTACTTGTCCTTCTCTTTGGGCTTTGGGATGGGTACAATATTTGCCTTTTTCCAAGCCAGGGGCAATCTTCCTACACCCCATGACTCGTTCATGATGGTTAGGAGGGCCGCATGATCCCCAGTACTCAGTCTTGAAATAATTGAGTACGTTATGCCATCATCTCCTGGGGCCGTGTCTTCTTCCTGTCTCTTAAGAGTTCATCCAGCGTGAACGGTGCGTCAGTCTCGTCTCGCTCGAGTACTGCTCCATCTATTTTCTCTTGTCTCGTGTCACAGAGCTGTTGTAGGCGGTCCTGTATTTCCATCGGAAGATTAGTTGTTGCTGCCCTTGATGCAAAGTTGCTATTAAGCCTTTCAGCATCTTCGAGAGGATCGAGACATGCAGGCGAACGAGTTGCCATCCTGCCTGTAGCTATATTGATGTTTCTCCATATCTCTCCCAATTTGCTGTGTTCGTCGATGGTCGAGCACCACTCATACCATTTCTCTGCTTTCACTCTTCTCGAGATTTCCTTGGCGTGTCGTATCATCTCCCGTAGTAGAGAGAGTGATTCAGCAGTGGGGTTTCTCCTGTTCTGTTTTCTGTGTATGTTGATTCTCCTGTTCTGTTCCCTAATTTCGTCACAGTAGAACCAGTAGTCCCGGTGTCTGGCACTGGTCCACTTTCTTGGGATGGATTTCTCAGCTGCATTGTTAACTGCATTAGTGAATGCCATGATATTGGCGACAAGGTCTCCTCCCATTTAGTTTTCATCGTGCCAACCTTGTAGGTGGCTCTCGAACTTCCTCCAGTCAGCCTTCTTGGTGTTCCATCCGGGGAGTGGTCTGATAGCATAAGATTTGGTTCTTAGTTTCAGGCTTATCCTGATGGCATAGTGGTCATTGGTGAGGGTGGGGTGGATCCACCATTTCGAGCAGTGGCCGAGGTCTCTAGATACAAAGGTCAGGTCAAGCCTGCTTCCTACTTGGTGTGTGGGGATACCAGAGTTGAGGAGACAGATGTGGTCTGTTTCCTCCATCACTATGGCCATGTGTCACCCCGCATAATTGTCATGTTATGAGCCAAGAAAGCTGTGGTGGGTGTTGAGATCACCCCCAATCAGCAGGGAGTGTGGTATGCTGAAGAGCTCAGAGAGATCCAGCTTCCACCTTTGGCTTCTGTATATATTGTATACTTGGAGGTCTGTGGATCTTGATGGCCAGGACTTCCACTCCTTCCCCACAAGGTGTTGGCTGTTCAAGGAGTTCCTGAGGGATGTTTCTCTTAATGTATTTGGTCAGACCTCTTCGCTCATCACTATGTGGTAGTGTGTAGTGTTCAAATCCTGGGAGTTTGGGTGTTGTCTCGTCGGTAGTGAGGGTCTCCTGAAGGAGGACTACATCAATCTCTTCCTTGACAACAGCTTCTTTTAAGGAGTTGATGTTGCCACGGAGTCCGCAGATGTTCCACTGTAGGATCCTCAGCATACTTTGACATCTGACTCAGAATCCGTTTCCTCATTCACGTCTGGTCTTTGATTGGGACGAGGTGGGAGGGCCGGTGCCCTTCTTGGTGCCTCCTTTTTTCCTGGTTTGACAGGTGTTCTTTGCATAGGTGCCTCCTTCCCAATGACGTCTACCAGCATGCTCTGCGTCAGCTGGACTACCTCCTTCCTGTTTTGGCTCTTCTCAATCACCACTTCCACCTATGGTGGTGGTGGTGGGAGGGCAGCAGGGTTGTTTGTACTCCTCTTCTTCTTCTTTTTCTTTGGTTTCCTTTTCTTCATGGGGGAGGTGAGGAGTTCATCACCTCTTTGTATCTCCTTTACCTCTCTGGTCCTCAGTGTTTCTCCCAGCTGGGGGAATTCTTCGTCATCCTGAAAAGGGGGTGGTTGATGTCTGTCCACTTTCTTCCAGGCTGTTGACTTAGGTTTGGGAGCTGGGGCTGTCATGGTGTCATTGCGAGGTCCGATAGCCTGATGTATCCTTTCAAGTCTCACTGGGCTGCTTCAGAGCCAGACATGGTGAGACTTGTGGCAGTTTGGGCACCTTGAAGTGGCCTTCTGGCCTTCCTTGTGTGCCTGTATACACATCTTGGTCTCATGCAGTCCACTACAGATCCCACAGATGATGGGATTTTTGCAGACTGCCCTGTGGTGTCCGTATTTCTGGCACCTGAAGCATTGAACCGGTTCCGGAATGTACCTTCTCAGCCAGTATTTACCAAAAGGGCCCAGGTGCAATGCTTCTGGAAGCTTCTGTATGTAGGTGCTGAGGACCTGTCATGTCACCGTCTTGTCCCTGCTCAGACACCTTTCGGCATCCTTTACTGATGGATGAGTCCTGATGGCATCCAAGTCTTGAGTTATGGGGTAGCCCAACACGACACGCTTGTACGCCTTGTCTTCTGGAGATAATTCCTGCAGAGTCACGCCTAGCACACGGTGGTGGCGAAGGATCTCTTCGCTCTGCCTGTTCCAGAGGTGTAGTACAAACTCCCCTTTATTATTGGCCCTCGCCGACACCCAGAGATCCTGGTGGGCTTTTTCGAGTGCCGTGATTGCCTTCACTTTGCTGTCGTAGGCATTCCTGGAAATGAACTTTGCCAGTTCCAGCCTCTCCTGTCTGCTATCCGCCTTATCCTTGGGCTTCCATCTTCACCTCCTTTTTTGCTGATTCCATCCATCATCATCGTTTTCCTGCTCCTCTTCCTCTTGTCGAGGCTGGGTGGATTCTCATCGCTGCTTCCTCTGGAGATCTTCAGGGCTGTCCCGATCACGCTTCATCGTCTTCATTGCACTTCCAGCCAGGCTATAATTCAAACCCCATATGTGTATAAGACACTGTTCCTACAGTCCCTGTCCCTACGCTGGTACCTAACCAGCCCTATTACTGTACCGGTTATGGTAGGCCCGGTATTACATAACTAATATCCCGTACCACCCTTGTAAAGGCCTCTGGCACGATCACCATTATTACAGGGTTCGACGGGTGCACCTTCGTGGAGTCGGATGTGCGTACTACGCTCTGGCCATAGCGCTACACCTCCAGCAGGTTAACAGTTCCCAGGAATAGTGGCAGCTGTTCCGAAAGAACTGCTTCACCATCACAACCCAGCTGAATTTTCCTCTGCTCAGGGGTGCTGCCAGCATGTTCCTGACACAGTGGGGTCAACTCTGCTGTGCTGTGAGGTGTTTGTGAGCTACAGATAGTCTATATTCTCTTTTAGAGCAGGCAGGTGGTTGGGGAAGTCTCCAAATACTGCCTTACACTGTCCATCTTATGACTACAGCTGTGTAGATAATGCCTTGGGTCTTACCTTAATAAAAAAGCAGATTAGTCACTGTATTAGGGGTGTCTGCACAAGCAATACAATCTTGTTTCTCAGAGAGAAGCAAGTGAGCTTCAGTGCAAAGACCTAGAAAATTTCTTCTACAGGAGGAGGATGTCCTTAGGTAGTGCCTCTGCAGGATTGTATTTTCGGTGGGAATAGTCTTACCTGCCGTCGTGAACCACTTCACACAGCAAAGTGTGTGAGGGTGAGCTCTCAGGGTGAGAGTATAGAGGAGAGGAGAGTAGAGTGCTCCTTCCCCCACGGCATAGGAAGATCAACTGAGGGAAGCAGTATTGGATTTTACCTCTATTAATGGCTGTGTGCTGGGTAAGGGGGTGGGACTAGGTCAGGTTGGCTGGCTCCTGATTGTCTGGGCCATGGGTTGGTTGATCCTGGTGGATTGCTGGTTGTCTAGAGGATCTTAGAAGGTAGGTATGTTTGGGGTTGGATTGTTGAATGGCTCTGCTGGTTGGTTGAGTAGTTTGAGTGGTAAGGGGGGATATACTGCTGTTGATTATTCTTCTGGAAGTGGGAAGTGTTTGGAAATCTTCTGTTTGTATGTTCAGTGAAGGGTGCAGTGTTTGAATGTATATTTGGCTTCCAAGAAGGCCAGCCGTCTGTGGTCTGATTTTCTGACCAAAATGATGGTGTTATTATTTAGGTCTTGGTAGGCGAGGGCTTGATGGAATGGTGTCTTGTAGTGACTCTTTATAGTGCCATTTTTAAGGTGTAAGGTAAGGCATCTCATCAAGCGAGTCCTCGTCATCCCAATGTAAGAGTGTGGCCCACAGTCCACATTGTTGCAGAGGCTAACGCAAGACCGGGTTCAATGTTGCCATAGGTAGGATAGGACCATGGGGACGACGAGCGGGCTCACAGCCTTTAGTCCTTATCTTTTAAGATATAGAAGAAAAAAATACTCAAAATGTGCCTTTAGTAAAGGCTCCTCAGTCCAGTGATCTGGCTATTGATAATAATTCTCAGGCATTAACAATAGGTGTTCGAGTCTTAGAAGTCCATGCTCCTACACACTCTCCAAGAAGCTCCCAGCACTACAACCGTCTCAGTAGACTCATTCAAATTTTCCTTTCATTTCCACCAAAAGCTTTCTCGCTGGTCTGATGAGTCTCTCGATTCATCAGACGAATGTGAATACCTCGGTAGTTGTGACTTCACATGATATGGTTTATCTTTCCCTAAAACAGTGGAGTGATTCTTCCACCTGCGTTATAGATGTTGATGTCTCTGCTTGTGTCAGTAATACCATTACTGTACAGGACAATACCAATGTGGTTGCTTTAAGGAATATGCATCCTCCTTTCCCTTCACCTTTTCTAAACATATCAGTGGTGCTTTGGGGAGTCGTGAATGGGTCCCAAATACTGCCCCGAGTAGGCCTACTACCCCTTGGGTTCACTCTTCTGCCAATGGCCCACGATTAGGGAAATCTTGTCTACTGAGTAAGATCCCTGGTCAAGGTGGTAGCGGGAAGTCCCTCTATGAGGCTTCCCTAAATTAAGTTTAGAGTAACGCTGTTCTAGTTCCTTCAGTACAATTGTCGTGGTCCGCATGCCTCATGGGAGAAACTGAGTGTTCATATCTCTCGCTTCTCCCCTGCGTGTGTTTGTCTCTACGAGACAATGCTTGTTGACTCAATTCCTGCCAATCTTCCTGTTGACTCTGCGTTTTATCCCAACTACTTTGAAGGAAAGGGTCACCATAGTGGTTCTGCCTTCCTAGTTCGACACGATGTCCCGTACACGAGCCTAGGGCTTGACACTCCTCTCCATGCTGTTGCCATTAAGGTATTTATGAACCTTCCCTATGCGGTGTGCACTCTATACTTCCTCCCAGTGCTACAATTGAGAATGGTGATCTATTCCGTCTGCTCTGCTCTGATTTCGGGGAGAGAGGGCTTCTCATGCTACAAAGGTCGCAAGTGATAGACCAGACTAAATGGTTCCCATGCAGTAGGCTGCCAGTAAGAGCCAACAGTACTGCCCACCAGAGGAACTGCCCTCTAGGGGCCGTTTTGTATTGGATGGTTGGATGGTAGGATGGTCTGGTACTGCAGATGTTAAGGAAGGGGGTCTTAGCACAGTCTTGAGCAATCTTGCTAGCCATACTTGGTCCCCTCATCTACCCAGTTGGCAGTAGCTCTTGGCTCCTGGGGGCCTCCTATAAATAACAAAGTCATATGGATATGATTACACCTCCTTCACTTCTTCGAGCAGTGGTCGACCAGGCCCTCGAGATGCCACTTACTGGTCGTGGTGGATTGCAGAATGCTAAGGCTCGTTCTCCCCATGCAATTTTTGCTAATACAAGAAGACCCAGCAGGTCAGGGGTTATGTCGACAAAGCCTGCTAGCGATTTAAACACTTTAATGTTAACCATTGTTTTTGCATATCTTTCCTATGGCGCTATCCACTCCATTTTTGGAGTGGTTCTCCGAATCCGTCTCGCCTATGACAGTGGCTGCCGATCTAATCGGTGCTATATTACTTTCAATACAAATACTGCTGCCAATGCTGAAATTGAGGAAAAATCTTTTCTGTCCGTAGTGAATACTCACTGTACACTTCAGATAATGTGGTCAACAAAATTAATGTAGTTTACAGTGACAATGACAACTGCCCTAACATCATTGATAACTCTTTTGAGCATGTATCTAAGGAACGCCGCATTCCTACACCCTTTTGGTTTGTGGCTTACTACAGGGAAGGGCGTGGTAACTTCAGTCATGCTTCTAGGTATCTAGGGATTTATAAAAACAAATTGGATTACTTCCAATGGGCCACATAAAAAAATATAGTTAAGGTGTTTTAATCAGAGCCAAAGATCTTACACAGGCCATAATGCTCCTCGATCTCCCCTGCCCTTCTGATGGCATGTTTGAATCCATCAAACCTCATTAAACATTTAATTATAGCAAAGGGCGTTTATACAATGAAGACCTATATGAATTTTCAAAAGAAGACATTCTTGCCCATGTGCCCTAATAGTGTCCAACGAATATCAAAGATGAAAGTCAGTAAAAATTATGATCATCCTCACTTTCTATGGCTCACATATCCCAGATCGCATTAATACCAACCCTACTTCTTTAGAGGTGAATCATATTAATGAGTATCTTTTAGAGTATTTTTAACTGTAATGAGTTTGGCCATGGGAAGAAGAACTGTACAAACCGTTCTCGGTGTGGTAATTGTTCTGCTCTTGACTCACATCCTACTTCTGATCGTCAGTCTGAGACTTGCTGCTTTTACTGCAGAGATACTAACCCACTACGTTCTTGCCTATGTAAGATGTACCTCCTCAAGTGGCATATCCTCCACTTGGCTAACTCCCAATTCATCAGCATTGGTAGTGCCAAACAGCTACTCAAATTCAGGTGACAGAAAGATGGTGGTTTGAGGACATCCGCCTCCTCCCTTTGCCCTCACCATTCCAAGTCGACAACATCTAATTCGGTTGCAGCACCCTCTCACCTCTTACAAAAAACAGGTGCCTCTTTCTCTGGTGAGAACGTTTCTCCGATATCACTAAATAATAGCTTCTCTGTCTTGGAAACTGTATCAGTTACTCAGTCTGGTGTCGCTACCCCTGATGACAATTCTCAGGCTATAACTAAAGTTGTTCATGTGATAGAGGTTCACGCTGCCAAACACTCTCCAGAAAGGAAACCCAAGTCAAGTAAATTGCAAGAGAGGTGTCTTCGTGGTTCCTCTGAGACACTTGACTCCATGGACATTCCTCTTTGCAATACAACCGTCTCTGTAGACTCACATATATTTTCCTCTCAATCCCACAAGAAGCATTCTCGTGGCACAGATGAGTCTCTTGTTTCAACAGATGTTTTCCTTAGCAAGCTTTCTTTGGGAACATCAGAAAGGCGTGAGATGAATGTGGATACCTCTGTTTTTGTGACTTCAAAAGATACAGTTACTCTTCCGCTCGAGCAGCGAAGTGATTCTTCCACTTGCATTATGGATGTTGATGTCTCTGCCTTTGTCAGTGATACCACTACTGTACAGGACAATACCAATGTGGTTATTTCAAAGAATATCCTTGCTCATCTCCCTTTATCTTCTAACATATCAGGTACTTCAGGGACTCGTGTACTCGTCCCAATTACTGCCCCAAGAACTACTCTTCGGGTTCGCTCTTCTTCTACTGGCCCAGGATTAGACAAAATTGACCTCGGGTCAAGGTGGTAGTGGGAAGTCCCTCCGTGAGGCTTCCTTAAAATCCGTAACACTGTTCAATGTCCTTCAGTGGAATTTCCGTGGCTTGTATGCCTCTTGGGAGGAACTGCTTGTTCTTTTCTCTCGCTTCTCCCCGGCATGTGTTTGTCTCCAAAAGACAATGCTTTGGGATTCCATTCCTGTCAGTCCTCCTGTATACTCTACATTTTAATATAATTCCTCTGAAGGGCAGGGTCACCATGGTGGCTCTGCCATCCTAGTTCGAAGCTATGTTCCATGCACGAGCCTGGAGCTTGACACTTCGCTCCAGGCTGTTGCAGTTTAGGTTTTTATAGACCTGGGCGGTCTACACTGTGTGCAGTCTATACCTTCCTCCCAGTGTTACAGTTGAGAGGGATGATCTCAACCGTCTTGTACTGGATCTTTTCTCTCCTTTTATTTTATTTCGTGATTTTAATGGTCGTCATCCTCTGTGGGGTGACAGTTCAATCAATCCCAGTGGTGTTTTATTTGCTTCTTTTATTGAGGATAAGAGATCCCTACTGGGACTTTTACCGCCATTAATATTTCCCTCTGTTCACCCAGTGCAACGTTGGATTTTACTTGGAGTGTTCTGCCCGATTTATATTTTTAGTGACCACTTCCCTATACTCTTCGAAAATAACAGGTATGAACTGCAGTCTCGTCTTCCTCGGAAGAGATTAGAGAAGGCTGTTTGGCAGTTTTTCAAAGGGGCTTACTTCTCCGGTCTCCTCTCTTGCAGATTTTAGTAGCTCTGATGGGGCTGTGACCAATTTCACTGATATCCTTCACTCTCCTGCTCTCAACTCAGTCCCTAAACTTCTGGCCACTTTTCCAGATGTCCTGTCCCTTGGTTGTCACCAGTCTGCACCACTGATGTGCGGGAGAAGCACGCTGCTTTTTCTCACCTTCGTCGCAATCGTGAGGACCCTATTCTTTTAGAGGGTTTCCGACGGTCTAGGGCTCGGGCTATACGAGTTGTAAAAGAGGAACAACGTTCATCTTGGAAGGCCTATGTGTCGTCAATTAATACTAAAACCCCACTCACTCAAGTGTTCAGGAGAGACATGTTCTTAAGGTCAATGGAATTAAGATCATGGATGGTTTAACAGTGGCCAACACCATGGCAAAGGCTTTTGCAAGAGTCCAGCCGTGACTCTTGACCTCTGGATGTCAGTCATGAGTTGGGAGCCCAGGAGGGCAGTGCCCTGGATTTCTCGGAGAATAAAAGTTATAACCATATATATACCCTGAAAGACCTGTACTCTGCTCTCTCTCTCTCTCTGCGGCAACACTTCTGCTGGGCCAGACAACATCATGACATGCAATGTTGCGACACTTGGGTGAGGAGGCGATCTCATTTCTTCTAGCATTATAAACAAAATCTGGCAGGAGTGTGTCTTCCCTTCAGGGTGGAGGGTTGCTACCATCTTTCCTTTCCCCAAACCAGGCAAGGACTCTAATGTTGCCCTCAGTTACCGGCCTATTGCCTTGACCTCCTCTCTCCACAAACTATTTGAGAAGATGGTGAATGTCAAACTGGTGTACCTCCAGTAACAGGGTGGTTTTCTGTCTCCGTCCCAGTATGGCCTTTGTAAACACCGTTCCACTACAGACGCTCTGGTCAGGTTGGAAGCTGCTGCATTTGAGTCTTTTGCACGACATCAACACCTGGTCTGTGAATTCTTCGAATTAGAGTTAGCCTATGACACTGCATGGCAATATGGCATCCTACAGCAACTCCAACTATATGACCTTAAGGAGTTTCTCAGTGGTCACATTTTTTTTTTTTTTTTGGTGAGGGTTGGTACAGTCCTCTCTGCCCCCGTAGCACAGGAGAAGGGGCGTCTCCCAGGGAAGCGTCATCAGTGTCACGTTGTTTGCAGTGGCAATTAACGCCATTTCCTCATCCCTTCTGGACAGTATAGCCAACTCGATGTATGTTGAATACCTGTCGGTCTGGTTTGCTGCTTCCCTTATGTCAGTGGCGTGGCAGCGCATGCAGCTTGCCATCGACAGGGTGTCACGTTGGGCTGGTTTTCATTGATTTCGGTTCTCTCCTGCCAAGACGGTTGCTATACACTTCTGCCGCATCCAGTCTCCGATGAGCCACCTCATGATCTGTCACCAGTTCTTGATTGTTCGTTGTTGGCATCACATACATCGACTTTCTGACTCCCTTCCCTGCTTGGTGGTGTCATCTGATATATTTTCTCAGTAGTACCTCTCACATCCTCGCATATATTGGCCCTTTGGCTTCTGGGTCAGGAAGGCTATGGAGGAGTTGAGCATTGTTGACTTCCATATTTGTCTTGTGCAGGTCCCCAGGGTGGCTCCATGGCTTTTCCCAGAAGTTCACACCTCCACTTGCTTTTCAGACAAGAAATAATCTCTTCCTCCACCAGTGGCTCGCTCCCTCTTTTTAAAACATGTTTCCACTCTCAGGGAGTCCCTCTCTGTGTACACTGATGGGTCAAATTCTGATGCTGGAGTTGATTTTGGAGCTGTCTTTCCTGACTTTTGTCTTTTACTATTTTTTTGCGATTCCTGTAGTGCCTTGCAGGTCTTAACAGGTCATTTTAACTCCTCTCATCCCCTGATGTTGGCTATTCTTGAATGGCTAGTCTTCCTGGGACGTAGTGGTCGCAGAGTAACATTTTGTTGGGTGTCGATGGGAATAAGCCCTGGCTAAGGCTGTGGCCTCCAGTGCTCGGTCTCCTGACAGGCGTCATTTCGTACCAGCTGTAGACTTTTGACTCTACATAAATGCTGCCGTTCGTTACTGCAGGTCAAATGTGACGCTGTCGGGGCTAACAAGCTCCATGGTATCCGCCAGAGCCTGGGTTAGTTTAGCTACAGAGGCCTGTCCCGCCAGTGAGAGATTGCTCTTGCGCATTTCCGCATTGTCCACTCACGTTTGACTCATGGATTTTTAATAGAGAGAACTCTCCCTCCCTATTGTGATGATTGCCTAGTCCAGTGATTTTCAACCGGTGTGCCGTGCGTGAAGCAACCTTTGGTGTGCCGCAGGAAATTTGAGCCATGGGACAATTTTCATGCCACATTACTTCCTAATTACTATAATAGTCATGATAGCTGGACATATAGATAGCAGGTGTGGATTAACTAAAATAAGGGTAAGGTCAGGTAAGGGGTACGGTCATGTAGATAAAGACACCCATGAGACCCACCCTCATTTGCTTACTTGCATGTGACCTGTCCGCAATCCACACACACACACACACACACACACACACGTGTATAAAAGAACAGTGGCAAAGAAGTTTAGTTTAACATCGTTCATACCAACAGGTGCACACTGCCACCATCTTCAGTGGTCAAAATGTCATTTTCGTTTGCCAGTGTGGGTTTTATTTCGTCATTGATAATCACACCAGTGTAATTCTTCCAGCTCATATAGCCTAAATGAAATTGTAGTACTGTAGTGTACTTTATAATTTTAAAATTAGTTCGTGTTAGTTATTTTTTCTTAATTATTTTCATGTTCTATTAGATATGGATAGATTTATTATAAAGAAATGCAAATTAGAAAATGATGACGGTGAACCAAGTGTGGCTGACACTATTTCAGGAAAGAAGGCACCTAAGACCGGCAGTGTCACTTCTAAAACAGTTGTGTGCCAATATAAAGAAGAGTACTTGTGTGTCAGGATTTGTCTCATCTGGAGAAGAAAAACCACGTCCCATGTGTGTTGTTTGGGGTGAGAAATGAGCAAACCAGGCTATGGTTCCAAGTAAAATATAAAACACTTTCAAACAAAACACTCTCATTTATGTGAGAAACCAGTAGCATATTTTAAAAGGCTTATTCATATCATATGCGAAAAAAAAAACTATTTTAAGTAAATGTTATGAACACATCATTACCCTTCATTATCTTATAAATGATGAAATATATCCTTAAAATAGTTTAAATATTGGTGGTGTGCCGCGAACATTTTTGCGCCGAACGAAGTGTTTTGGGAGTGCAGTTTATGGCGTCTTCAATTGGTCACTCGACCAACCCTGGTTAAACAACCTTTGTAGGCCAGTGAAAGCCGGGTCGTATGGCATAAATAGAACACACCGAGTCAACCCGGGTTGCATTCCTGTTGTTTGTAAGCAGTACTTTCCAAGCTTTGATTTATTTCAATGAACAATTTCCTCAACGTGTTATGGTGATATTATCGAGTGTAAGGGAGGTGGCCGAGTGGTTAGTGTACTAGACTCGAAATCTATCAATTTCTCTCCAGGTGAGGACCTGAGAATATTTCCTCCGATATGAGTTTTAGGCATTAACTATAAGGCCACCGAACCTCTAAAACACCCTCGCTGGTACAATAACAACTGCAGTATTTGGGAATTACCCTCACTTCCCTCCCACTGTGGCTGGGTACCTTTTCGGAAGTCGTGAAGCATGTATGTGTGAGTAGCAGTTGACCTGGGCCACGGTAACGGGCTTGATTAAGCCTATGTCCCGTGTCGAAAAAAAAAAAAAAAAAAAAAAAAAAAAATATATATATATATATATATATATATATATATATATATATAGCGGTAATTGAGACATTTAAATGTATGACAGAACGTTAGGTAATGTACACAGAGGCAGCCCCACGCTGCGCCCCGCAGCCCGTTGAGTTGCCAAGTCGGAATAAACGTACATTTTATTTCAAATTTTACACGTTATTCTCAAAACTGTGTTATACTTATCAATCAATAATCATTAGACAGGACATTTTTATACAAGAGTATGTCACTTGAAAACAGGGTAGGCTTCATAAAGTTCAAGAAATTCGAATAAAATAAGTAGGTTATACGGCAGATGGCACCTGAGGGGTGGAGAGATTTCCCACCTCACCGCCTGCCACAGTCACTGCCACACCTGACACCCAGCAGCATTCTCCTGTAGCGAGGGTGGAAGGAAGAAGTATTCTACGGCGTTTTCCCACTCATTTCACTACAATGCCATTCACCTTCACCAACGCTGAGTACACAGATATGGTGCTCATCTACGGCTTCTGTGGAGGGAGTGCTGAAGCATCAGTGAGGGAATACCGACGGAAATTTCCAAACAGAAGAATCCCAGATCAGATCCCAGAAAAGAAGTCATCATAATCATAACAAATACCTTTGCTCTAATAGTTAAGAGTATAAAAATGTCCTGTCTAATGATTATTGATTGATAAGTATAACACAGTTTTGAGAATAACGTGTAAAATTTGAAATAAAATGTACGTTTATTCCGACTTGGCAACTCAACGGGCTGCGGGGCGCGGCGCGGGGCTGCCTCTGTGTACATTACCTAACGTTCTGTCACACATTTAAATGTCTCAATTACCGCTAAACTAGAGAAAAAAAAAAGACAACATCAATAGCGTATTTTCTTTTCAGAATTAATAAAGGATGCATTTGCCAAATTTTCGGGCAAAAAATTCCGGACACCCTGTATATATATATATATATATATTTTTTTTTTTTTTTTTTTTTTTTATATAACGTTTCATAATTTGCTACAATATCATATATATTCTATACGAGAGCATCAGCTGATGAGCAACCCAGAAACCATGCCAAATACCACCAAGTAACCCTGCTATGAAGGTGGGTGTCTGGAGGTAGACTTGAACAGAGTTGCTTTGTGTAAACAGAACACGCGAAATCGACGCTCCGAGCACCAGGTTGCCTGACCAGTGTTGATCTAGCAAAATTAGAGAACGCCTTAAATTATTGCATCTTGAAGTATTTGGATGGTGTCTTTGGGGGCCATGGTGAAGATAAATCTTGTATGGCCAGTCAAGACACGATTATTGTTCACTATTGTGGTTACCGTGAGACTGAGATTTATAGTGAGGAACCGTGGGCATACGTGTTGGTGTGTTTGATCAGCCAGTAAGAAACAGTACATACAGTACAACACAGGCTATCACTCATATAAGCAAAACCGTAGATGTACAACCCTCAGATGTTGAGGGACGACTGCATATACTTTGCTGCAGAAATTGACTATAAATGTTTTTTAAAAACTATGTTACCTTGTACAATGATGCAGAAGCAATTTTTGAGAAAAGTGAATTGAGGGAGGAGTTGAGTGAGCAAGATGGGTGAGCTACGTTTTGTCTTCCTGCTCCTATTGTTTTCCTACCCAACTCTCTGTGTTGGTTCCCCTTCGGATACCTCGCTCCGCCCTGCTGTATCTTCTGTTGTGATAAAAGAAAAGAATGATAAAGAAGGAATTCTAGATGAATGGAAGGAGGTAGCCGATAACTATATTGTCTTTATACTCCAAGACACATTTTCCACCGCAGTTTTTCTTAGTACTCACATTGATTCTAAAACATCCACAATCATTATTATGTTTTTTAATTGTACCAGTTAATCTGTTGCCGTTCAGCGGTAAGATACAAGATGTGCAGGTTCCACTTCCGTTTATTACACGCTCTTCTGCTCACATCTTTTCCAGCTTAGTATAGCAAAATATTCAAAACAAGTGGGGAATAAGTAATGGTGAGTAAAAATTCATTGGATATTTAACCCTGCCTAAGAAGAGAAGAAGGAAACAGGAGAAATACCTATGAAATCTGTGTATCCAAAACCATCATGTTCTGTGGCATAAAGTTTTTTTTTTTTTCAATCAATCATTTCTAAGTCTGTATATTTCTGGCATGTACTGTATATATATAGGTATATAAAGGGTATCCCAACACATTAGCCCACCACCGCCACCCAGCCCAACTTAGAAGAGGGGGATTGGAACCACGAATACTGTAGAAAACAAAAAAAACAATATTATTTGTCATCTCATGTACACAGTTTCAAACCTTTGCTTAAAAGTTTGGAGTGCCCATCGCCCGCTGACCGAACTGACTCCAAATGCCCAGGATAAGATTCCAAAAGAGAAATAAACAAGTCACGATCAAACTCCGTTACTTCGAGGACGTTAGTCAAAGCAGTAAGAAAGTATTCCCTAGTGTAATGGAGGTGTTGCTCAACTCTGTTATTGAGTATCGCCGCCATATTTCACAGGCGTTGAAGTCAGGCGATGTTCCTGACCACTCATTGTTTCCGAAAAAAAAATCCAGAAGATTCAGGGTGAAAAGCCTTGGCGAGCCCTTTTTGGAGACCTCGATTTCCTTTCTTCTCTTTGGCAAGCGACGCAATAAAACTATGACACAACCATTGTGCTCTCTGTTTGGGTAGGCAGTTCATCTCACAGTTGCGTTTAATGAAGTCTTCAGACTTATTCAGGTCTTGCTAATCCAGTACTGGGATACAGTTCCCGGAGGCTGATCCTTCGCGACACTCATGATATGTCATAACCACTTTTCTCCTCGGAATCGACGACTGCAACATCACTCCACAAAATGTTCAACAGAAAGAGAAAATTTTGATTTGCATAGGTGGGAGGAACGTTTGTCTGGAACTGTACATTTTTGTTTAAAATGAAAAACGACCGCCCTGGGCCTGGAAGAATCTGTAAGACGAGGGAAAAATAATACAGAGATGGGACAGCAAGTACGAAGGGAATTAAAGTAAAGGATCTGACAGTGAGTGGCTGGTGCCAGAACCGACATCACCGCAGGCAATGCCCCTCCCCTTTACTGGGATCCATCGTACACAGTCATCAGTTCCTTTCCCTAAACTAGTTAAACTCATCTGCTAAGAAACAAGATTTTTTTATAATTAGTATATGTGATTTTAAATGGTTGGATTTGGGTGTGAACAGTTATTGCGATGCTATTGAATAGTACAGTTCTTATAATATTTTATTTTGAAAAGATTTCAAGTGTTCCTCGGTAACGAAAAGAAAAATGTCATTGAGAACAATATTGATATATCCTTGAATAATTTCAACCAATAATATTTTCAATAATAATTTTAACTGTCTTTCAATATCCCACTCATAATACAGTCACCGTCATGGAAATCGACGCACTGGCATCATCACTAAATACCCACAGAAGAAAACAACGCTATGGATTACCTTCGATTTGTGCCAATGTAGAGTAATATTTTTGTATAATTCCGCAACTTCTATTATTAATACTTAGTCATTTCACCCTTAACTTTAATAACAGATTTGATCCTGTTTGGCATACCGTCTGAGAGTTTTTTCAGGTATGACAGATCAATTGTTGTCCAGAGCTTGTGGATTTTCTCGACTAATGCATCAGTACTTAATTAAAATAGGTAGCTTTCCTAGGTCCCATTTTATATGGTTCCACAAGTTTTCAATGGGATTAAGGTCTGGGCTCTGTCCTGGCCAGTCTACCATCTCTATCTTCTTTTCAGCCAACCAATTCTTCACTTATCATGCTCTGTGACATGGAGCACCATCATGCAGGAATAATGAACTTTCATGATTCACATAAAAAGGTAGCATATGGTTTTTCAGCACTGTCACATTTTTTTTTTTTTTTTTATATATGTTCCGACGCTGGACATAGGCTTAATCAAGCCCGTTACCGTGGCCCAGGTCAACTGCTGCTCACACACACACGTCACGACTTCCGAACTGGTACCCAGCCACAGAGGGAGGGAAGTGAGTGTAATTCCCAAATACTGCAGCTGTTATGGTACCAGTGAGGGTGTTTATACGACGTTCGGTGGCCTTATAGTTAGTGCCTCAAACTCAAATCGGAAGAGTAAATATTCTCAGGCCCTCACCTGAGAGGATCGATCTCCCGACCTCAAGGTAATGAGTCCAGAACACTAACCACTCAGCCACCTCCCCTAAAAGTCAGCATTCATGTTCACATTTTTATCCAAAAAATATAGACCTCCAGTTCCCTTTTCTCCACTGAAACATCCCCACACCATGACACTTGCAGGAAACTTCACAGTTTTTACGGTGTACTTTCGGTCGAATCGATCGGCACCCGGAGATCGGCGCACTTTCCTTCGATCTTTAGAGATGGTCTTTAAAGTACTTTCATCTCTAAATGAGACTCTCCTCCAATCTTCTGATGTCCAGTGTTCGTATTTCTTACAAAAGTCGAGTCTTGGTTTTTCATCTTCTACGTTAGCAGGGGTTTCTGAACTGCGCGGCGAGTAGGCAACTTCAAGTCTTTCTGCAGTCGACGTTGAATTGTGCGTATGGAAACGTTTGTCAGCAAATTTTCATACATTCCCTGTAATTCTTTTGCAGTAATGAACGGGTCTATCTTCACTTCACGTTCTAATAACTTGTATGTTCTTTTGTATGTCTTCTACTGCCCGCCAGTATCCTCTTTCCGGCTTGGAGTAGCACCTGTTCCTAAAACACTTGCTGCCTTTTTCACTCGTCAAACGGCTGCTTCTGACCTTCCAATTTTCCTGGCAATCTCCCGATTAGTGAGCCCTTCACTCACTAATGCCAGCACGGCACTCTTTTCTTGCATGTCAAGCTTAGTAGGTCCCATTATGTTGTGCGGTAATAAAATGACAGCGTGAAAAAAAGTAACTGTTGCTTGACAATGATATGGGAGAGCGTACCCCAGCGGTACCCCTACCCTCAAGCACAGACTATCAGCTACTGATGAGCTGATGGCCGATTTAAACATTTTAGTCGGAGAAAGAAAACAGTTAATAAGTTACCGGTTGCGGCATAATAAAAAATTATTACTCTACATTGGTAAAACTCGAAAGTAAGTCATAGCGTTGCATTCGTCTGTGGGTACGTAGTGATGATGCCAGTGCGTCGAATTCCATGATGTAGTCAATCCCTCAAGTTAGTATCGACTGGAATAATTGAAAGACTAAAACAAAAAATTACGTTGAAGAGGAATTCGATATAAATTAAAAGTAGTGTTTTCACAAGTTTTGAATTTTTCTATCCTACAACTCTTGAGGCAAAACATGAGGTGCTGATTAATACATCTCGCAGACTCCTTGTAATGTACACATGCAGACGTGTAACTCCTGAACTTCCAGAAATTTGTGACCAACCATCAAAATGTGTGAATTTTAATTGGCCACATGCTAGCTCATTAAAGCAATATGATGCATAGAAACTCGAAATTGAGGTAGTTTATTTTACAGCCACAGGAGAAAGCTACAATATATGAAAGAAAAACAAGGGTACCAAATCAATTTGTTCGCAGTAGCATTACTTTTGCTGCTAAATTATCACGCCCTATGACTGTTAGACAGAACTCACTGCCATCCAGTAGTACCCCGTTTGTCTCTCGGGGCTCTACTTCCCGAGAAGAACCCCCGGGAACTTCCGAGGTTGTGCAGCTCAAGCACAGCTGTACTTCCTCTGAGGAGGAGACAACTGCATCTCGGTGTGTCTGCTCTGTGGAAGGGCTCTCTACTCATGAGAGTGCCTTCCAAGTGGCTGTCTCTCCTCCTGTCCGTGTGGGGACAGCCCTCTCTGATCTCATGCCACAGGAAGGGGAGTCCCACAGGGCTGTGTGCTAAGTGTCACCCTGTTTGCGGTGGCAATAATTATTGCCTGTAGTGATGAGGGCAATACTTTAAGGATTTGTCGCACCTTCGGCCACTCCCTTTCAGTTCTTCAACTGTCCCTCTTTTCTTTTTATTTCCTTCCTGTTTGCTGTCTCTTCTCCCTGTCACCTTCTTCTGGCGCTATATGACCTCGTTGTTGCTGCGTTAGTATCAATCAATCAATCAATCCCACCACCGTATTCCCCATCCGTGTGGTTTTCGGGTAAGAGTTATATATATTTTTTTTTACATCAACCTCGGTACTGGAGGCTGTCAGTAGCCCTTGACTCATGCGAGGCCCCGGCATTAATTAATGAGTGTCGCACTAGATAAGACAGACTATCAGAGATAGCAGCTACATCGTCCCTCACAGCATCTTGGAATATGGTCGGAGAACTTTTATGTTATGAGTTAACGATGATGTAGGGGGTGTTTTCTTGATGTATGTATGTATGGAGGATATAGCCTTCCCAGTGATAACCATCTGTCAAGTCTGAATTCCTCGAGTAGCTCCTTGACTTCTTACGGAAATGCAAGTGTGTGAATATATGCCAAATAGGAAGGCATCACCTCCCTCTTATGTTGCTCACTCCTGTTTTATTGAACACATGGCAAGCCACCCGGATTCGGTCCCTGTTTTCACTAATGGGTCCAAATCCAGTGATGGGGTGGGATTTGGATTTTTTTTCCACTTTGCAGAGATTTGAGAGATTATTTTCCCAGTCCTCAATATTTACTGCTGAACTCCAAACAATACTTTTATCTTTGAGATTAGTTTTTACTCGCTCTAGAGTCTAGAGATTCATATATAATTAATTGCAATTCATGAAGTGCCATTCAAGCCATCTCTGCCTACTATCCTCAACATTCTTTAGTGATAGGGATCTTAGATTGCCTGGTTCTGTTTAAAAGGAGTGGCCAAGAGATCCAGTTATGTTACATCCTAGGACGCATAGGTGTTCTAGGAATTGAACGGGCTGATGCCCTAGCTTAAGCTGCAATAACTCGCCCCCCTCCGTTCCGTTGCCAGCCCAGTTCCATACACAGACATCCGCCCTGCCATCAGGAATGTTTATAGCTTCGAGTGGCAAAGATTGTGGGATGGTGTGGGCTCCTCACCATCTGGACAAGAATTGGATACTGGAATATGGAGGCATAAGTAAGAGACGGGAAAAAGCAATAGTGCGTCTCTGTATTGGTCAAACTATATATATATGTATGTATGTATGTATGTATGTATGTATGTATGTATGTATGTATGTATGTACGTATGTATGTATGTATGTATGTATGTATGTACGTACGTACGTATGTACGTATGTATGTATGTGACCAAGATGTTGTGCCACCATAACATACAAATTAATCAATCAATCAATCAATCAATTCACACCCAAGAAGATCCTGTCCCTGTACATTGGTCTCATATGGAGTATAGTTCTCATGTGGGGGGTGTCTAATCTTCACAACACTCCTTGACAAGATGGAATCAAAGGTCTTTCATCTCATATACTCTCCCCCTTGTAGCGACCAGATAGGGGTAGCTACTTGAAGCTGTCTAGTTCTTCCGCAGACGTTTTCCCATTGTTGCTTGTGTGTCTATTCTCTTCCCCGAGCTAGGAGAAGAGAAGACATAGGAGACTGATGGTGAATTCGGAACTGGTCTATTTAAGAAGAAGACATTGGGCTTTATGCCTATCGACTCATGGTATTGGTCATAAAGGCAGCCAATCTTGTTATATCAACACATCTTCTCCAGCCTACAGCGGGGTACCTCCTTGCTGCTAGGTGAACAGGGAAATAGGAAGCTGGGAAAATTGTCCAACAATTCCACTGACTCAGGACGCAAACCTGGGATCTCTTGCTAGCCACGCGAGTATGATAACCAATACGCAATTAGCGCACCCCCCCTCTTATTTTGAAGAAGATTTTGAGCTTTATGTCTATCGACTCATGGTGTTGGTCACTAAATCAGTCAGTTTTATTAGATCAACACATCTTTCCCCAGCCTACAAGGTTGCTGTACTTGCTCTTACAGCCAGGTACATACTTACTGCTTGGTGAACTGGGACATAGGGGGCAGAGAAATATTTTCATCAAATTCACTGACTCGGGAATCGAACCCGGGATCTCTCACGTGCTGGTGGGGATGGTGGTGGTAGTGGTGGTGGGTGGTTGTAGATCAGGAGAAATGGCTATTGGTGGCAAGCCTTATCTGCTGAAGATGTCCAGGAGAAGATCAGAGAGACGACCTTACCCTTCTGCAGCTATGGCAACAGCAGTCATGGTGCAGACGTTGACGATGTCTTCCTGCTGCTGCCGTTGCTGCGGTGGTTGGGCGTCAGGCGGCTTCCTCCCACGAGCGTGGAGTGAGCCTAGAACCTGCCCACCATCAGGTCCGGCTACGTTGGTATCCCCCTCGCCCTTCCTCCCTTCCTCCACAGTGAAGGACACCTCCTCTCCGTCCCCCAGTGATGGTGGTGAGGTGGTGGCAGCAGAGAAAAAGATGCCCTTCCTGTGGACGAAGTAATCTCGCTCGTCGCAGGTAACAAAGCCATAGCCCTTCAAATGGTTAAACCACTTCACCCTGCCAACAAGACGGTCAGCAGAAGTGGTGTCGGTTGGTAGAGGTGTTGACTGTTCCATGGCTGGTGAGTGTCTCCCTCTTTTGAAGAAAAGACACCATAATATATAGTTCATATAGGATTATGGAGCATCAATAACAACCAATCACTGCTAAGCATGTCTTACATTTGGAGGCACGTGAGCACGGGCGTGTACATGCAGCTCGGGCATGAACATCTAGGATCAAGAGCTAAAAACAACAGCCAATCAGTGTTCAGTAAGTTATGCTCTCTGGTGTCCATTATCGCAGACGTAGAAGTACCATTCACTTGCTTGCTGCTCTGTGAGCGCGTTTGTGAAAGATAAATTGTTTTCAAAGGTAATATAGCCTTGGCGAGAGACCGATGCTGGCCGCCACACCCTCTTACTGATTCACTACAACCGCTATCTCTTTGCCATATTGTTGCATCACTTTCTCGCTTATATCACTAATACACTGGGCATTGCCCTACTGAATTCTCTCAATGCATGCTTCCTCCTCTCAGGAGAGCATGCAACACTAGCCAAGCCAACCAACTAATGCAAGAGTTAACCGGTACTCTCATTCTTTCATATAAACAACTGGTCAATTCTGGAATGCTATACCTTCATCCATCTTTCCCACTTACTACGACTTATGCTCCTTGAAATGCAATGTGTCTAATCATCTCGAACAAAATTGGACAAAGTTTTGAACTACTTCTGTCGGCCCCCAACATTTGGTCTTTATCCTTTCTTAATTAATATAGAAAAAAAAAAAATGAAAGATTAATTTTGGCAAATATTTTGATAAAATCAGTGGTTCATATATATCCGGCCTAAGGATACCCATCATTACAATATGATGAACCTGTCAATGATAACATTGAAGCAATAAGCAGTACTGCTCATATGGATCCACACTTTCTCTCTATTAAAACCTGCGATGAAACTATCTCAATGAACCTTGAAAACTCTGAGGAAATTTACTATAACAGTAATTTCACAGAAGAGGAATTTAAATATGCGTTGTCGAGTTGTAATTCCTCCGCCTCAGGAAAGGACATGATGCCTTTTGATATGACAAATACCATGGCCTCTTTAGCGAAAGTTCATTCACAACAATATTATAATTATTTTTGGACAAAACTGGTCTTCCGCATGACATGGAAACAAGCAATAGTAACACCATTACCTAAGCCATATAAGAACCCAAATAATTACAGGCCAATTTCACATACAAGTTGTTTATGTAAGTTATTAGAAAAATAGTAAATTTATGACTTGCATGGTGTTTACGTCGCTATTAAATAATATACACTACACGGTTTAGCTCTCAAACAGAAATATCATCTATAGATTCACTTACCCACCTGTAAAATTACATACGAGGTTAGAGGTTTTAAACGAAAACATTTTGGTGCATTTTTTCAATACCTAAAAGCATAGAACACAACATAGAGACATTCTTACCTAAGAAACTTCCACCAAAATTAATTTAGACGTAATCTCACTCATTTTATAAAGAATGATAAAACTTTCCAAACACGAATTGTTAATGTTTTCTCGGATATTTTCCAATTGAGAAGAGGTGTCCTTCAAGAAAGAGTTCTGAGTGGTACCCTTTTCGCATTAGATATAATTTACATAGTTACCCAATTGCCTCAAGGAGTTAAGAACTATCTGTATGAGGAAAAATATATAATATTAATAAAAGAACCCTCACCATCACCAATGAGTTCTTATTATGGCAACTCACGAAATACTTTCTTGGACTAAATTAATTGGTTTTAAACTATCAGCTGAAACAATAGATGGAAAGCCAATTTATATATGAAGGACACTCAAAATCAATTCAAATAATTTGTGAAATTCTTAGGGTTATATTGGACACACATTTGAAATGGAGAACACATACCGTATAGATCACAGTATATCATAATGCAAAACTGCACTTAATACAATTACCCCACACCACCTGAGGTGCAAAGAGGTCAACTCTTTTGGTGCTTTTTAAAGCTTGAGTTTTATCAAGGATCGACTTTGGAAGTCCAATCTATGGATTAACATCACAAGCCACATTAAAGTCCCTAATCTCAATTCACATTCGTCATGTCAGATTATGTACAGGAACTTTTGAATCCTTTCCAAACTCCTCCATATTATGTGAAAGTGGAGAACCACCTCTATCATTGCACAGTGAATTTGTGACTATGCGTAGTGTCATAAAGATACTACATAATTATACTGATTATCCCAAGAACGTGCCTGTTATTTTAAAGTCATTGAAGGTCGACAAACAGAAAATGACACGGAAAGGGACAACATGCTAAACGATTACTTCGCTTCTGTTTTCACACAAGAAAAACTGAATCTTCCACAATTTTCACCTACTTGAAATGAAGAAGTTTCTCTGAGCAATGTTATGTTTACTGAAACGCATATTCTTCAAATGATTGATTAACTTCAAGTCAACCAGACGCCTGAACTGGACAAAATTTCTCCGAAAATTCTAAATTAATTAAAACACGAAATTAAATAACTAATTTCCACTATGATTAATAAATCACTTCCAGCTGGAAAAGTTCCATCGAATTGGAAAATCTTTGATGTAACACCTATATTAAAAAAGGAGCATTGTCATCTCAGGTGTTCTTCTACGAACTGGTGCTGAAATTTCGTCGAACGGAAAGGCATCCAATGCAAACAGCAATCTAAAAATGCTCTTAATGGAAGAATTAGATGATTACGTCAACCTGTGGGGTAACTTCTACGAAAAAAATACTATCTATTTAAATCCTGCTGGTGCAGTGATCAGGTCACCCTGGTCAAGGCAAAATAACACAGTAGCCCGGAACGTAGCGGATACAAATTAGTCTATGTTCCTACGCATGTAACTCCTGTTACGCAGGGCAAAAATCATGTTAAAGTGGGCTACATCAACGCTTGTTTTTAGCAGAATTTTATAGCAGATTTTTTAGCAGAATATAGTTTAGCCAATTATTCCCTATTCAACTGTGAAAGACCAAATCGTATAGGCCGAGGTCTACTCTTCTACGCGAGAACAAGTTTTTACCCAATCACGATTGAAATAGAAGCTATTAACAACATAGATGCGATCTTCCTACAGGGTAGAAACGTCTCTCAAAGGTTAATTTTAGGAGAAATTTACCGACTACCCGGACAAACCGCCGTCACAGATGCGAAATTATTCGAGCTAATTATGGATATTACCTGCAATCACGACTGCATACTTCTTCGAGACTTCAATTCACCAGTGACAAGGTGGGGTGACACGATAATTCATCACACTGGTAGCAGCACGTACAACGGCATATTAGAAATGCCTTAGAACAACACTTTCATCAACCAAAGAAAGGGCCACACATTTTTTATTTAGTATTTTCCACGAACGAACATTCGGTATGCAATATAAATGTTAGACCTGAATTCAGCTTAAGCGATCATAAAATCGTTACATATATTATCAAACTAATAGTCGATGATGTTAAAGAGATTTCCGAAATGGGGACTTTGATAAACCTGGATCACTCCTAAAATGTGCCGACTGGAACATGTAAACTTCAGCCTGCGACGTAAACGAATGCTGTGTCGTCGATTCTAGTATCCGAAACACACACCAGTATGAGTCAGTCGGAGGTTAGTTGAGGGGTGGTGGGAGCTTGGGTGTGATGTGGTGTTCTATGATGGCCGGGTAGGGCGATGACTGTAAGCAGTAACGTAGTCGTCTTGGCCAGATGATATTTTTATGAATGCTCAATAAAGGTCAAAGATAGTAGATCATAACGATCATGATGGTTACTTCACGAACGAATAATATCTCGAGTGTTGAACTTAAGAAAGTCACCGTGTTGTTATAACATTCCACACCACCATTAGTCATCACAGGTCAATATAGGCTCGTTCCTTCAGGTTATCATTGCAAATATATATGGTAATTATTTTGTGACGATGACACAGGTTTTAAATGTCCAACATCTTATGAACATTATGAACAGAGGTAGTGGTGTACTGACAGTTGTCATTAAAAGTTGTTTCTTGACAGTACCGACAGGTATTTCATTATATATTTTTCATTACATAGTGAACCTTTCACAGGCTTTAGTGTTCTCAAAACTTTGTGATCATAGATTGATTGGGTGAGGATGGAAACATAAATCATATATTTAAGGTGTTGGATGTTTCATATGTTTCGGAGTTGTTGTTGTTGTTGTAGTTCCCCAGACTGTCTGGCCGAGCAGTCCCGAGTCTGGTTGACTGAAGCCGTGCAGATGCTCGGGCCCCCAAATGGGAGTAAGGGTGATAGTGAGATCTGTTTCTTCGAATGCAGCAGACGAGGGGACTGCTGGCTCACGGGCATGTATCCCTGGGCCAACATTCCCACCGTCTGTAGTCTTCCTTGTTGTGCCACCCAATCGAGCGATCTCGTCGGCTACCCAGAAGGAATGAGAGATAGTAAGGAGACAGAAAGAACAGGCCAGGGTGTGGTAGAGGATGCCAGATTCCTCATTTCTGAATAGAACCAGCCCTCACTAGTGTGTTGCTGAGTAGTTGAGATGTGTGCTGTGTAGTTTACATAAACAGATCTTCCCTTTCCAGTGTGCTGGGTAGTTGAGAAGTGTGTTGGGTAATTTGCGCCAACACATCTTCCCTCACCAGTGTATGCTGGGTAGTTGAGAAGTGTGCTGGGTAGATTTTACATCAACACATCTTCCTCTAGCCATCAACACGTCTTCCCCCAGCTTACAAGGTAGCATGTTATCCTTGCTCTTACAGCCAGGTACCTATTTACTGCTAGGTGAACAGGGACATTGCACAAGACAACTTATTTAATTAATATTATTTTGGCCATGACGCTATGATGTTAGTAAAAGCCTAAATCTTTAAGTGAACCTGGCTTCGCGAATACCACAACTGTGCACACTAATTAATGTGTGTGGAGAGAGAGAGAGAGAGAGAGAGAGAGAGAGAGAGAGAGAGAGAGAGAGAGACTTCCATGGCATTCACGACCTCAACTTTGAATGTATTAATTTTGTTGGCATCCTCGCTCAATCCATCTATAACCGCCTAGTAATGTTAAATCTCAGTCGAAGTCAAATTTCATCATAAATTATCAACAGTCATGACACTACTATCATTGTTTCACAATGCTCGTAAGATTATGGATTTTTTTATAAATGGCAGAATATACAGCCATCGTCACAATGAATAACTTGGTGGGACCAGTCTAAGAAAATTTAAGAGGCTTGATTTTGACATTTTATGGTCTAGGAACATGGTGACGTTCAAATATTTGACATTGAAAATAATTTACTTATTGTGTGTAGTAACTATCGTTAACGTCATAATAAAGAAAATGAAATATATGTTAAAGCCACGATGTGCTGCTGATAGCTGGCATATACAAAAGCTATAAACATTCATATAGACATCTGGCTGAGACTAGCTACTGCCTCAACAACCAGCATTTCTTTTACCGTTTGACCCCCCCAACGGGAACCGCCTTGACGTGGTGGGGGGGCTTGCGTGTCTCTGAGACCAGGCAAGCTAGACTAGAGGGGGCTCCGGCCCCTGCTCTGCCCCGATTTCGGGAACAGAGGGCTTCCCATACAAGTAAAGTCGCCAATGAGAGACCAGACTAAATGGTTCCCATGCATTAGGCTGCCAGTACGGGCCAACAGTGCTGCCCTCCAGAGGGACTACCCTCTAGGGGCCGTCCTATGTTAGATGGTTGGGCGTCTGGGCCGGGAGATGTTGGGGAGGGGGGTCTCAGCACCGTCGTGGGCAAACTTTCGAGCCATTGGGGCTGCTTTTTAAAACGAGTGGCCTCGTGGGGGAAGAGGTACCCCGCCCACGGCGACCAGCACTCAGTCCCCTCATCTGCCCGGTAGGTAGTAGCTCTTGGCTCCTGGGGCCATCAACAAGAAATCAATGATATATGGATAAAGAAAAGCCCCAATCACTTCCTCGAGCGGTGGTCGACCAGGCCCTCGAGACGTCACTCTCTGGTCGTGGTAGTATACAGAAAGCTGCAAATAAGACTAGATCTAGCAGATCGGGTGTTGTGTCGAAGAACCCTGTTAGCGATTTTGACACGTTAATGTTAACGAATGTACTTGCATCCCTTTCCTATGGCGCTATTACTCAATTTTAAAGTGTTTTGGAGTAGTTCTTCGTATCCGAATCACATATGACAGTGATTGTAGGTCTAATCGGTGCTATATTACTTTCAATACAAATACTGCTGCCAAAGCAGCATTTGAGGCAACAGTTTCTCTGACGGTTGGGGATACTCATTGTAAAGTTCAGATGATGCGGTCCACCAATGTAGTTAACAGCGACAATGACTAATGCCCTAACATATTTGATAACTCTGTAGAGCATGTCCCAAAGGAATGTCGGGTTCCTACACCCTTTTGGTTTGTAGCTTACTACAGGGAGGGATGTTTTAACCTTATCCATGCTTCCCGGTATCTGGAGAAAGAAATTGGATTATTACCAATGGGCCACATAAAGAAATATAGTAAGGGCGTTTCAATCAGAGCCAAAGATCTAACACAGCCCGTGATGCTCCTCAATCTCCCCTGTCATTCTGATAGCATGTTTGAATCTATTAAACCACATCGAACATTTAATTATAGCAAGGGGCGTATATATAATGAGGACTTGCATGAATTCTCAGAAGAGGACATTCTCGCTATGTGCCCAGACAGTGTCCAACGAGTAACAAAGATGAAAGGCAGTAAAAATATGATCATCCTCACATTCTATTAATCGCATATCCCAGATCGCATTAACATTAACCCCACCTCTTTTGAGGTGAAGCCTTTTGTTGAGCGTCCCCTACAGTGTTTCTGTTGTTATGAGTTTGGTCATGGGAGGAGGAACTGCAACAACCGAGGCAGCTGTTTTTTGCTCTAGTGAGAGCGTTTCTAAGGTTACTCTACATAATAGTTTCTCTGTCTTGGAAACTTTATCAGAAACTCATTCTGGTGACACTTCAACTGATGACAATTCTCAGACTTCAGCTAAAGGTGTCCATGTGGTAGAGGTTCACGCTGCCACACGCTCTCGAAAAAGGAAACTTAAGTCTACTACCTGTATTATGGATATTGATGTATCTGCCTGTGTCAGTGATACCACTGCTGTACAGGACAATATCAATGTAATTGTTTCAAAGAATATCCCAGCTCATATACCTTCATATTCTTCTAACATATCAGATGCTTCAGGAACTCGTCTACTGCCCCAAGTATTACTCCTCGGGTTCGCTCTTCTTCTAATGGCCCAGGATTAGACAAATCTTATCGTTTGAGTAAACCCTCAGGTCGAGGTGGTAGTGGGAAGTACCTCTGTGAGGCTTCCCAAAAATAAGGACTAAAATAACACTGTTTAAGGTCCTCCAGTGGAATTTCTGTGGCTTGCGTGCTTCTTGGGAGGAACTGCGCGTTCTTCTCTCTAGCTTTTCTCCTGCCTGTGTTTCTCTCCAAGAGACAATGCTTGGGGACTACATTCCTGCCAGTCCTCCAGCATACTCTGCATTTTATTTCAATTCATTTGAAGGGCAGGGTCACCATGGGGGTTCTGCCATCCTAGTTCGCCGAGATATTCCATGCACGAGCCTGGATCTTGACACTCCGCTCCAGGCTGTTGCAGTTAAGGTTTTTATGGACCGCCCGTACACTGTGTGCAGTCTATACCTTCCTCCCAGTGTTACAGTTGAGAGGGGTGATCTCAACCGTCTTGTACGGGACCTTCCCTCTCCCTTTATTTTATTGGGTGATTTTAATGGTCATCATCCTCTGTGGGGTGACAGTTCGGTCAACCCCAGGAGTGTTTTATTGGCTTCTTTTATTGAGGATGAGGGATTAGGGGTTTTAAATACGGGAGATGTGACACATTTTAATAGCCCTACTGGGACTTTTACCGCCATTGACATTTCCCTTTGCTCACTCAGTGCTCTGTTGGATTATACTTGGAGAGTGTTGCCTGATTTATATGGCAGTAACCATTTCCCTATACTTTTAGAAGGTAACAGGTACGAACCACAGTCTCGTCTTCCTAGGTGGAAATTGGAGAAGGCTGACTGGCAGTTTTTTAGAGAGATAACTTCTTTGGTCTCTTCTGTAGCCGATTTTGGTAGCTCTGACGAGGCTGTAATATATTTCACTGATATGCTCCACTCTGCTGCTCTCAACTCTATCCCTAGAACTTCTGGATACTTTCCCAAACGTCCTGTCTCTTGGTTGTCACCAGCCTGCACCACTGCTGTACGGAAGAAGCGCGCTGCTTTCTCTCACCTTCGTCGCAATCGTTGGGACCCAACTCTTTTAGAGGACTTCCGACAGGCAAGGACTCGGGCTAGACTAGTCTTAAAAGAGGCCCGACGTGCATCTTGGAAGGCCTATGTGTCTTCAATTAATACTAAAACTCCACTCACCCAAGTGTTCAGGAGAGTAGGTAAGATGGCGGGGAAGTTTTCTCCTAGTTCTCCACCTGTACTTAAGGTCAATGGAATTAAGATCATGGATGGTTTGACAGTGGCCAATACCATGGCGGAGGCCATATATATATATATATATATATATATATATATATATATATATATATATATATATATATATATATATATATATATATATATATATATATATATATATATATATATATATATATATATATATATATATATATATATTATATATAATATATATAATATATATAATATATATAATATATATAATATATATATATATATGGCCTCCGCCATGGTATTGGCCACTGTCAAACCATCCATGATCTTAATATATATATATATATATATATATATATATATATATATATTAATGATGTAGTTCACTATTTTATGTTGGGCGGTATATGACCATAGCTGTTGCGTCGCCAAATGCCTCATGGAATTAATAAATCAATCAATCAATCCTCCATTTTATGGGCATTGTGTATGGTCATTCAGCACGTTGACCTCACAGGATATGCGTGGTGCTAGGTCTATCGAAGCCAACAGTGGCGGTATGGGTGAAAAGATACTTGGAGACTGGCAACACTGAAAATCAACCCAGGAATAGCCATGGCCACCTCTATAATGCAAGTGACGTCACACACTCGTTGCTACGCAACAACTCGTGTGACACTATATATGTATATATATATATATATATATATGGGGGTCCTCTTTGCTAAATTCTTAATGGGTACTATCGAAGAGGAACTCCTCACTGCTAAGCGCCCGTAGATATGTTGACGTTATGTTAACGACATCTTCGTGCAAGTGAAGGACGTAGACGAGCTACTGCAACTAAAGTTACAGTTCATATCATCGTCTGGTCTAAACTTCACATTCGAAAAGTCCATAGATGGCAGACTACCCTTCCTGGACCTCATGGTTGCCAACCATAACTCCGACTTCCAAACCACGGTCTATACCAAGTCTACCAACAACGGACAATGCCTAAATGGTGACAGCGAGTTGTATCCGCGTCTGTTCACGTTCGCGATACATGATACACCCATGGGTGATGGAATATACCGTTAGGACTGAAAGCAGTTCAAGCCAGTTTCATTAGACACAACATCCTGTGAAAAGTGCTGAGTAGCAGCGTGAGGGAATCTTCCATGCTGAGCTACTGATTGCTAGATTCACTCTGTAATTATCTATATGTTAATCTCTATACTATAATCAACTCCATATTGTCATCTTGTATGTAGAGAAAGGGACAATATATATTTACTCACATTATTCTTATATAAACTTCTATCTAACTTATCTATATTTCATATGTAAGCTTAGCATTGTAAATACCATTATTGCAATCTATCATCTTGGGAAGGGTGTGGCAGTGTGTAGCACGAGCGGAGAGTGTGAGAGAGGAAAGGCGCAATACACACCCTGCCCTGGCGAGAACAGGTTCACTTCCTACCTTATCTAAGAGAGACACGAGTTGTCTATGTAACCTGTACCTGATATACTTCCGTAAATTGAGACAAGTCCACGAGTTTACTCTAAATCTTGGGTAACTAACTTAGTTCCCCAGGAAGACTAGAGTGGTATTTCAGAGCAACGGTGGTAAGTTGGCTGAAACCAGAGGTCTACATCAGGGTAGTAAGTAATACTAGCTCAAGAGTAAGTGAGAGTTTCCAGCAGGTATTTCCGAGAGAAGCTGAGGCTGAGCTTGGACTACCCCACGAGTACAGAGTGCCCCAAGAGATACCTCCTATCCACCATTCCCGCCTATGTCAGGAAGGCCCTAACACACTGCGCCAGTTGGAGAGACAAACACCAGGAACCGGAACGGCTCACCCAAGTGCTGGTGAACAATGGATGCTCCAACACAGATGTCTCAAACACCATCAAAACCCACCTAGATAAATGGTACAACGTGAATCCCCCCAGCCAAACACAACAATGAGATAAAACTATACTACCGTAACTACCGACTGCAAGACTGACGAGACCATCCTAAGAGACATAATAAAGAAGAATGTACACCCCACCGACTCAGACAGTGAAATCAATCTTGTAATATATTACAAGTCCCATAAAACTTTGAACCTGATCCTGCACAACAGTCCTACGACCTCCAAGAGCCCGATGAACAGCAACCATGTGATTTACCAACACACCTGTAACAGTGTTAACTGGGAGGCTCACAACAATGTTGGTAAAACACAAATTTCACTGTCTCGTCGGCTCACCATGCACCTCCAGTCAGGAGCCATTAAGGACCACTACGGTGCCCACGACACGACCACTCAGCTCTGACACGCGAGACACTCGTAAACCACACCCCCATACAAGACAAAGAATCCAACAGCAGACGACTCTCCTACCTAGATGATATATACATAGAATCCCTACAACCCTTCATAAACAATCAGACATAAGACCTTCAAATACTACCCTCCAGAAAACGACACCTCTCAAGCACCGTCAGGACAAACACCACACCCCCTACACCCACTGACACACCACAGGTACAGTTCCGGACTGAAAATCCTGGTACAATCAGTACTGCCAACGCCTGTTTATCTGAGGTTCAGAGTTCGAGTATCTCGGCTTACTTGTCTGAGGCACAGAGAGAGAGAGGAGGGGGGCGGTTGAGTAGAAAGGGAGGAGGGGAATTGAAAAGGTAATGGGGGTACATATCCCTCTCCAAGGTAATGGCCATTCATTTTTATTCGTATGTGTTTAACTACTGAACAAGGTAGAGGAAGAGAAGAAATAGCTTAAATGAAAATTTAATATTTGATACAACTGAAATTGGAAAAATCTTTGAGATACCAATTCATTCTATAATACTTTAGTAAATATTTATAATCAAAATATGAACATCACTGCAGCACGTCAATAAAGCGATACTCATACAAGCTCTACTGTCTTATAACTAGTACATAATGTGGATAATTATTGTATAGTAAGTAAGTAGACTTCTCTCCAGTTCTGTTCAACCGACTGTGTGTGAGGTGTACTTTATGACATCAGCCTGATCAGTAGGATATTTATTCCGACTGAAATATACAAGCATAAGTAAATTTACTAACTTGCATGTCCTAATGAGTTTATGGTCGGTATATATGCGAATTTATGGACGTTAAAAGATGTCCACGTGCCGCCCGCTAACCAAACTCTTCACAACATATTAGCCTAACCTCATTATTTATGTCAGTCGATGTTACAGGGCATAGTCCTACTACTGAATAGATGTAGACAGTAATAGTAAAATTATACCAGCAAGCATCTCCCGGGGTTTCTGTAGATGTAGACAAGCATTAAGTAGTGTATCGTCTCAGAACATCAGTTTCTTATTATGATCCATGTCAGTGCGTCCGTCTTACTGTGGTTAGAGGTAAGTTATAATAAAATTATAAGTATTTATTAAAGTATTAGATAACAAGTTCGTATTCTAAAGATTTTTTTATTTCATGTTATATTATATATTCATGTAAACTATATTTATTCTTCCTCCATGCTGTGATCATAATGCAGTGAAATGGAACCCTCCTTAGGCCTAAAAGATTTAATAGAACGAGGGTTGATAGAGTGGAGGGACAGCAAGTATAGAGAATACAGATGAGAACAAAATGGACAGTTGGAGAGACGAAACAGGTCAAACAATCCCAGGAGGACCGGATCGTAATTTGATGATGGGTAGGAGTTGTGCTTGGGATAAAAAAAAATAAACATGAGACGTGTGATAGAGAACAAGGTAGACTCATTGTGGAGGTCTAACAGGGAGGCGACACGACCGTGAGAGAAGTACGAAGGGAACGATTGCCGCCGAACAGCATTCTACTGGGGACACTCAATGAGAAAATATTGGACTGTATCTCGAGTCTGACAGTTCTGGTTGAGTAGGGGGTGCCTCGTCTTTTGCGATGGTTCGGAGAAAGTCATGTGACCACTGAGGGCTAAATAGTCCGGAGTTTGTTGTTTGTAAGAGATCCCCTACCCTGTAGTTGGATACACACATCTGAATGGCCATCATCCCCCTACCCCCAACGCCTAATCTGTGTGTGTGTGTGTGTGTGTGTGTGTCAGATAAGCGAGTCAACATATTCGAACTCTTAACCCCAGATAAACAGACGTTGACAGTGCTGACTGTACCAAGAAATTCAGTCCGGAGCTGTACCCAATACCACCCCTACCCCCAACCAGCAAGACACCAGACACAGCGCCCGCAATCCACCAATCACTAGGTGGCTAACATGGCAGCCCCCCCCCCCTCACCTACGGAAGGATATATATACCCATCACCCACCCGAAATCACCAAGGGAGTGCTGATGGTGTAATGGTTAGCATACTCGCCCAGTATGCGAGAGATCCCAGGTTCGATTCCCGGGCCAGTAGAATTGTTGGACAATTTTCCGTGCCCTCTATGTCCCTGTTCACCTAGCAGTAAGTAGGTAACCGGCTGTAAGAGCAAGGATAGCAACCTTGTAGGCTGGGGGAAGATGTGTTAATGTAACAAGAGTGACTTCCTTAATGACCAACACCATGATTCAATAGGCATAAAGCCCTAAAGTCTTCTTCCTCGGAATCACTATTTCATCCTGAAGATGTCCAACGTACTGGATGAAACGTCGACTTCCCCTAACAACAAAATTTTTGCCTCATTTATTCTCAAGGTAAGTGAAGAAAAGAGGAAAACTGTAAGATCTATAGAAAACCTAAATAAAAAACTCATAAATGCAGAACAAGCCATTTCCTTTAATTATCCTGCTATATGACCTTAGCTGTTTCGCCGCCAGATGCTTAGTTGCATCAAAAATCAATCAATCAATTTAATTAACCTCGTTTGCCTCAAAGGGAATATATTCCCTGGCTATATATATATATATATATATATATATATATATATATATATATATATATATATATATATATATATATATATATATATATATATATATATATATATATATATATATATATATATATATATATATATATATATGATCCTTATTATTTTCATATGTTTCTTTTTTTTAATGAAGCACATTTTGTATCCTCCACGGTCTCTCTTAGGTATAGCCCAGAAAATGTGGTCAGCAGCAGGTGAAGTCGGTGCGTAAGAGCTGGGTTAATTGATCGGATACATGCAGGGGGCGTTGGGGAGCTGGTTGATCTACGACCTGGAAGATTTAATGGCTCGAAATTTGTCAAAATCCTGGAAGACGTTCTGCTTCATTCAGTGAGGGCAATGTTTTTCTTGAGCCAGATTTATTTAACATCATCATTGATAACAGCCCGATTCATATATCTCGGAATGTGTGACGGTGGCTTCATGAACACACAGAAATCAACGTGTTGCCACATCCAGGCAGATCCCCGAACCTGAACCCCATAGAAAACATGTGGGGAGGCATGACGGACAATATGACAAATATAGACAACTCAACCTGGGAGAGCGTCATCATTCCATCTACAACCTGATCCACACACACACACAGCATGGCCCAGTCAACACCTCTACCTGACAACACTACCAACACCACTTCCTCTGCCACCTGTCTAGCTGGCAGGGTGAAGTGGTTCAACTTCCTGAAGGGCTATGGTTTTGTGACCGCCGACAGCATTGACTACTTCGTCCACAGTAGGGGCATCCTCTTCTCTGCTGCCACCACCTCACCACCATGACTGAGGGACGGAGAGGAGGTGTTCTTCACTGTGGAGGAAGGGAGGAAGGTCGTGGAGCTACCAACATAGCCGAGCTTGATGGTGGTAAAGTCCTCGGCTCACTCCATGCCCGTGGGAGGAAGGCGGCTTACGCCCAACCACCGCAGCAACGGCAGCAGCAGGCAGACATCGTCACCGTCTGCACCAAGACTGCTCCTGATCCACAACCACCCACCACCACTACCACCACCACCACAACCAAGAAACGAGGCAGCAAGAAGGCACGAGGGAGGAGAAGAGCAGACGCACCACCATCCCTGCCAACGGCCCACCCTCGTCGCCGGTTAATGCTACCTCGCCCACTCAACCGGGCGAACAGCGATAAGGCGCCACCACCATCGCCACCGCCATCACTGCCACCACCGCCGTCACTGCCACAACCACCACCGTCACTGCCACCACCACCACCATCGTCACTGCCACCACTACCACCGACACCACTGCCTGCACCACCAACACCGGTAGTGAGACGGAATTGGAGGACCAGGGTGAACGCTGGAAGGGGAAGAGAAAGAGGAGGGGGAGTAAGGACAGCAGTCAGACATCGGAGCCACCGCAGTTTGTTGAAGTGCTGTGGTGGCTATCCGCCTCACCCCGCCTCGATCTCCTTCAGAAAAACATCAAGTTTCGCCGGGACCCCGATGCCTTCCAGTTCCGGAAGGAATGGAGGCGGTTTGAGCCTACAGTAAGGAAAACACCATTCGCCGTCTCCAAAACAACATCATCATCAACAACTAAGAAAGTTCACTACCACCAATGATAAAACTACTATCACAACAACAACAACTACTACTACAACTACATCTACAACAACTACTACTACTATTACTACTGACTATCTTGTGAAATGTTTACTGCCTTAATACCCCATAGAGGGAACACCCTCTCCTATGTGGAGGAGGCTGGCCTCCTCCAAAAGTTGTTAATTTTATTATATTTATGGCTTTTTAGATAGTTCAACGTTTTCTTATCTTTTATATATTTTACTTGAATTAGTCGGGTTTTTTTTTTTTTTTTTTAGTATAAATGTGCCTTTTATTTTGTATGTTCCTTTATTCATGCTGCCTATCCCTTTCGGGGTGGAGAAGTCTGTTTAGTTTGTGTAAATATTTTATTAATGATGTAGATGACTACTTTGTGTTGGGCGGTATATGACCATAGCTGTTGCGCCGCCAAATGCCTCATGGCATTTCTAAATCAATCAATCAATTAATACCCCATAAGGGGTGATAGGCAAACATTTAAATAAAAAAAAAAAAGAGTGTGGTCACTGTTATTCACTGGTGCTATTCAGGCATGGGTAAGACTTCGAGATTTGGCCTGCCAACAGATAGTGTTTGATCAGGTATCATCTATGCCTTGAGGCTTGACGTCATCGTTGCAGCAGTCGCTGATTATATGAAATAAAGCCATATTTTCTACTAGTATTTATTTACTGGAAATAAGATATTTGAAATGGATAAAAAGGAAACACACACGTGCATAGCCCCCCCCCCCCCCTCATACATACACATAAACTTTCTCGAATATAATATCAGTGCTATACATCGTAATATCAGGAATAATTCCATAATTATCATTTATGCCATCGGTGGTATTCTCGTATTTATTTTCACAAATGTCACCATTTGACAATACTCTTATGTCTGGAGCACCGTTTAGCCCTGTAATCCAGAGCTTACTTACTTACTTGCTTATGGTAGTCCATCGTAGTCGATGACGACGCTGTTCCACGGTGATGAAGATGAAGTTAATGTTGATGACGTTCATGCCACCGAATATGGCTGTTTAGACCAATACGGCAGCCGCAAATTCTGCCGCAGGTAGGGCAGGGATGTTGTTGTTCTGGAAGGGCAGCTCCCGCGATGCGCTGATGACGTTGGATGCGTCTTTCGTTTCGTCTTCTGGATAAATCTTCTTCATTTTGGTTGATGCCGTTGTCACAAGCTCTCCTCCAGGCTGGTCGATCAGAAGCCAGGCTCTCCAGGTCTAATGGCTGAATGTAGCATTTCTTGAGTAGGTGTTTGGTATGGTCCTAAAATCTTTTTCTTTGTCCTCCTGCAGATCTATTCCTTCAAGGAGTTGGCCGTAAAGGACTTGACGAGGCAGGCGATGCGCGGGCATTCTGATGACATGGCCCAACCATCGAAGGTGTCCCTTTGCCATGATGGATTCGATGCTAGTGGTTTGTGTCCGGCGATAAATTTCATCACAAGTTACCCGGTCCTCCCAGGATATCCCCAGGATTCGACGCAGGCACTTTATATGAAATGATTCTAGGGTCTTAGTATGGCGTCTATAAATTGTCCAGGTTTCTGAACCGTATAGTAGAGTGGACACACATATAGCATGATAAACAGCTGCCTTGGTACAGATCTTAAGGTTGTTGTTTTCATAAACCCTAGAGCGTAAGCGTCTAAAGGCAATAGAGGCAAGATTGATGCGTGCTTGTATTTCATCATCGATTGAACAAGATGGTGATAAGATGCTGCCGAGATAGGTGAAGTTTGGCACAATTTTTATTTGTTCACCGTTAATTGTGAAGTGTGGATTAATGGGTGGTGGTACCACAGACTGTGCGATGATCTCAGTCTTGTTGGTATTGATTGTAAGCCCAATAGCTCTGTAAATGGACGAGACTATATTTAGTGCACGTTGCATGGCAGCAGGTGTGTGCACTACAATTGCACAGTCATCTGCATATTGAAGCTCTAAGATTTGAAGCTCTGATGTTTTTGTGTGAGCTTGAAGACGTCTGATATTAAAATGGTTCCCATCAAGTCGGTATCGAATATGAACACCGCATTCCTCATCCAGTGAGTTGTGTGCGAGTTGGGTTACTGCAGTGAGAAACATGTTGAATAAAATAGGGGCAAGAACGGAGCCCTGTTTAACCCCAACTTCAACATTAAATGGTTCTGATTTAAGACAACCTGCAAGCACGCATGCATGCATACCATCATGGAACTGGCATATGAGGTTGTGGAACTTTGCAGGCACCCCGAGTTTCTCTAGCAGGGTCCATAGAAGCTCTCGGTTGATGGTGTCTTTGTGAGGTCAATAAAGGCTATAAAAAGATCTTCGTTGTGTTCCCGACTCTTTTCTTGTCTGGCAGCAAATATCGTGTCGATGGTACTTCGTTCTTTTCTAAAACCACATTGCGTTTCTGGAAGGATGTGTTATGTGCTCGAGCAGTCGGTGTAATATGATCTTGGCAAGCACTTTACTCCCAACAGCAAGGATTGATTGATTGATAATAGGCGCCGCAACACCGAGGTCATATAGCCCAACATCAAGGAGGGATATGCCCCTGCTGTTTCCACAAACTGCTCTGTTACCCTTTTTCTTATGTTACTTTATTCAGGAATAATTCCATAATTCAGGAATAATTCAGGAATAATTCCATAATTCAGGAATAATTCAGGAATAATTCCATAATTATCATTTATGCCATCGGTGGTATTCTCGTATTTATTTTCACAAATGTCACCATTTGACAATACTCTTATATCTGGAGCACCTCTTAGCCCTGTAATCCAGAGCTACAAACCCGTCCTATGCACACACAATATTATCCATATTACTTATTGAATTGAGTCTAATTAGTGCATGTCATTTTAGTTGGGATAATTTTCTGTATGATTGTACATCACACTCTATGGGTAGGAGATTGCCTCATAACTGTTATATCAATTTTAATTATTACTGTACGTCATATCCTGGTGGCCATTGTTTCGAGTGAGTACTCTTGTTCGTAATCATTCATGCGGCACTCAGGCATTGTATATACATTTCTATGAAAAGATTTATGTGAAAAAATATATGACACGGAAAGAATTTGTGCCTAGCGGGAATTAAGACATTAGTATCACCAAGTATGGAACCACATATTTTGTACATCTCTCTGAATCATTTCATATACGGTATTTTTGATGACGGGTATTTTAGATTTACTAATGTAAACCGAGGAAGATATTGCAATCGTTGTTATAAGGACCATTTACAATGCTGCACCATACCTGGATGTGACCTTCATACAACCAGCGCCGTACCCATCTGGAAACGGTACAGGTACCAACGCCAGTTTCTCTAGCTATGGCACGGAGTGATTTACCCCCCACCCACATCATCACGAACCTTAGACGATCATGCAATGTGGTTTTTGCATGCTGCCCCATCTCCTGTAAGGAAAGGAATGCCGGTTCAAATGATTGAAGATTTTAAACCAATATTTGTGGTTGGGCTAGATATTAGAAAAACAGGGAGAATCTCTTATATGGATATTGGAGAATACGACTCACGGAAGATATAACAAGGAACATATCCAGTAAATGGTTCACCATTATTGCTTGAACATTATAATTAAACAATAGCATAGGCGATTCAATTGTTTGTCTGATTACGTAAAACGAGGCATGGTTGCCAGACATAATTTGACAGAGAGCACAATCATTTGTGTGATTAAAGAAAAATCCACAAGAAAGTTGTACTGTCTCCACTGCCACATTCATCACTCCAGCATTGTCAATCTGTGTACCTCACAATGTGTGAACATCCAATGTCGTCGATATTGTGTCCGAAACACATATCAGTATTAGTCATTGTGGGGTATTGGGGGACTTGGGGGAGGCGTGGTGTTTTATGGAGGCAGGGTAGGGAGGGGACTTTTTTCAGTAATGCTAGGTGCTATTTTTATGAATGTTCAATATAGGTCAATGATAACTTTTAGTAGCACATCGTGGAGTTAATATTTCATGTTTTACATCATTCTCAGCGGGAAATGCCTTGTCGTGGTGGGGGGCTTGCGTGTCTCTGAACCTGGCGAGCTGGAATATAGGGGGCTCCCGCCGACCAGACCAAATGGTGCCCATGCAATAGGTTGCCAGGACGAGCCAACAGTGCTGCCCGCCGGAGGGACCGCTCTCTATGGGCCGTCTTGTGTTGAGTGTCTGGGCCGGGAAATGTTGGGGAAGGGGGTCTCAGCACTGTCCTGGGAAAACCTTCGAGCCATTGGGGCTGATATTTAAAACGATTTTCCCCGGGGGAGACGAGATACCCAGCCCACGGCGACGAGCGCTCGGTCCCCTCATCTGCCCAGTAAGTAGTAGCTCTTGGCTCCTGGGGCCATTCCACAAAAATAGGTGCAGTATGAATAACGATAAGCCTTTTTCTCTTCCTCGAGCGGTGGTCGAGAGGAACTCGAGACGTTACTCTCTGGTCGTGGTTGTATACAAAAGGCTGGGGCTCGTTCTCCCCATGTAATTTCTTGTTGTGTCAACAAACCCTGCTGGAGGTTTGGAGACTGTCATGTTGAGTAATGTATTTGCATCTCTTTCCTTTGGTGCTATCCACTCTATTTTTAAGCATTTTGGAGTGGTTCTTCGTATCCGTAAAACCTATGGCAGTGACTACAGATCTAATCGGTGGTATATTATTTTTAATACAAATGTTGCTGTACACATCAAATGATGCGGTCAACAAATTTTTTTAACAGTGACAATGACTACTGCCTTAATATCATTGATGACTCTTTAGAGCATGTCCCTAAGGAGAAATGCTTTCCTACACCATTTTAGGTTGTGGCTTAGTACTGGGAAGGGCGTGATAACTTCATCCATGCTTCTAGGTATCTAGAAAAATGAAATTGGATTACTACCGATGATAACAACAAAATATGGTAAAGGTGTTTTAGTCATAGCCAGATATCTCCTCCTCAATCTCCCCTGCCCTTCTGATGGCATGTTTAAATCCATTAAACCACATCGAGCATTTGATTATAGCAAAGGGCGTGTATACAATGAGGACCTTTATGAATTCTCAAAAGAAGACATTCTTGCTATGTGCCCAGATAGGGTCTAACGAGTAACAAAGATGAAAGGCAGTAAGAATATGATCATCCTCACACTCCATGGCTCGCATATCCCATACTGTATTAATATCAACCCTACTGTCACGAGTCAATGCTCGTGGCATAATAATAATAATGTTGTGACATAGAGAATAGGGCTTAATTAAACCAGACGTAGTATTTTCTACTGGTTATGTGTAGCTAGTTAGCTGTACTGTATCGAGGTACAAGTCAGTATAAATTTGAAAGCACATTGACCGAGCGTCCCTTCAACTGTAAACCCCGTTCGAATTATTATTACCGAAGGAATTAATCATGCCAAGTAAGATTAATTCCTTGTATTACATACGTGTCATGAAGTGGAAAATCATAGGGAATTAATTTATACGTCGTTAATTAAAATTGCATGTATGACCGATGTTTAATAATAACATAGGATGTTGAGATAGCATCCGAACAATTGGATGTGGCGCCAAGCGTTTCTCGCCAGACACGCCGCCGTTTAGAAGTTGCGGAATGATACGTTGCCACCCCACCCAGCTAGAATCCGTACAGCCACAAAGAGCTCAATTCGGTTCTTACAGTCTCTCCCAGGTCTTAGGGGAGGAGGCTTGTCGTGTGGGAGGGAACGCCCTCTCCTATGTGGAGGAGGCTGGCCTCCTCCACAAATTGTGAATTTTATTATATTTATGGCTATTCATTTTTAGGTAGGTAAAGTTTAATGTTTCTTGCGTTTATATTTTAATTCTTTTATATATTTAACTTAAGTAGGTTATTTTATTAAAATATGATTTGTGGAAGATGTGGCTTTGATTCATGCTGCTCCTCCCTTTCGAAGTAGTGAAAATTATTTAATGTTTGTACATATTTTGTTAATGATGTAGATGACCATTTTATAATGGGCGGTATATGACCATTGCTGTTGCGCCGCCAGATGCCTAATGGCATCTATAAATAAATCATAATCATAAATCGGCCTATCAGAGCGAGTGAATCACACATAGTTGCTCGTCCTTCTCTCTCTTATCTAGCCTTTGTCTCTCGTGACAAAGAGATAACCAGAAGTCGAATAGCTCGGTAAACTACCAGTATTCACAAGGGTTCAGGGTTATTATTAACCGATTGCAACAGACATTTGGTTGGTAAATAAGGTTGGAGAGTAGCCGGTCTCTCGTCGAGGTCGGTAGAGGCTTGCCTTAGAGTCTCTCGTACCTAAAGTAAGTGATTACTAGTGATACGGTGTGGATTGACATTGAAAATTGCTACAGGTGTGAGGACATAAATCTTTAACTGAAGTCTATGAAGCGATCTTCAAGTTTCAGATTCCGAACTCGTCTCAGTGTTAGTTTAAATTTGAACATTAATTAAAGTAATTGAGTAGGAAGGTCTTGAAATAGCACCAAATAAATAATTAATTACAGTGTTAGTCTTGCTTAATCATTGAATTAATGTAAGCTAGGATTATCAAAAGAAATCCGTAAGAGAATCGCAAGAGAACATTCGAGGAGGTTAAGCAAGGGCCATTACGAGACCGTTGGAAAGCAAACGAATACCGTAATTCTCGATTTATTGCGATACTAGCTAGCTAGTAATTCAATTCGTGTGAAAGTGTGCGTGTGGAATTTAATTATTAATTGTTTAATTAATTTATTGTTGGTGCTTGACTGAAATTAATAAATATAGTAAAGTAATTGTAAATTGGTTGTTTTCGTAAACCTTACAATTCTGTCATTACTATTATAATGCATACATAACGAAAAGAACCCTATAAATAAATATATGTTGATGGAAGTTGGAATAGATAAAGGGGATAGATTAACCCTCTACTGACGAGAGTTGAGCCAACACAACGAACATCCATGATAAGACCGGGATAAGGTAAGAATTACCAGTAATAATTTTAAGTCATCATATTAGCATCCAAACACTCCCATCACACCTACCTCTATAGAGGTGAAGCCTTTCGTTGAGTGTCCATTACAGTGTTTTTCCTGTAATGAGTTTGGTCATGGGAGGAGGAACTGTACAAACCATTCCCGGTGTGGTAATTGTTCTGCTCTTCACTCACATACTACTTCTGAAGGTCAGTTATAGAGTTACTGCTTTTACTGCAGCGATGCACCGCCGTGGGCGGTGTATCTCATCATAACATTCCTGTGCCACCTTTCACCTATGTGCAACGTCTTTCTTGCATTTTGGGTGAGGCATGTGAGTTGGGAATGTTTGGGGCACTGGATTATCCTGGTTTAGAGTAAATGCTGTTCCGAAGGCAGATGAGTACACCTTTTTAGTGGACCAACGGCATTTCTGAGAGGAGGTTTTGAGTTGAAGCCATAGTCGCAAGCCGATCTTCCTCCAACTCTCTCCTATTCCTTCTATACGGGGCTTGGCGTATGTTTCTCTTCCTGTTCCTATTCTTTCTTCATGTGAGGACTGGTTCTATCCAGAAATGAGGAATTTGGCATCCTCTACCACACTCTGGCCTGTTTTGTCTCTCTTAGTATTTCTCATTCCATCTGGGTAGCTGGCAAGATAGCCCGATTGGGTGCCACAACAGGGGAGGCAACTGTTGATGGGTTCATTGGCTCGGGGGTACCATTGAGTAGCACAAGGGCGGTTATAGGTTCGTTGGCTCGGGGTACATGACCGTGAGCCAGTTGTCCCTTCTTCTGTTGCCTTCGACGAAACAGATCTCACTATCGTCCTGACTCCCTTTTGGGAGTCCGAGCATCTGCGCGGCTTTGGTCAACCAGACTCGGGACTGCTCATATGGGGAGCTACAACAGCAACTGCAAGGACGTCCATCCCCTACTTTCTCGCTAGTGTAAGACGTACAGCCGGCTCCACTGCCGCGAGGGCCTCTGCAGTGTTGTCAACACTCCCTTTCCGAGCTCGCCGAGGCTTGAACCACAAACTTCGGTCCGAGACACACATCTGAAGCACTCACTAGTGAGAGAGAAGGTAATGATGGTTGGCAAGCTTGTATGCTGAGTGGAACGAATGACAATGAAATAATAATCTGTATGTGAGCAATTTTGTTTTTATGTGAATGCAACAATATGCACCAAATGATTCCTGATGTATTATTTTGCTATATTTCATAGTGCGGAATATTACATTGTAATGCTCGATAAATCAGGTTTTGATTAACTATTAAGATGCACCTATGGCTAGTGTATGGATGTTCTAATAATATTGACATATTAAGTAGGAGAGCCCTTTTCCTTGCTCCGGGGTAAACTCAGCACTCTGACATTTGCGAGCAACAACCTCTACCTTACTGACCTCGCTGATACTTGAGGAACAATTACATAAGAATTGAGAATATTAGATAATTCAAGCATCGACACGGTGACGGCACCATGAACTATCCATCATCTGGTCCATTGGTGGTAACCAGTCTGAACCACTGCGGTGCGGGAGTTTTTTCTCGCCTTCGCCGAAATCGTGGGGACTCTATTACTTTAAAAGATTTTCGACAGGCGAGGGCGAGGGCTACAAGAGTTTTAAAAGAGCAACGACATCATCTTGGAAGGCCTATGTGTCTTCAATTATTACTAAAACTCCGCTAACCCAAATGTTCAAAAGGGTCTATAATATTAAGGGGAAGATTTCTCCTAGTCCCATGCCTATCATTAAAGTTAATGGATGGTTTAGCACTGGCCAACACTATGGCAGAGGCTTTTGCAAGAATCTCCAGCCATAATTCTCGACCATGTCAGTAATGAGTTGGGAGCCAGGGAGCGTAGTGCCCTGGATTTCTCGTGGCACAAGAATGAAAGTTATAATAATATATTTACCCTGAGAGACCTGCACTCTGCTTTCTCTCCCTGTGGCGACACTTATCCTGGACCAGAAAACAACCTATACGCCATGTTACGACACTTAGGTGAGGAAGCGATCTCATTTCTTCATGCTTTATATAACAGAATCTGGCTGGAGAGTGTCTTCCCTTCAGGGAGGAGGTTTCCACCATCCTTCATTTACCCCAAGCAAGGCAAGGACTCGAGTGTCGCCCTCAATACCGAACTATTGCCTTGACCTCTTGTCTCTGCAAACTATTTCAGAAGATGGTGAATGTCAGACTGGTGTAGTTTCTGGAAAGGGGTGGTTTGCTGTCTGCATCCCAGTCTGGCTTTCGTAAACATCGTTCCACTACAGACGCAATGGCCACCTTTGAAATTGCTTCATTTAAGGCTTTTGCATGAAATCAACACCTGGTCTGTGTATTCTTCGATTTAGAGATAGCCTATAACACTACATGACAATATTGCATCCTGCATCAATTCCATGACTTTGGCCTACGGGGTCGCCTTACGCTTTTTCTTAACCGCTACATAAACAATACATTTGATGGGTAATAGCTTGTAAACCACTCTCTCTACAAAAATAAATGATACAGGATATTGAAGTACACACCTTTAGCTGTCTTCTGATGTCCTTGTGAAGACTAAATGGACATCTGTAGGATGGGTAGCCAGCTCGGACTGACCTCAACTCAACATTCAGTTTTACACTCTAGTTACATATCTAAGTACATTTTCAAACACTAATTTTGTCTAAGAAAATGTCAGAATCACATTTTTCAATACAACAATATGAAATATAATGTCACTGTCGTTTTTCATACATATATGGTAATTATACATGAAAAGAGGAGTTATGAAAATATGTCCTTCCACCCTCACTGTTCAAGTAGGACTGACTAGTGGTGGCTGGGTTGGGTGTGGGTGATCCCTTGGCAAGGCCCCTCACTGTTGCCAGACCAAAACTAGCTTGTTCGGGACCGCAAAATTTTTAAACTGTGCTGTCGAATGAATGCTACACCCACGGTGGTCCAGACTTGTTGCTAGTGTCAAAATTCTACTACACCCACGAAATAAGAGTTAAGGAGTATCTCAATGCTCACAGTTTTTGCGTAAGGAATGGTACAGCTCTCTCTACTCCCATAGCACAGGAGGAGGGTGTCCCTCAGTGAAGCATCCTCAGTGTCACGTTATTTGCAGTGGCAATTAACGCCATTTCCTTATCCCTTACGGACTGTATATCCAGCTCGATGTACACTGACGACTTGACGGTCTGGTTTGTTGCTTCCCGTATGTCAATGGAGGAGTAGCGCATGCATTTTACCATTGACAGGGTGTAGCGCTGGGCTAGTTTTTATGGGTTTTGCTTCTCTCTTGCCAATACGGTTGCTATGCACTTCTGCCGCTTCCAGAGTGTCCATACCAATCCGGACTTATTCATGTATGGTCATAATATACATTGTGCTGGGGAGATTCCATTTGGGGTCTTCTTTTTGACAGACGTCTGACATGAAAAAAGTCATTCCCAAACCCCAGTCTCCAGGTGGATGCTGATGAGCCACCTCTTGATCTCCGTCGCCAGTCCTTGATGGTTCGTTGTTGGCATCGCTTACATTGACTTCTTGACTCCCTTCCCTGCTTGGCGGTGTCATCTGATATATCTCAGTACTACCTCTCACATCATCGCACATCATTGCCCTTTGGCTTCTGGGACAGGGAGGCTATGGATGTGTTGGGCATTGATAACTTCCAGATTTGTCCTTTACAGGTTCCCAGGGTGACTCCATGGCTTCTCCCAGATGTTCACACCTGCATTTGCTTTTCAGTGAAGAATGAATCTCTTCCTCCTCCAGTGGCTCACTTCCTCTATTTAGAACATGCTTCCTCTCACAGGGGGTCCCTCCCTGTGTACACTGATGGGTCAAAGTCTGATGCTGGAGTTGGATTTGGGGCTATCTTTCCTGACTTTAGTCATAATGGCAGGCTCCCTTTTGTCATGTCTATTTTACTGCCGAGCTTTCGTTCATTTGTTATGCCCTCCAAGTAATAATTACTCTCCTGTAGCCTTCTTTTACTATTTTTCGTGATTCCTGTAGTGCCTTGCAGGCCTTGGGCAATATAAACTTTTCCCGTCCCTGGTGTTGGCCATTTTTACGTAGCTTGTCCTCCTGGGGCGTCATGGTCGCAGAGTCACATTTTGTTGGGTTCCAGCCCATGTGGGTGTCAATGGGAATGACTGGGCTGATGCCCTGGCTGAGGTTGTGGCCTCCAGTTCTCAGGCTACTGCCAGGCATCATCCCGTACCTGCTTCAGACCTTCGACCCTACATAGATGCTGCCGTTCATTCCTGCTGGCAAGACAGATGGGACGCCGTAGGGGCTAACAAGCTCCCCGGCATCTGCCAGTGCCTGGGTTTGTGATACTACAACGGTACCTCTCCGAGTACTAGGTTGGGGACTGTTCTTACAGTCTCTCCAAGATACTCGGGGAGGAGGCTTGTAGTGTGGAAGGGAGAACCCTCTCCTTTGTGGATAAGGCTGGCCTCCTCCACAAGTTGTGAATTTTATTATACTTATGGCTTCTTTTTTCACTACGTCAATGTTTTTTTGTTTTTATTCTATAATATGTTTTGCTTAAGTTAATTAGTTTTTTTTTAGTAAAATGTGACTTTTCGTTGATATTTCCTTTTAATCATACGTGTTTTGGGATTCAAATATCTCGGTGGCTCATCATTGGCAAAGCTAAGTGGTAATCGCGGAAACGGAGACAACTGTACTACATTGCAGCCAGCCAGTCAGTGACTACGCCAGGCCAGCTTACAGCTCATTTGAGGGCCAGGAAAAAAATTATAATTATAAAAAATAGTTGTAGTATTAATTTTCCCTTAAATTATATTGTATGACAAATAATATTCTACAGCCTTCACCCCTGATTTCTAATAAAGTAACACACTGATATTTTACTGATAAAGTAAAGTAACACATTGGTAATTCCATTCTGAAGACGAAATTATTATTCTGTCATTTCTATATTTACAGTGATATCCACTAATAAGAAAACTAAAAAAAAATAGGAACTGAATCTGGATAACGAACAATTCATATCATTGCTTAATTATATAATTGATTAATTGTGGCAGTGGTACGAAATTACGGTACGAAATCTTATTTTATCGTCAAAATCAAGATCTTGGTTTGGGTATGGTACGAAATTACGGTACGATATTCTTAAAGTGCGGAATTGATGATATTATGAAATATGAATATAGGAAGATTCATGTTCTTGATTACGTGACAATAAGATGCATTAGTAAATACAAGCATATCAACGGATATTATGCAGCTTGTCTGTAAACAGGGAACTTCATTAAATGTATGAAATTTAGCATCAGCCGTTTATTATATACTGTAGAGTACATTACCATATATATATATATATATATATATATATATATATATATATATATATATATATATATATATATGAGCGCTATTTAACACCCGAGCCAATCCCTTTCCTCTCTTCCGCCATCTACCCATTACTTTTTTATCTTGTATGTTTGCATTCCCTCCTCTCTGCCATCTTATCCATTTCTGTATGAGCTCCTTCAAGCCAAGTACAGTCTCCTCTCTTTCCCTGGTAATTTAGTCATTAAAGGAAAACACTGTTTACCTCCATCGAAATTTGGCAACATTTTCGCAGAATATTGAATTTAACTAATGATTGGTTTGTAATTCACTCAATGATGAGGAGAAACATCTCATTTCCGTTAGCCTATAACTTACTTGATAGTGTTTTCAGGCAGGTGACACTCCAACTGGAGGACTGGACGAATACTTTGATGGTGAAAGTCAATACAGTATTGGCTGAATTGTCTGCTCCCTGATCTTATATATTGCCTTCGATTATGGAACTGCGCTTGCCTACGATCAATGTGCGCACTGACTATGTTATAATGGTGGTGGCTGAGCTACAGGGACTTGGCAGCTGACCGTCAATGACAATATTTAATTTTAAATCACTTTCTCACTGGTTGCCAATGTAGACTTGGGCTTAAACCATCGGGAAGCAGGAATTCGCATTACATCGAAACCATTGCCTTGATGATGTGCTTCGATTTCACGACAGGTTGTTTAGCTGAATCTTATGATTAACTCAAATGTGTAACAAAACAGATTGATTCCATGAACGATTCAAAATACGAATTGTGAAGGAAGACGGGGGCTCACACCATGGCTAATGATGACTCAAATATAGTAATGCATATATACATTTCCAATTATCGTAAGGCTCTAGGATATGCCAACCATAGGTAATAATAGAGAACCGCAAATGAAACGTTACCCTAATTATGATGATATTGATGGTATCGCCGAATCCGTACTTAGGGTGAGTATGGTACTGTATACTGTATGTTAACAGAAAAGTGTGAAACTCAGGTATTACACAGCATACCTATACATTTTACAGGAAGTCTAAACATTTTGGCAAAGAAATGTGTCCTCTTCTTAATCTTGCTAAAATGTCTTTATGTTGGTAGGAACGCCACCTATAGACATTGAGCTTAAGTTTTAATTAATTAGTGTTTGTATCGTTTTTCCACCGGTTGTGCCATTGTTTGTTTATATAAGTTTACACACACACACACACACAAATATATATATATATATATATATATATATATATATATATATATATATATATATATATATATATATATATATATATATATATATATATATATATATATATATATATATATATATATATATATATTCGGCAACTAGGTGATGTAATAATATAGTTTTAATTTTAGTAATAATGATTGATTGATTAATAAATGACACTTGGCATCTGGCGGCCCAAGAGCTAGGGTCATATTCCGCCCAACGTAATATTATATTCTAAGGATTTTGAAATATGGTCATCTACATTATTAATAAGATATGTACACACATTAGGTAGGCTTCATTTCCCCTAAAGGGATAGGCAGCATGATTAAAAGGACATATCACCTAAAAAGCACATTAAGTAAAATATATAAAAAAATCAAAATTAAAAACATTGAACTAGATTATCTAAGAAACCATGAATATCATAAAATTCACAATTTGTGGAGGAGGCCAGCCTCCCATACTACAAGCCTCCTCCCCGAGCACCTGGGAGAGACTGCCTACGACAAAAGGTCCCCAAGGCTGGGAGACTCCACATGAAGATACCGCAGTGTCAAAGGGACCAGACCATCATCACAGTAGGAAGGGTGAGCCCTCACCATTAAAAAATGATGAGTCAAATACGTGAGTGGCCGTCTCCCACCGTCTCTTCGTCGTAATCGTGGTGACCCTATTTTTTTAGACATCGTTGGCATCGATTGCATCGACTTCCTGACTCCCTTCCCTGCTTGTCGGTGTCATCTGATATTATGTCTCAGAATTACCTTTCACATCCTCGCATACCAAGGCCCTTTGGCTTCCGGGTCAGGAAGGCTATGGAGGACATGGGCATTGATGACTTCCAGATTTGTCCTGTGAGGGTCCCAAATGTGGCTCCATGGCTTCTTCCAGAAGTTTACACCTGCATTTGCGTTTCAGACCAGAAAGAATCTCTTCCTCCTCCAGTGGCTCGCCCCCTCTTTTTAGAACATGCCTCTTCACACAAGGAGTCCCTCCCTGTGTACACTAATGGGTCAAAAGCTTATGCTGGTGTTGGTTTTGGTGCTGTCTTTCCTGACTTTTGTCATGGCGACAGGCTCCCTTCTGTCATGTCCATTTTTACTGCCAAGCTCTCGGCCATTTTTTATGCCCTCTAAGTGATTTTTATTCTCCCGCAGCCTTATTTTACGATTTTAGTGATTCATGTAGTGTCTTGCAGGCCTTGGGCAATTTTAATTCTTCCCATCCCTTAGTGTTGGCCATCCTTGAGTGGCTTGTCCTCCTGGGACGTCTTGGCCGTAGAGTCACATTTTGTTGGGTCCCAGCCGATGTGGATGTCGATGGGAATGAGCGGGATGATGCCCTGGCTAAGGCTGCGGCCTCCAGTGCTCGACCTCCTGCAATGCGTCATACTGTACTTGCTTTAGACCTTCGACCCCACGTAGATGATGTCGTTCGTTCCTGCTAGCAGGATAGATGGGATGCCGTTGGAGCTGATAGTGCTGGACCAAGGTCCAAGGAGTGTTGGAGAGCAACTGAACAGAGTTCGAACAAGGGAATTTTCCAAACTTACCTCAACGTTGAGAGAGGTTTAGAAAACTCACTTTTTCGAATTCTGTTCAGTTGCTGCCAACACTCCTTGAACCCTGGTTCAGCCATGGCTGTACATATGTCGAAGGTTGTTCAGGTGGTTTTGTCCAGAATATCATTCTTTGAAGATATAAGGTGCTTTGAAGTGGGAAGCTACTCACTAATGGCATAGCTTATCGTAAGAGAAGTCTCTGTACAATGGGAAGAGAATATGTAAGAGATGTGAGCACTTTGCAGAAAAGTAATTTACTTGTACAGCTGGCCACACTCCCGCGAGGTCCACCCAGCGTTGTCAACGTTAGCCCAGATATTAACCCCGAAACACTAGTAGTGATCTCCGCTCGCTCGAACAATTCAGTGGTGGGAGGAAGAAGTAAGGACAGATTTTAGGAGGGTAGGGGGGGTGCATGTACAAGAGAGGTGAGAAATTATTCTTACGGAGGTGAAAGATGAATCGAATCTATAGTAAAAGTACGAATTGCACTGGTAGCAACTATTCTGTATACAATATTGCCAGACCAACATATTCACTCCACAAGGGTAAGCTTGCAACAAACTTCTGCTGCCGACTGTACATGCCTTCCCTCTCATGAGGGTGTAGCAGCGCCAAGTATCTAGACACTTCTAGCACTTTGTTCCTCTAGCCACTTTGTTACCTTCTGGAACATACGATATCACATGACAGCCGCACCTGGACCATCCGATATCACGTGACAGCCGCGCTCAGCGATGGCTTAAAAGGGATGCCAACGCCAACGCTCGGCCGGTGCGGGGGGAGAGCCATGGCCCAGACAGCACATACTGCCAACCACACCACTTCCCCTGCCGACCGTCTTGTTGGCAGGGTGAAGTGGTTTAACCATTTGAAGGGCTATGGCTTTATAAACTCAAACTCGACAGATTATTTCGTCCACAGGAGGGTCATCCTTCTCTCTGCTGCCACCACCTCACCACCATCACTGGGGGACGGAGAGGAGGTGTCCTTCTCTGTGGAAGAAGGGAGGAAGGGCGTGGAGGCTACCAACGTAGCGGGACCTGATGGTGGGGAGGTCCGAGGCTCACTCCATGCCCGTGGGAGGAGGACGGCTGACGCCCAACCACCGCAGCGACAGCAGCAGCAGGCAGACATCGTCACCGTCTGCACCAAGACTGCTGTTGCCTTAGTTGCAGAAGGGCTAGGTCATCTCTCTGACCTCCTCCTGGACATCTTCAGGAGAAATGGCTTACCATCAATAGCCATTTCTCCTGATTTGCAACCACCCACTACTACTACAACCACCACCTTGAAACGAGGCAACAAGCCTGCAAGACGGGGAAGGAGCAGAACGGATGCACCACCACCACCACCCGTTTCGGCCCATCCCCGTCGCCAGTTGATGTTGCCTCGCCCACTCAACCGGGAGAACAGCGTGAAAGCACCACCACCACCACCATCACCACCATTATCACCACCACCACTTGAGACTTCAGAACTGGACTCTGCGACAGAGGAGGATACTCAGGTCCCTGACACCAGTTCCTGCTCTGCCTCCTCCGCCACCACCACGAGAGAGGACACAACTGACAATATGGACCTGGAAGATGAAGGGGAATGGCAGACTGTCAAGCAGAGGAAGAGGAGGAGGAGGAATGACAGCCCACCAACCAACCCACCACCCACAGTCACCGTGGACTGGTGGATGTCTGCCTCTCGTAGCCTCGACCTCTTTCATCAGCACATCCCCAGTTGCCAAGACCCCGACATCTTCTAGATCAGGGAAGTCTGGACTAGCAGCAGATCAGCATCACGGGCCAGCTTTGCAAAATCCAAACCAACTGTCTCTGGCAGTAAAGAAATAGATATGAAAGCAAAAAGTAAAAAGAGAAAGAAAAAATAAAACACTGCCTTAATGCCCACAACTATGGGTGATAGGCAAAAAAAAAAAAAAAAAAAAACGCTCGGCCACTCTAGTGACAACTCTACTACTGCACACGTACCTGTCCTGCCGTCCTGCCGCACCAAGCTTACTCTCTACGTACTTGCCTCAATGTCTACACGTGTATACACAAGCCTCTACACCGCTCCAGCAAGCCACCAAGTCTCTCTCTACGCTACACGGCGGGCAGATCAAGGCTTCTCCAAGGTGCTAGCTACTACTACACAACTCTGTATTTACTATAATAAATTGTTACCGTGTATATTAAGTCTGTTCACCCCGGGTAATAACACAGGTGATTTCTTGTTGTTATAATTGGTGACCCCGGCTTCAGCTCTGTTACGCTAGTTCAATTAGTAATACAAACTCCTGGACGTCTACGCAAGCTTCTCCACACTACGTTCACTCCAGCAACGCAGCTTCACACTCCACTCCACGTGTTGCAAGCTACCCCACGCTCCAAGCTACACCACTAATGCATTTCCACTCTCCACGCCACTCCACATGTTGCAAGCTGCCCTACTCTCCAAGCTACGCCACTCTATACCACGAGTTACAAGTCGTCCCCGTTATGCCACCCACACCAACTTACCACGCCACCTACGACCTTCCCAGCGGCCGACGACTCATTATAAAATACATCCAGGTATTTAAACGCAAACATTGTACACTTTTCCCTCCCTGTGTTATTGTTGCTCCAATTCCCCAGTGTTTCCCCCACTCCAATATTATTGTAACATAACGTTCCCCATTTCTTTCCTGTTTCTAGCCACGTCTCCTGCCCAATAACCCCTATTTACCACTCCTGTCTCACCTCACCCACCTCCTATGTCTTGCCCCTAATTTTCTCCCCCTCCATAGTGTTCCTTTTTATCTCTCTTTCTTCCGCCCCCCCCCCCACCACGCTCTCTATTTCCATTCGTGCCCTTACTTCGCCCTACCCCTTCCTCCCCATCCTTTTGTGCCCCGTATCTTCCCCATTGTCCCTCCCCCTCCAGTCCCCCTAATAATACCCTTTGTTCCCCATTCACTTTCCCCACAACCATGTGTTACCCCTGCCTCCCGTCCCTTTGTGTTCCCTAGCCGCCCCTTAAAATTCATTCCCCGCCCGCTATTACTCACTCAAGAATACCTTTGTTCCCCCGTAATTTCCACCCCAACCCCACATGTTTTCACTTCTCGCTTCAATATTCCCCGTTTTTCTTGTTTCCTCAACTTCCTCCCTGCCTACCTCCGTCTCCCCCCTCTCGTACCCGTTTTTGTTTCCCACATTTTGTACTCGTATCCCACCGCTTCTCTCATACCCTACCCCCGTGGCTACCCCTTCGTTAACACCTATCTTCTCCATTGTTCCTCGCCCTCCACTTGCTTCCCACACATAGCCCACACATGACGTCATCAATGCTCTAATATTTTAAGACCTTGCAGCTACGCCGTTTCCTGCACACACCAAAACACCTTCCTCGCTTTCTCACTTTCACCCGTTGATATGGCTACCCCTACCGACACCACAAACTTTTCACCAAACATGTTTCTCCCCCACGTCTCTACCTCTCCTCCACACATTACTGTCCAACCCGCTACTCATCATGTACCCTACGCTCCGTCTTTTAATTACAATATCCATGCCAGGGGCCGGATCCAAGAAACTTAACAACGTCGGTAACTCGAGTTAGCGACGTCGGCCACTACTGACGCGATCCAAGAAGCAAAATGATAAGATAAGATAAGATAATTTATTTGTCACATTGTTATACAGGGATGCATACAAGTGAAAATCTTTATGGCAAAAACAGGCTCCAAAGTTAAAAGAGTACACAGGTTAGTACTAGTTTAAAAACATCAGTCACATAAAAGCATTCTTAGACAACGTGATTTCTATGAATGGACATGGTTAAAAAGTACTATACTGCTGGGAACAAAGGTATTTTTTGTAGCGTTCAGTTTTCTTGATATAATGAGTCTATATTTTTTGTATCTATACCTAACTTTTTAGCCTTTCTAACTATCTTCTTAAGCTTATTTTTGTCTGCTGACCATAATTTTTTATACCAGGTGGTGATTGAAAAATTTAGAATAGACTCTGAGTTGGATTTATAAAACAGGCTGATTATTTTCTTATCTACATGAACGTTATTTAGAATTCTGATAAAATGAAGTCTTTGGTTACATTTCTTCATGACTAGACTTGTGTTTGCATTACCTTTAAGTTCATCATCAATTACAATCCCGAGATATTTATATTGTTTTACCCGCTCCACAGGTTCCCCCTCAATACTGATTATATCTGGAGCATGTATAAATTTGCTTCTAAAATCAATGATCATTTCTTTTCTTTTATTTACGTTTAGAACTAAATAATTTTCTTTACACCACTCGACAAATTTTTGTACTTGAGCTACATAGTTTGTGGAGTCATCGTTCAGTATCTTTCCTGTAATTACTGTATCATCGGCATATTTTATTATGGTACAGTTGTCGAAGACGCTCCTACAATCATTTGTGTACAGTCTAAATAAGACTGGGGATAACACACATCCCTGAGGCGCACCTGTGTTGGTAATGATTTTATTGGACAGTTCACTACCGATTTGGTGTACTGGGACCTTTTTGTTAAAAAACTAAAGATCCAGCTTAAAAGGTTACTGTTATAACCCATTTCTAGCAGTTTGTTTAAAAGCATATGGGGTTGTATAGTGTTGAAGGCTGAGCTAAAATCGATGAATAACATTCTTGTTGATGAATTCCTTTTATCCAAGTGTTTGCTAAGTTCATTTATAAAAGTTAAACTTGCGTCTTGGACACTTCTGTTCCTACAATAAGCAAATTGTATCTGATCTCTAAAATTATCCATTTTATCACATAAAAGGTTCCTAACAATATTTTCCAGGCATTTCATTATATTTGATGTAAGAGCAACAGGTCTAAAATAGTTAAGATGTTTGGGGAAGGGAATTTTGGCAATAGGTTTAATTTCAGTCAATTTCCAAATCTGAGGCACTTTCCCTTGGGTAATGGAATCCTGGAACAGATGTTGCAGCACTGGTGCCAATTCTTCCGCACAGCACCTGAGTGCCCGAGCTGGCACCCCATCATGCCCTGTGGCTTTGCTCACACGCACTCGTTTGAGTTCCCCGACAACCGCTTCTTCCATAATCACGATTTGCTCGTCTCTCCTGTTGCGTATGGTACCCATTACCTCACTCTGTTCTGTACTAAAATCATATTTGTTCAAACCTCGCGAAAAATGAGTTCATTTCATTTACATATGAGGTCACATCTTCTGGTTCTGGTGTTGTTTTCTTTTTATCATATCCACATAATGTCTTGAGTCCTTTCCAAGCATCCTTCGATTTATTTGTCATAAAAAGCCCTTCAATCTTTTCTTTGTACGCTTTTTTCGAGTCCGATATTTTCTTGTTTATTTGATTCTGCAATTCTCTCTTCAGGTTTATATTTCCACTCTGCCTTATTCTACGTTTTTCGTTTAACAGGGATATTAGCTCCTTATTTACCCAGGGCTTGTTATTTGGGTATATTTTCATGACTTTGGTCGGTATCAGCATGTCTAAGCAAAAAAAAAAAAAAGTTAAAATACGAATTAAAAATGTCCGTGTTTACGTTAATGTCTGCTCCATTTTCTATAAGTACAGTCCAGTCTGTGAGCTCCAGACAGGCTCGGAGCTGATCGATATTTTCTGCATCCCATTTTCTATACTGAACCACTTTACATGGTTCCCTTTTCAAAACTTGTTCGTAGGTCGGTGCACAGAATATCATATTGTGATCACTGTTCCCTATATGCGGTCGTTGGTAAACCCGATAGCCGCTCTTCACATTGCAGATGACACCACGGGCGCGTTAGCAACGTCGTTAATAACAACACCTCGGGAGGTGTAGTAAAAGCTGGTAGAAGTTAACGGCGTGCACCATATGGGCTCAGATATCATCATATTTAGTGAATATTTCTCATTGATTACAGTGGAAATTGATATCAATATACATTTAAAGATGGCAAGAAGTAAACAAAGTGCCGTTAAACAGCGATAAGCTTGCTACACAACATTTCAAGTACTGCTTGTACGGTACATCGGTGACCAGTCTCACACTGCCCGTCAGCGGACTGAGGCTACTGAAGATACTTCACCATGGAGTACGTGTTGGCTGACATGGAAGCAAGGACTCTGAGGAGAGAGAGGTGCTTTCGAGACCGTCTGGACCCTCTAGCTCTCAATGACAACGAACTGATAAGGCACTACCGCTTTCCTCGGCATGAGCTCACGCAGCTCATTGATTAATTCTCACCCCTGCTGAGGAAAAGAACACGTCGAGGAAATCCCATACCACCACATACCCAGCTGTTGATTGTCTTGAGAGTGTATGCCAGTGGCTCCTTTCAGCATGTTATTTGGAGACACAAGCTGTGAGTAAAATATAATGCATATATATATTTTTTTTTAAGTTTTAAAAGTTAGGCTAGTGGTTACGCCTCCCTAATTTACTGTAGCCTATCTATAGTTATCTTCTCAAAATATTACCTTCAGATTTCCTGAACATAATTTATGTATAAATCAAATCAAGTAAAAAATATTAATATATATATATATATATATATATATATATATATATATATATATATATATATATATATATATATATATATATATATATATATATATATATATATATATATATATATATATATATATATATATATATACTGTAGGCCTATATGAAATATATACCTTAATTAAGTATAACGAGTAACATAATTTTTTTTATTCTAAATACTGTATTTCAATTTGTCCATTATACTAAGATGGATTTAGACTTAATGTTCAAAGATGCATTGTTTGTGCCATACCTTTTCAAGGATAAAGAATATCAACAATTTACAGCAAAGAATAACCAAATACCATATAAGATAAGCATATCATATCATAATAAAGGTCTTGAAACACATGAGAAAAATTGGTTGAATACAAAATGGCTCTATTGTACTTTGTAAACTGTTTTTCATTATTGCTTATCGTGTCATTAATAACTGTAAGCATGATGCAATATGTTTTCTGATACAGTTTGTACTAATAGTGGCCAAAGTAAAAGGAGCTACATATATACAGTGCTGTATCATACTGTACTTTTTTGCATAAATAAAATCTTTTGTGAACAATGTTTGGACTGCATAAACAATCCACTGTAATATTTATATTTCTGCACTACTCTATTACAATTAAATATTGTTCATAGTTTTCTAGGCAGCATAGGTTTGCAGTCAAGTAATTTTAACACAAATTGTATTATTACAGTTTAAAAACCTAGCCAAACAATACTATAATATTTTTTCTCATGCAACAAATATACTTATTGAATAAATTACGATTATTTCAGGTCCAACACAAGTAAGCATTAACAGAATATTCACAAGAATAACAAACATCATGAGTACCAAGGCTGCTGAAGAAATTAATATGCCATCAACACCACAACAGTTGTGAACATCAGCCCAAGCCTTCAGCAGGGTCACCAACTTCCCACGAGTAATTGAAGCTAAGGATGGTAAGCTTCATAGTTTTATTGATGAAATCCATAATGCTAGTTGTTTTCCTTGCTGTTACAACCTAGTCATATAGAGACATGCTTCATAATAAATAATCACAGTCTCCCCCCACCAACATTGTTGTAATTCTTGGCTCTACAACATACAAGGTGTAAGAGAGGTAACAGTTTTTTACCCACAATATTAAGTTCAACCTTGCCTTGTGTACCATCCTCTTGAGGAATTATATTGGTTTGGCTTATATAATACTGTACTTGGTAAATATTTGGAAACATGCCTCCATCTATTTTTATTTATTTTTTAATCATCTTAAAATGAAAGGAATTGATGTTTTTTGTTTAAATTGATTTTCGGAAATGAAGTATTTTGATACTATTGCCACCCCATTCCTACCCATACAATCTTGAGGGAGAGCCTGGGAATCTGGGGTTTTGGGTGTGGGAAAACGCCTAAATTAGCATATTTGAGTTTTATAGTGACATCATGATCAGGTATAAATGTCGAAGATTGAAAATCTGAGCCAACTTTTAAAATTATGATCAGCTGTAAATGTCAAAATTTGAAAATGCGAGCCAACTTTTGAAATTATGATCAGCCATAAATGTCGAAATTTGAAAATCCGAGCCAACTTTTGAAATTATGATCAGCCATAAATGTCGAAATTTGAAAATGAAAGCCAAGTTTTGAAATGAATTGTTTAGTATCTAGGGTGGAAAGCGCAAGATTTGGGGAAATACCCAAGATGTTGGGATTTTTTGATATTTTGGGAAGATATTCATTCACAAAAATAGGGAAAATCAATTGATCATAAAACAATAAGGTAATGAATTTTTGAAATCACACTAACCAACCTGACCCAACCTAACCTAACCTAGACCGAGGTGTCCTTCTGCCCTAACCTTGATATCTTTCGAAGCTAGCCTTAACATCCTTCAAACCTAACCTTAATATCCTTCGGGCCTAACCTTGATATCCTTCGGGGCTAACCTTAATATCCTTTGGGCCTAACCTTGATATCCTTCGGGCCCAACCTTAATATCCTTCGGGCCTAACCTTGATATCCTTCGGGGCTAACCTTAATATCCTTGTTTAGTGTGCATTTATGAAACAAAATATAACATGAAATCTTAACATATCAAGATTATCCCCTCTCCCAAAAAATACACAAATAGTTTATACTGAATGCTTGCCGAGATGGAAATTGGTGGATGCATAGGTAAGAATATTGGAGATATACGCATTAGGATTGTGGAGGTTGCAGTGGGTTGTACAAGGCTGTGACCTCCTGTAGGAAGTGATGGAATCTCTTGTCCTCTTTGTATGCCATCAGAAACATTGATCGAGCCAGATAACCCACAAAGTGTTTCTTTCTTCGGCCAAAGAGTGGTACTTTTCTCTTGACCTCACGCCAGAGTCTTTCAATATTGTTTGTGTGTTCCAAAGATGAGGGATCCACAAAGTTAACACTGTGGTTAACTGTCCGATGTGTGAACCCCTCATGTTCCAAGCACTGGTATGCACTCGAACAGTCCGATATTACAGTTGTACCTGGCTCGATCCTCTCCTTGATGACAGCTAGGAGAGTGTCCTTGTCTCTTGATGGCACAGGAACCATGAAGAAGGACCGAATTTGTCGACATATTCCTCCAAAAACCCACTGGCCCTCCACAATCCTACCGACATTATATTTACATTTACCGAATTTACTTTCGTCAATCCCCACTATCATATCTTCTCCACCAATCTTTCCCTCTCTCTTTACACTCCGCTCTATCAATACCTCTCGACAAAAACTGGCCCAGTCACAAATGGAGGTATCAGACAATTTAAGTTCATTTTTAACAAATCTATAAGTAAAGCACTCCCTTAAATAGATATTCACAAAAAGCAAGAGTGTTTTAATGTCTATATGAACTTTGTCAAAAAATGTATGTTTATAAACACTTTGAGACCACCCACACTTTGCTCTTTTTTTTTCTGCTTGGAGACGTATTTCTGACACCTCCACAATTTTTTCCCATAGTCAAAAGTAGTGTCTTGTTCTCAATTGTCACAGTTGTTGGCGCATGCACAAATCAAATAAGGCCCTGGAGTCAGAAACGTACCGATGGTGAAATTCAAGGAGGCCCATATCACAGTCTAAACACCTACTAGGGGTACTAGTAACACTGGAGGAGGCAGAGCTGGCAGACGCCATGATTGCATGAGGTTACAACAAGCGTAGTGCCAACACCACCATTTCTGCCATCAACGCTAAGGCTGGGGGGATCCACCTGAAGAAACGTATTGGAGAATTTGCACCTGGTTACGCCTATGGCACAGTGAAAACCCACAAGCCTGGCAACCCCCTCAGGCTTATCATCTCCCAGATCCCGACTGCAACATACCAAATGGCCAAATCTCTGAACAACTTACTTTCACCTTACGTGCCCAGCATGTACAGCCTCAATTCAGCCACAGATTTTCTACAGATTCTCCGTGATGCCCCCAAAGTAGACAACCACATTATCGCCTCCCTGGATGATGAGAGTTTGTTCACTAATGTACCCATGGATAAAACTATAGATATCATCCTCCACCGGGTTTACGAGCAGCCAGACCTCCCACGGCTGGACATCCCTAAGACCTGCCTCAAGACTGTACTCGAACTCTGCACCAAGGAAGCTCTATTTATTTGCCCCCGTGGCAATATGTACCATCAGATTGACGGTATAGCGATGGGTAGCCCCCTGGGGGTTCTCTTCGCTAACTGTTGAGGACCTTCTCAAACATAATCGCCCATCGATATACTGTCGGTATGTTGATGACATTTTTGTTCAAGTGAAGGACCTAGATGAGCTACTACTCCTACAACAACGGTTTATCTCCTCGTCTGGTCTGAACTTCACCTACGAAAAATCAACGGATGGCAAACTACCCTTCCTGGACCTCTTGGATGCCCACGACAACTCAGACTTCCAAACCACAGTGTACACAAAGTCCACCAACAACGGACGGTGTCTAAATGGTGACAGTGAATGTTCCAAGAGATACCTCCAATCCACCATCTCATCCTACGTCAGGAGGGCTCTCTCCCACTGCACCAGCTGGAGAGACACACACGAGGAACTAAAACGTCTCACCCAAGTCCTGGTAAACAATGGATATTCTAACACAGACATCTCCAACACCATCAAACTCCAGCTAGAAAACCAAACAGTGATATCAAACTTTACTACCGCAATTACATGTCCACCGACTACAAGACTGACGAGACCATACTAAGAGACATAATAAAGAAGAATGTCCACCCCACCGACCCAGACAGCGAGATCAAACTAGTAATTTACTACTAGTTTCCAAAATCCTCAAACCTTACCCTACACAACCGACTTACTACCTCCAAGAGCCAGATGAACAGTGACCACAAGATTTACCAACACACCTGTAACAGTGTGGACGGTGAGCCTCACCACTATGTTGGTAAAACACAAACATCACTGTCTCGTCGGCTCACCATGCACCTCCAGTCAGGGTCCATAAAAGACCACTACCGTAACCACGACCACCAAGCTCTGACACGAGACAAACTAGTAAATAATACTACCATACTAGACAAAGAAACAGACAGCAGAAGACTCTCCTACCTAGAAGCGATCTACATAGAAACCCTACAACCCTCTATAAACAACCAGACACGAGACCTCCAAATACTGCCCTCCAGAAAACGACACATCACCAGCACCGTCAGGATACCCACCACACCTCTAACACCTACTGACCCACCACAAGCATCTAACATCTTCCCAGCACCACTACAACCAAACAACAACTCAGACATAGCGCCAGAATCAGAAGCTACCCCCATCCACCAATCACTAGGCCTCTCATATGGTGGCCACGCCCACCCCAAATACGGAAAATAGATAAATACTCCTCACCCACTCAGAATCACCGGAGTCTACACCTAGCCATGGCCCAGACAACACCTACTGCCAACCACACCACTTCCCCTGCCGACTGTCTTGTTGGCAGGGTGGTTTAACCAGTTGAAGGGCTATGGCTTCATAACCTCTGACGAGCGAGATTACTTCGTCCACAGGAGGGGCATCCTTCTCTCTGCTGCCACTACCTCATCACCATCACTGGGGGACGGAGAGGAGGTGTTCTTCACTGTGGAGGAAGGGAGGAAGGGCGTGGAGGCTACCAACGTAGCGGGACCTGATGGTAGGCAGGTCCTAGGCTCACTCCATGCCCGTGGGAGGAAGATGGCTGAAGCCCAACCACCGCAGCGACTGCAGCAGCAGACACACATCGTAACCGTCTGCACCAAGACTGCTGTTGCCTTAGCTGCAGAAGGGCTAAGTCGTCTCTCTGACCTCCTCCTGGACATTTTCAAGAGAAATGGCTTACCACCAATAGCCATTTCTCCTGATTTGCAACCACCCACCACTACTCCAGCCTCCACCAAGAAACGAGGCAACAAGCCTGCAAGACGGGGAAGGAGCAGAACCGATGCACCACCACCACCACCCGTTCCAGCCCACACCCGTCGCCGGTTGATGTTGCCTCGCCCACTAAACTGGGCCAACAGCGTGAAGGCACCACCACCACCTGAGACTTCCGAACTGGACTCTGCGACGGAGGAGGATACTCAGGTCCCTGACACAAGTTCCTGCTCTGCCTCCTCCACCACCACCACGAGAGAGGACACAACTGACAACATGGACCTGGAAGATGAAGGGGAATGGCAGACTGTTAAAAAGAGGAAGAGGATGAGAAGGAATGACAGCCCACCCACCAACCCACCACCCACAGTCACCGTGGACTGGTGGATGTCTGCCTCTCGTCGCCTCGACCTCTTTTACCAGCACATCACCAGTTGCCAAGATCCCGACAACTTCCAGATCAGGGAAGTCTGGACTAGCAGCAGATTGTCATCACGGGCCATCTTTGCCAGATCCACACCAATTGTCTCTGGCTGCAATGGCACCTACAGCGTCGAAAAGAAATGAAGAACGAAGAGGAGAAAGAAGAAATAAAGTGCTGCTTCAACTATGGGTGATAGGCATAAAAAAAAAAAAAAAAAAAAAAAAAAAAATCCTCCTGAAGATGTCCAATGTACTGGACGAAACGTCGACCTTCCCCAACAACTCAACATTTGCCTCACTTATCCACCATCTAAGTGAAGCATTAAGAAAAACTGCAAGAGATATTGAAAATATAAATAATAAACTTATTAATTCGGAACAAGCCATTCAACCTCGTTTGTTTAAAAAAAAAAAAAAATATATATATATATATAAATATATAAATATATATATATATATATATATATATATATATATATATATATATATATATATATATATATATATATATATATATATATATATATATATATTATATATATATATATATATATATATATATATATATATATATATATATATATATATATATATATATATATATATATTTTTTTTTTTTTTTAAACAAACGAGGTTAAAGGATATGGCTTGTTCTGCATTTATGAGTTTTTTATTTATGCTTTCAATGGATCTAACAGTTTTTCTTAAATCTTCACTTAGATGGTGGATAGGTGAGGCAAATGTTGAGTTGTTGGGGGAGGTCGACGTTTCGTCCAGTACGTTGGACATCTTCAGGAAGAAGTGGTGATTCTGTGTGGGTGAGAGGTATTTATCCATTTTCCGTATGTGGGGTGGGCGGGGCCACCATATCAGATGCCTAATGATTGGTGGATGGGGGGTGACGTCCGATTCTGGCGCTTCGTCTGAGTTGTTGGTTGGTGGTGGGTGAGATGTTAGATATTTATGGTGGGTCAGTAGGTGTAGGAGGTGTGGTGGATATCCTGACTGTAATGGTGGTGTGTCGTTTTCTGGAGGGTAGTATTTGGAGGTCTTGTGTCTGGTTGTTTATAAAAGGTTGTAGGGTTTCTATGTAAATTGCTTCTAGGTAGGAGAGTCGTCTGCTGTCTGTTTCTTTGTCTAGTATGGTGGTATTATTTACCAGGAGCATCTGGTTTGTCTGAAGTTGCTATGAAATCCCCAGGGAGAATGAGTGGAGCGCCATACACTAATTCGGCCGAGGATGTAGCCAAATCTTCCTTTGGAGCAGTACGAATCCCCAGCAAGACCCATGGGAGTTCGTCCATCCAGTCTGGTCCGTTTAATCTTGCCTTGAGAGCAGTTTTCATGTGCCTGTGGAAACGCTCTACTATCCCGTTTGCCTGTGGATGATAAGAAGTTGTAAAGTGAAGATTACATCCTAACAATTGTGCCATTGCTGACCATAACCCGGAAGTGAACTGCGCGCCTCTGTCTGAGTAGATGTGGGTTGGTACACCAAAACGGGCGATCCAATTGGAAACTAGGGCACGTGCGCAAGTGGTGGTGGTGGTGTCTGAGAGTGGGATTGCCTCAGGCCATCTAGTAAAGCGGTCCATAATGGTGAGAAGGTGAGTTACTCCTCGGGACTGGGGAAGAGGCCCGACAATATCTATGTGTATGTGATTGAAGCGTCGGTCTGGTGGGGTGAAGTTTACTAGAGGTGTTTTGGTGTGACGGTGGATTTTTGCAGTTTGACAAGGGATGCATTGTTTTGCCAAGTTGCCAACGTCCCTGCGTAGTCCATACCATACAAACTTGGCTGCTATCATCGTTTTTGTCACTCGGATGGATGGATGAGTAAGGCCGTGTACTGTGTCAAAAATCCTGCGTCTCCAAGTAGCGGGAATGACGGGTGGATACGTCGCAGAGGAGTGTAGATTCCCCAGGTCCGAAACGTATGTCTTCCAGTACCAAACCAGAGATAGCAGTACGGTAGGCAGCCATTTCCTCATCTTATTTTTGGGCCTCTGCCAGGGCCTTGTAGTCTATTCCTGGTTCCAAGGCATTGATGGTGGTGCGTGAGAGCGCGTCCGCTACTTTGTTAGTTTTCCCAGCTAGGTGTTGTATGTGTGTAGTGTACTCTGAAATGTAGGCAAGGTGTCTCTGCTGTCTGGCGGACCAAGGATCTGACACCTTAGAAAAGGCAAAAGTAAGTGGCTTATGATCAGTAAAGGCGGTGAAACTTCTGCCTTCTATGAAGTAACGAAAGTGTCGAATCGCTAGGTAAAGTGCGAGAAGCTCTCTGTCAAATGTACTGTATTTTCGTTCTGGAGATCTCAGCCGACGACTGAAGAAAGCAATGGGTTGCCATTGTTTATTGACAAGTTGTTCCAGCACTCCCCCAACTGCCGTTTCCGAGGCGTCGACCGTGAGAGCAGTTGGAGCGTTGCATTTTGGATGCACTAACATCGTTGCATTAGCTAGTGCCTCCTTGATACTCTCGAAAGCGATAGAGGCAGCCTCGTTCCACGAGAGTTCCTTAGACTTGCTTGATAGTAGTTCGTAAAGAGGTTCCATAATACTGGCTGCTGCAGGCAGAAAACGATGGTAGAAGGTTACCATTCCAATAAACTCCTGCAGTCCTTTCACAGTAGCTAGTTTTTTGAAGTTGCGGATGGCGTCGACTTTGTCAGGTAACGGTACGGCTCCGTGGTGGTCGACACGGTGACCAAGGAAGTTAATTGAAGTAAGGCCAAATTTACACTTGGCCAGGTTGATAGCTAGTCCATGGTCGTTTAACCTCTGCAACAATTGTCTGAGCTGTTCGCGGGGTTGTTGTTTTGAACGACTGGCAATAAGGATATCATCCAGATAGACGAATGCGAAGTCTAAGTCCTGAGTCACCTTATCCATCAGACGTTGGAATGCCTGGGCGGCGTTTTTGAGCCCGAAAGGCATGCGTAGAAACTCAAACAGCCCAAATGGGGTGATGATGGCAGTCTTGGGGACGTCTTCAGGGTGGACGGGAATCTGGTGGTATCCTCGTACTAAGTCTATTTTTGAAAATACCTTGGCGCCGTCGAGATTTGCCGTAAAATCCTGGATGTGGGGGATAGGGTAACGGTCTGCAGTTGTGGCGTTGTTTAGGCGGCGGTAATCCCCACAAGGTCTCCAGGCCCCAGATGATTTCCGAACCATGTGTAATGGAGACGCCCATGGACTGTCTGATCTACGCACAATTCCCATTTCTTCCATCTTGCGAAATTCTTCATTTGCTTGTGCGAGCTTATCTGGTGGAAGTCTGCGTGGACGTGCGTGTAGTGGCGGTCCTGTAGTGGGAATGTGGTGCAGTACACCATGCTTGGGCATGGCTGAATAGAAATGTGGCTTGACGACATCTGGAAAAGCTGCCAAAATTCTGGCAAAATCGTTGTCAGAGGCAGTCACAGAACCGAGTTAGGGAGCAGGTAAGTGTGCACAGTGTAGCGTCATGGATGCAAAAGTTTTGTAATCGATGAGGCGACGCCCTTTCATGTCGATAAGCAGGCCGTGTGCACGAAGGAAATCTTCCCCTAGAAGTGGTTGCGAGACGTCGGCGATGGTAAACTTCCATTTGTATCGGTGGTTGTAGATATGTAGGTGGATTGTGCGGGTACCGTAAGTTTTTATGCTGGTGCCATTCGCTGCTTACAAAAATACACCTCTTTTTCCTGAACGAGTTTCCTTTCCAGAAGGTGGCACCACACTAATCTCAGCTCCTGAGTCGACGAGGAAACGGCGTCCAGAATGGCGATCACTGATGTAGAGGAGCATGTGCGTATGGCCGTCAGCAGCAGTCGCTATCGACGACCGGGTGTCCCGTTTCCCGGATGTGTGCAAGGTGGGCGGCATTTGCGGGCGTCACGACCCCATCGTTGATGATAGTAGCACCACTTATCGTTATAGTTGGTCGGCGTTTTCTTGGTTTCATCGGTACGAGCGCTGGTTGGTCTCGTAATTCTGTTCACGGTCGGTTGTGATGTTGATGGAGGTTTCCTGTTGCTTGCTGTACCACAAAACATCTGCTCGAGCTGCTAACTGTCGAGGGTCGGTGAAGGTCTCATCTGCTAAGATTAGGTGTATGTCGTCAGGAAGCTGTTCCAGGAAGAGCTGTTCGAAGAGGAGGCAAGGTGCATGTCCGTCCATCAGAGCCAGCATCTCGTTCATGAGCATGGATGGTTTGCGGTCGCCAAGGCCATCCATATGTAGTAGTCTGGCTGCCCGTGCACGTCTGCTTAAGCCGAAGGTACCCGTGAGGAGTCTCTGGATGCCTTCGTACTTATCATCAGTAGGAGGATGTTGAAGAAAGTCGATTATGTGCCCGGCTGTTTCCTGGTCCAGCGAGCTCACCACGTAGTAATACTTGGTAGTGTCAGCAGTAATTTGTCGTATATGGAATTGAGCTTCTGCCAGTTCAAACCACACACTCGGCTGGGAAGTCCAGAAGGTAGGTAGCTTGAGTGAGACTGCGTTTTGTTGGTCTTCTTTGGCCATGGTGAAATCCAAAAACTGCCGTTCTGGATTCCGGGGTCACTACTGTGGCGGTTATATATATATATATATATATATATATATATATATATATATATATATATATATATATATATATATATATATATATATATATATATATATATATATATATATATAACCGCCACAGTATATATATATATATATATATATATATATATATATATATATATATATATATATATATATATATATATATATATATATATATATATATATATAGATAGATAGATAGATAGATAGATAGATAGATAGATAGATAGATAGATAGATAGATAGATAGATATATATATCTATCTATCTATCTATCTATCTATCTATCTATCTATCTATCTATCTATCTATCTATCTATCTATCTATCTATCTATCTATCTATCTATCTATCTATCTATCTATCTATCTATCTATATATATATATATATATATATATATATATATATATATATATATATATATATATATATATATATATATATATATATATATATATATATATATATATATATATATATATATATATATTCTCTTTTAAACAAACGAGGTTGAAGGAAATGGCTTGTTCTGCATTAATGAGTTTATTATTCATATTTTCATTATTACTCCTAGGTTGGTATTATGAGATGTTTTAACAAGTGTACAGTTCTAAGGCTGTATGATATACATATTCCTCCGATGTGAGTTTATGCTTGGTTATATATGTATGTACAGTATGTATAAATAATTGATTTTTCTGGGAACAATGTTATGCAGGTGACAGTGGGTACCCATTGGAGCCTTTTCTCATGACCCCAGTCACTAGTCCCACAAACGAGGCAGAGGAACTCTACTACAGGGCCCATATAAGAACAAGGGTCATTGTGGAGCTGACCTTAAGAGTTGTGAAAAATCGCTTCAGGTTAGGAAGTGACTTTTAATATCCCTTTGTTTTCAACAAATCACAAGCTAACTCTGTATATAGTTATAATTTGCTCCCTCTCCAAACCTCAACTTTAAGTTCATACATTGAGTGCCATAAGAGTTTCCAATCAATGGCAAGGTTTCTAAATCTGTGACTTTATAATGAAATAAAAATTTCACCTTTATTAATGTATTTCATATGATTGCTTTTTGTTCACATTGGCCCATAAAATCCTCTGTTATATTTTCCTTTTATAACCCTCTAATAAATGGTATCCAACAGATGTATTCATCGGTCTGGTGGAGAATTGCAATACACTCCTCTGAGATCTGCAAAGATTGTAAGTGCTTGTCTCCTACTGCACAACAGGTGTGTCAGTAGGGGTATTCCTGATCCTAACAATGTAAGTATGCTCTGTGGCTTAGCATTTATTGTAGCATTAACTTACCTTACTGTGCTACTATATAAGTACAGTGAAACACTTGTAAATACTTAAAAGAAAAAGTTATTATAATAATGTACAATGCAATCTCTGCAATTACACTGATTCAACCCTGAAGTTTGCCTTAATATATCAATGTTTTTCAGTGCTTTCTAAAATCCTTTCATACCTTCATTTTCCAGCATCTACCAGAAGAGGACATGTTGATTGAGGCTATCTAGTTGGAGACGATGATCGTGGTGGCACAGGTAGACAGATACGTGACGAGATCATACGGGAGTTTTATTGTTGAAAGGGGGTTTAAAAAAAAAATACAATTATGTCTTCGTTACTAGTGGCATGTGACAAAATGTTTGGTAACATTGGTACAGTATTGGCATGCAGAAACACCAAAGTATATATATACAGTATGTATATCTATTTCCTATGTTGGTGTTATCGGTTACATTTACATCACGATTACATGGTTTTTCCAATGGAATCTTAGAATGTTTATTGTGTTGCTGGAAAGTGTGACTGTATGTAGTTCAGTGTTCTTTACAGTATGCTCCTAACTTGGCTAGCAGCATACTATTACTGTCTTCCCTACCATGACACAGCACTGTATGCTCCTAGCCAAATTAGTAGCATACTGTATGCAACACTGAACTGCACACAGTCACACATTCCAGCAACACAATAAACATTCTAAGATTGCTTGGGAAAAACCATCCTGATCCAAAGTTATTTTCCTTATTTCTCAATAAACACTCTTACAGTAGAAGCCAGCGCTATAATGGCTTCAGCTGCATGTCTCTGTGCTGCTGCACTTTCTCTAATACTGTAGCAGCTGTGGCTTCCTGCTGACCCTCCATCATCACTTCTAGGATGTCCCTAATGTCCTCTTGTGCACGGAGTAAGTGTGGCAACAATAAGTATTCTGTTGTGTGTTCAGAATAAACAATGTTATTAAACGATCTTCAGAGAATGGATCATGGTTTAACCACTATAAGCACTGACAGGGGGTAGGAACAAGATTAGAATATTGGGTATCAGTTAGATGGCAGAGCACAGAGTGCTACAAAAATTTAACACAGTACACTACTGTAAATACAGTACCGTGTTATACATCATTGTTTTAATCAAAATACAAGTATGTTAATAATTAATGTAATGCTAAAACCAAGTACTGTATACTGAATGATTAATGTAATTACCATACAAGGTATGCATAAAATCATTTAAGCATTTCATAAACTTTTCATTATTTACATTTAGTATGACTCCAAAACACATTTTCAGATACTAAATAAAAACTGTGGACGTACAGTGTACCGGCTGTAGTTTGAAATGAATAAGTCTAGTTGATTGATTGATAAATGTTGATGCAACTATGCATCTGGCGGCGCAACAGCTAAGGTCATATACTGCCCAACATAAAATTGTCATCTACATAATTAATAAAACATCAACACCCGAAAGGGATTGGCACCATGATTAAAAGACACACAAACTAAAAAGCACATTATTACTAAAAGAACCCTTCGACATAAAATCATCTAAAAAACCAAAAATATCATAAAATCATATTTTGTGGAGAAGGCCAGCCTCCTCCACATAGGAGAGGGTGTTCCCTCCCACACTACAAGCCTCCTCCCCGAGCACCTGGGAGAGACTGTAAGAACCGTCACCCACCTGGTACTCGGAGAGGTGCCTACGACGAAGGTCCCCAAGGCTGGGACACTCGACAATAAGATGTCATACTGTCAAAGGAACCAGACAATCATCACAGTGGGGAGGGTGAACCCTCTCCATTAAAAAGCCATGAGTCAATAATGTGTGGCCAATGCGGGGACGGACAAGAGCCGTCTCCCACCGGCGGGACAGGCCACTGTAACTCCACAAACCAAGGCGTTTGTTAGAAGAAGATGAAGGTATATGAGCTGGGATACTCTTTGAAACAATTACATTGGTATTGTCCTGTACAGCAGTGGTATCACTGACACAGGCAGATACATCAACATCCATAATACAGGTGGTAGAATCACTCAAGCGGAAGAGAAACTGAATCTTTTGAAGTCACAACATCCGTGGCATCCACATTAACTTCACGCCCCTCTGATGATCCCGAAGGAAGCTTGCGAGGAGGAACTTCTGTTGAATAAAGAGATTCATCAGAGCCACGAGAACGCTTCTGGTGAAATTGAGAGTCCACAGAGATGGTTGCCTTACAAGGAGGAACATCTATAGAGTCAAGTGCCTCAGAGGAACCACGAAGGCGTCTCTGTGGCAGTTTAGGTGACTTAAGTTTCCTTTTTGGAGAGAGTGTGGCAGCATGAACCTCTACCACATGGACACCTTTAGCTAAAGTCTGAGAATTGTCATCAGTTGAAGGGTCACCAGAGTAAGTGTCTGATAAAGTTTCCAAGACAGAGAAACTATTATATAGAGGAACCATAGAAACGCTCTCACTAGAGCAAAATGCAGCTGCCTCTTGAGAGGGTTGAGAGGGTGCTGCAACCAATTTAGGGCGAAGGGAGGAGGTGTATGTCTTAACACCACCATCCTTCTGTCGCCTGAATTTGAGTTGCCATCTGGCACTACCTATGCTAATGAATTGGGTATTAGCCAAGTGGAGGATATCCTGCTCAAGGAGGTACGGCCATGGCTGATAGTGCTGTACCAGGGTCCAAAGAGTGTTGGAGAGCAACTGAACAGAGTTCGAAAAAGTGAGTCTTCTAAACCTCTCTCAACGTTGAGAATGGTTTGGAAAATTCACTTGTTCGAACTCACTTTAGTTGCTCTCTAACACTCCTTGGACCCTGGTCCAGCACTATCAGCCATGGCTGTACATCTTACATTGGCGAGAACGCAAGGGGTGAGCATCTCTGCAGTAAAAGCAGTAACTCTCTGACCGACACTCAGAAGTAAGATGTGAGTCAACAGCAGAACAATTACCACACCGGGAACGGTTGTTGCAGTTCCTCCTCCCACGACCAAACTCATAACAACAGAAACACTGTAGGGGACGCTCAACAAAAGGCTTTACCTCAAAAGAGGTGGGGTTAATGGTAATGCGATCTGGGATATGCGAGCCATAGAAAGTGAGGATGATCATATTTTTACTGCCTTTCATCTTCATTACTCATTGGACACTGTCTGGGTACATATCGAGAATGTCCTTTTCTGAAAATTCATACAGGTCCTCATTATATACGCACCTTACTATAAATAAATGTTTGATGTGGTTTAATAGATTCAGTAGTCATTGTCACTGTCAACTACATTGGTGGACCACATCATCTGAACTTTACGATGAGTATTCCCCCCCGTCAGAGAATCTTTTGCCTCAAATGCTGCTTTGGCAGCAGTATTTGTATTGAAAGTAATATAGTACCGATTAGACCTACAATCACTGTCATATGTGATTCGGATTCGAAGAACTACTCCAAAACACTTAAAAATGGAGTGGATAGCGCCATAGGAAAGCGATGCAAGTACATTCGTTAGAATTAACGTGTCCAAATCTCTAACAGGGTTCTTCGACACAACACCCGACCTGCTAGGTCTAGTCTTATTTGCAGCTTTCTGCTTAATACCACGACCAGAGAGTGACGTCTCGAGGTCCTGGTCGACCACCTCTCGAGGAAGAGATTGGGGCTTTTCTTTATCCATATATCATTAATTTATTGTTGTTGGCCCCAGGAGCCAAGAGCTACTACCTACCGGGCAGATGAGGGGACCAAGCGCTGGTCGCCGTGGGCGGGGTACCTCTTCCCCCACGGGGCCACTCGTTTTAAAAAGCAGCCCCAATGGCTCGAAAGTTTGCCCACGACTGTGCTGAGACCCCCTTCCCCAACATCTCCCGGCCCAGACACCCAACCATCCAACATAGGACGACCCCTAGAGGGCAGTCCCTCTGGAGGGCAGCACTGTTGGCCCGTACTTGCAGCGTAATGCATGGGAACCATTTAGTCTGGTCTCTCACTGGCGACCTTACTAGCATGGGAAGCCCTCTCTCCCCGAAATCGGGGCAGAGGAGGGGCCGGAGCCCCCTCTAGTCTAGCTCGCCAGGTCTCAGAGACACGCAAGCCCCCCCACCACGTCAAGGCGGTTGACGTTGGGGGGGAAATAAGTCTAGTTGACTCAGTAGAGCGATACGAAGACACTTGTTTTGACAGCTGCCAGCTGATCGCTGTTTTTAAATAAACGCGCTTTGTTACACGCCTCGTGATTGGCTACAAGGTGTCCATGACGTCATTGATAGCCTTAGCCAATCAAAGGGGTGTATCAGTTACCGCTCTCCTAACAATGGGAGAGCAGAGGCTTCTTGGATCAGGGCGAAGTTAATGAAACCTGCATGTAGTTAGTTATTACCGACATCTGTATTAGCGACGCGTCGCTAAACAATCTCTTTGGATTCCACCCTTGGTTCCTCCACATGGAGGCGGTCGGGCGTGGACAAACATACACCCAGGACCAACGTTACCAAGCCATCATTCGCGTCCTTCCTCACGAGGTTTCTCTTCCTTGTCCCGACTCATCTCGACCTTCAACCAGGCTACGATATGCAATGAACTTAAGGCCGCTATCATCTCCACCCACGGCATGACACCTTAGCAATACCTCAAGGCGCTAGAGGATGTGCAGCTGGATTGCCGACGCCCCTCAGAGTTGTTTCGACACATGCATCAACTGAATGAGAAAGCTGCCACGCCCTTCAACGACGACGTCCTGAATGCTAGATACTCCAAGCTGTTGCCCAACATGTACACACACATGACCCACACAACACACCACCGTCACTATCGCCACACCACTCCCCCCTTCTCAACGGCAACCAGCGCTCCCCACACCTCAACAACCACAGCTGCTCCCTACACACCAACCCCAATACATCACTTCAACATATCACCACCAACACATGCAACCTCTATCACATCACATCTTTCCACCCTCTCACCAACAACAACCCACACCTACACTGCAGGTGCACCATACACTGCCACCTCCACAACAGCACTATCCAGACTTACCCCACATCCTGCAATCACTCAATAACAAACTTGACACACTCTATGCACCACTAACAAATCATCAACACCAGTGGGCCCCACCAGCCTGCCAACCCCCTCTTCCTACATATCAGGTACCTCCAGACACACCACAACCACATTACCATCACCAGTGGGCTCCACCAGTCCGCCAACTGCCCGCTACCACTCGACGTACACCTTCAGCCATACCACAACAGTGGCAGAACACGAACTTCTGCATGTACCACCAGAGATGCGGCCATGCGACACACAATTGCCACCCTCTGTGCAATGGGGTTCTCCCGCCACTCCTCTACCCATCATCACCCAATCATAACCTCGGTCACCCCCTCATACCCATCTGCCCCCCACCATAATTCAACTTCAACCTGCCCTAATTCACAATTTCTGGAGGAGGCCAGCCTCCTACACTAGAAGCCTCTTCCCCGAGCACCTGTGAGAGGCTGTAAGAACCGTTTCCCACCCTGTACTCGGAGAGGTGGCCCCGTAGGGAACGAGGATTTCACGCCCACTGAGACCAGCGCTCGGTCCCCTCATCTGCCAGATATGTAGTAGCTCTTGGCTCCTGGAGTCATTCCAAGCCTCATTCTCTTTCTCGAGCTGTTGTTAGATTGGTCATGGGAGGAAGAACTGTAAAAACTGTTCCCGATGTGGTAATTCTTCTGCTCTTCACTCACATCCTATTTCTGAGTGTCATTAAGATTGTCACTGTTTTTACTGCATGGATGCTCACCTCCTACATTCTCGCCAATGTTACTAAGACATACGTCATCGAACAGGATATCCTCATTTGGTTAACTCCCAATTCATCAGCATTATTAGTGGCAGATGGCAACACAACTTCAGGCAACAGAAGGATGCTGGTGTGAGGAAATATGCCTCCTCCCTTCGCCCTCACCATTCCAGGTCGACACATATAATTCAGTTGCAGCATCCTCTCACCTCTCCCAAGAAACAGATGCTTCTCAATAAATAATAGCTTCTTTGTCTTCGAAACTGCATCAGATACTTGGTCTGGCGTTCCTTACCTTGATGACATTTCTCAGGCTTTGATTAACTAAATTATAAGAGGAGGAGGCTGAAGACACCAGCCAAACAGGGCAGTATTCCTAGGGTGGACGCTGGACTGGTGATAGGGAGAGTTGGAACTCCCGTTTCACCTGTCTGTCCACCTTTGCTGATCTTTTTTCGCGTCTCACATACACTGAGAGTAGTCCAACATACTCCCAAAGACATCATTCTCTTTCTATTTGCACAATATATACAAACAAACACACCAACCCCTTTGTCCAAATTATATCCCCCCAAAATTTACAACTATGAATAAAATTAAAAATCAAGCCTCGGAGGCCCTAGGGGATGGGTCAATAAACTCCCCTCAGCCTGGACCCTTTGTTGACGACCCCCTGAGATGCCCTGGACCATTGTCTGACTCACTCTTTATCAACTTTTGCAACATTCGTGGTTTTTCCTCTAACTTCTCTTCTGTTGAACACCACTTCTTCTCCCTTAAACCTCATCTTCTCTTCCTCATCCAGACCCAGATATCAGCATCAACTGAATGCAAACCTTACTCTGTCTCCTCTTACTTTATCTATCCTCAGTTTAGTGCCAAAGGCGGCTGTTGTGTATACGTACGCAACGACCTCACTTGTTCTCGTGTTCCCGAACTAGACTCATCTGAATTCTCAACCCTCTGGCTTCGGCTAACCTGTTACTCTCAAACTAAATACATCTGTGCTGTATATCTCTCTCCTAACTCTAGTGACTATCCAAAATTCTTTGACTATCTTACCTCAAAAATGGAACACATTCTATCCCATTCTCCTCTCTCAGAAATCTCCATTTTAGGAGATTTCAATGTTCACAACCGCCTTTGGCTTTCATCTCCCTTCACTGATCCACCTGGTGAACAAGCCTTAACCTTTTCTATCCTCAACGACCTAGAGCAGTTAATTAAGTATCCTACCCGTATTCCAGACCGCCTTGGAGATCAGCCCAATATTTTTGACTTGTTCCTAACCTCTCATCCTTCTGCTTATACTGTTGAACTTTTCTCTCCTTTGGGCTCCTCCGATCACAATCTTATTTCAGTATCCTGTCCTATCGCTCCAGTAAGACCTTTGGACCCTCCCAGGAAGAGGCGATTGTGGTACTACAGCGCTGCCAACTGGGATGATCTGCGGCAGTACTTTCTAGATTTCCCATGGAATGATTTTTGCTTTTGTGGCCAGGGTCCCTCTGAGTGTGCTGCACGCATCTCGGAGGTGATCCTCTCGGGCATGGAGGCACACATTCCATATTCTTTCCCTATTACTAATTCACGAAACTCTTGGTTTAATCACGCTCTTTTACTGCTGTCCACAACAACGAGGAAGCTTTCAGACGGTATCGACGCCTTCAAACTGATTAATCTCGTGCTCTGTATACCTCTGCCCGGAATCGGGCTAAATCTGTTCTCCGACTAGCTAAAAAATCCTTCATCCGTGCCAAGTGCAATGATCTGTCCAACTTTTCCACCTCTCGTTCTTTCTTGCATCTAGCCAAAAATCTCTCCAGTAACTTTACTTCTTCCTCTTTCCCTACTCTCATCCTTCCTGATGGAAAAGTTGCCATCTCTTCACCTGATAAAGCTGAACTTTTCTCTCAAACCTTTGCCTTTAACTCCACACTTGACGATTCAGGCTCTATTCCTCCAACTCCGTCCCCCTCTGACTTACTTATGCCTGTCATCAGAATCTCTTCAAAGGAAGTATTTTTTGCCCTCTCTGGCCTTAACACTCGGAAGGCGTATGGACCTGTTGGGATTCCTCCTGTTTTTCTCAAGAACTGTGCTTCCGTGCTGACACCCTGCCTAGGCAAACTGTTCTGCCTATGTCTATCATCTAACACTTTTCCTTCTAGCTGGAAGTTTGCTCGGACCCAACCTGTTCCGAAGAAAGGTGACCGCCCCCAACCCTCCAACTATCGCCCCATTTCTTTGACATCATGTCTATCTAAAGTCTTCGAATCTGTTCTTAACTCCAAAATTCATAAGCACCTTACTTGTGCTTATGAAACTTGGTGAAACTTTTACTGTTGCCCTCGACATATCCAAAGCTTTTGATAGAGTCTGGCAGAAAGCATTAATCTCCAAACTTCCCTCATTCGGTTTCTATCCCTCTCTCTGCACCTTTATCTCTGATTTCCTTTCTGGCCGTTCTATAGCCGCTGTTGTAGACAGTCACTGTTCTTCTTCCAAGTCTATTAATAGTGGTGTTCCTCAGTGTTCTATTCTATCACCCACCCTCTTTCTCCTGTTCATTAATGACCTTCTTACCTGTATCTCTTCCCCTATCCACTCCTATGCTGATGATTCCACCCTACACTACTCCACTCACTTTGACAACTGCCCATCCCTCCAGCTCCTCTCAACATCACGAGATGATGCAGTAGCACGCCTGACTTCTGATCTTTCCCTCATCTCTAACTGGGGAAGAGAGAACCTTGTTGTTTTCAATGCCTCTAATACACAGTTCCATCATCTCTCAACTCATACTAATCTTCCTAATGACTATCCCCTTTCCTTCAACGACACACAACTTGACCTTTCCCCCTCTCTTAATATTCTTGGAGTCTCTTTCTCTCATAATCTCTCTTGGAGAGATCACATTACTTCTCTAGCTAAAACCGCCTCAAAGAAGTTAGGTGAGCTGCGCAGATTCCATGAATATTTCACCCCCGCACAGTTGCTGTCTCTGTACAGGGGTCTCATCCGCCCCTGTATGGAGTATAGCTCTCATGTGTGGGGTGGTTCAACAATCACAACACTCCTGGACAAGGTGGAATCAAAGGCTTTTTGTCTCATCAACTCTCCTCCTCTTACTGATTCACTACAACCTCTCTCTCTTCGTCGCAATGTTGCATCACTTTCTCTCTTCTATCGCTATTACACTGGACATTGCTCTTCTGAACTCTCTCAATGTAAGCTTCCTCCCCTCAGGAGAGCATGCAACACTCGTCAAGCCTCTCGATCTCACCCCTTTTCTGTCCAACTCCCTAATGCAAGAGTTAACCGGTACTCTCAGTCTTTCATATACACAACTGGTCAACTCTGGAACACTCTACCTTCATCCATCTTTCCACCTTACTATGACTTATGTTCCTTCAAGCGCAATGTGTCTAGGCATCTCGAACGAAATTGGACATGATTTTGGACATTCTCACTAAATATTATGCAGATGAGGACAATAATCGGGCTCATAGCGTTTAGTCCTCATCTTTATCAATATAGAAAAAAAAAATGTGTTCATCTTTTAGCGGTTCATGCTGCCACACTCACTCCCAAAAGGAAACCCAAGTCAATTAAATAGCAATTCGTGGATCCTCTAGAACACTAAATTCAATGGACATTAATCCGTGCAATACAACGTCTCTGTAGACTTATCCATAATTTCCTGTCAGTTCCACCAGAAGCTTTCTCGTGGTCCAACGAGTCTCTTGAATCAATAGATGATCCCCCTCGCAAGCTTCCTTTGGGAACATAAGGAGGGCGTGAAATGAATGTGGATACCTCGGTTGTTGTGACTTCAAAAGATACGGTTTCTATTCTGCTGGAGCAGTGGAGTGATTCTTCCACCTGCAGTTTGAATATTGATGTATCTGCCTGTGTCTTTAATACCACTACTGTACAGGACAATACCAATGTGGTTGTTTAAAGGAATCTCCCTGCTCATATCACTTCAGTTTCTTCTAACATATCAAGTTTTTCAGGGACTCGAGTACGGGTCCCAGGTATTGCCCCAAATACTACTCTTCGGGTTTGCTTTTCTTTTAGTTGCCCTGGATTAGAGAAAATTTGTTGTTTGAGTAGAGTAAGACCTTTGGTCAAGGTTATAGTTATAGTGGTCAATACCTAGTCTGTGTATTCTTCGATTTAGAGAAAGCCTATGACACTACATGGCAATATGGCATCCTGCAGCAACTTCATGCCAAAAGCAACCTGGGTCGCCTTTCGCTCTTTCTTAGGGAGTTTCTCAGTGATCACAGTTTTCGTGTTAGGGTTGGTACAGCCATCTTTGCACCCATAGTACAGGAGGAGGGTGTCCCACAGGGAAGCGTCCTCAGTGTCAATTAACGCCATTGCCTCATCCCTTCTGGACGGTATAGCCATCTCGATGTCCATTGACGACCTGGCGGTCTGGTTTGTTGCTTCCCGTATGTCTGGTGGAACAGCTCATGGAGCTTGCCCTCGACCGGGTGCCGCGTTGGGCTGGTTCTCATCTGTTTCGATTCTCTTCTGCCAAGACGGTTGCTATGGACTTCTGCCGTATCCGAGGCATCCACCCTGATCCGGACTTATTGTATTCATGCATGGTCATTGGATACGTTGTGTCAAGGAGACTCGATTTTCTAGTCTTCTTTTTGACAGATGTTTGATTTGGGTACCACATTTATGTTCACTTAAGGTCTCTTGCCTACAGGCTCTCAACCTGTTGAGCGTCCTGGGCCATATGTCCTGGAGGGCTGATCGGGCTACCCTCCTCCGCCTATGCCATGCTCTTATTAGATCAAAACTCGACTATGGGTGTGAGGTGTACTCCTCTGCCACTTTTGCCCGTCTCAGAGTCTTAGACCCTGTTCATCATGCTGGGGTACGTCTGGCGACCGGAGCCTTCAGGTCGCCCACAATCCCTAGTCTCCTGGTGGACACTAATGAGCCACCTCTTGATCTCCGTCGCCAGTCCTTGATGGTTCGTTGTTGGCATCGATAACATCGACTTCCTGACTCCCTTCCCTGCTTGGTGGTGTCATCCGATATCATATCTCAGTACTACCTTTCACATCCTCGCAGGTCATGGCCCTTTGGTTTCCGGGTCAAGAAAACTATGGAGGAGATTGGCATTGATGACTTCCAGATTTGCCTTGTGCGGGTTACCAAGGTGGCTCCATGGCTTCTTCCAGAAGTTTAAACCTGCACTTGCTTTTCGAACAAGAAGGAATCTCGTCCTCCTCCAGTGGATTGCTCCCTCTTTTTAGAATATGCCTCCTCTCACAAGGAGTCCCTCTCTCTGTACACTGATGGATCAAAGTTTGATGCTGGAGTTGGTTTTGTGGCTGTCTTTCCTGTCTTTTGTCGTGGCGGCAGGCTTCCTTCTGTCATGTTGATTTTTACTCCCGAGCTCTTGGCCATATTATATGCCCTCCAAGTGATTTTTACTCTCCCTCGGCCTTCTCTTTCTATTTTTAGTGATTCCTGTAAGTGCCTTGGACAATTTTAATTCTCCCCATCCATTAGTGTTGGCTATCCTGCGGTTCCAGTGCTCGGCCTCCTGCCAGGCTACATCCCGTATCTGCAGTGGAGCTTCGACCCTAAATAGATGCTACCGTTCGTTCCTGCTGGCTGGACAGATGGGACGCCATTGGGGCTAACAATATCCGCAGCATTTGCCAGATCCTGGGTTTGTTGAGTGTCCCAGCCTTGGAGACCCTCTTCGTAGGCACCTCTCTGAGTACCGGGTGGGGAACGGTTTTTACAGTCCCTCCCAGTTGTTTGTGGAGGAGACTTGATGTGTGGGAGGGAACACCCATTCCTATGTGGATGAGGGTAGCCTCCTCCACAAATTGTGAATTTTATGATATTAATTAATGGCTTCTTTGATGGTTCAATGTTTAAAATTTTTATTATTTCATATATTTTACTTAAGTTAATCAGGTTATTTTAGTAGAAATGTGCTTGTTAGTTGATATGTCCTTTTAATCATGCTGCCTATCCCTTTCGGGGTAATGAAGCCTACCTAATATGTGTACATATTTTATTAATTATGTAGATGACCATATTTCAAAATCCTTAGAATTTAATAATATATTGGGCGGAATATGACCCTAGCTTTTGCGCTGCCAGATGCCTTGTGGCATCTATTAATCAATCAATCATTCAATGATGCACAGATTGCTCACTTCTCTCTCTGATATTCCTGGGACTACAGTTCCATGCTATGTTGATTATGTTCGTTCTACCTCGCTAAGGGAACTTCAATTGTTTTTTTGACACCTTCCCTGTAGCTTCCTCTCACTGTGGCATTATTGTTTCCCCCGATAAGATCTGAATATTCACCTGCCTCCCTCCTCAAGCTCAGACAGCCTTTACCATTGGAGAGTGAAGGCTGGTGAATTTTTGTCTCTGCCTCTCATTCTTCAAGACTCACCTGAGAGGCCTCGTAAGTTTCCCATGTACATCCTCACCCATTTTCCTATTGATATTGACACGAAACTGCCGAGGGATACCCTGGTGTGTACTCTGCCCGTCGTTTTCTTGAAGATGGTTCCCCCATTAGCCGTATTGTTGTTGTCTGGAGTCTTCTGGATCCACCTCCAATTTAAATTTCCTTTGATTTCCTTTCCGGTCTTTTAAAGTGTGAAGTGCGTAATATTCATAATGACCAGCCTTGGTGCTACAGGTGCTGGGGAGTTGGGCACATCTCCCAGTACTCTTCTGCCTGACTGAAGTGTGTGCCTGGTGTGCTGCCAACCATGGTTCCAAAACGTGTCCTGTCAGGGGTGAACTATCACGTCCTGCTGCCTCCACCTCTGAGTCTTCACCTCCTGAGGATACGTCTCGATGGAAGTGCCCACGATGCCTTCAGCCAGGGGTTAACATGTGGCATGGATGTGCTCGACGTCAGGTCCAGGCTCGTGCCTCTACTAGTGCACCGTCTCCACTACCGCCACCATCACCTCTCCAGTCTGCTCCTCCCACCAGCCCTGCCTCGCCTCCGGACCTGGCCCTCCGCAAATCTATTACTACCCTCATGGCACGATGAATGTCCCTCGAGAACCGCTTTTCTGCACTTGAATCCAGGATTGATGGGCTGGTTGCCACTCAGTCTAATGACTTCAAACTCTCCACCTTGGTTGAGGATCAGCAGGCAATCATCTCAACTATCACCGCCCTTACTGAAAGGATGGAAGCTGTTGCATCTCTCCTTTAAAAGCTTGTCGAATCAGTCCCTTCTACTGGTCCATCATCTTCTCCAGGTCTCTCATCTGCCCCCGCTCTCCGAACTTATACCTCCAAAAACAGAGTTCGCTAGTGATTTCCAGCTGGATGTCATCTCCTGGAACGTATGTGGTATCACCAGTCATACTAAGCTCACTCAACTCAAAGCCTACGTTTTTCGTCATCATCCCAGTGTTATTTTTCTCCAGGAAGCATATCCACGATGGCCACTCGATGCTGGGCAAGTTCCTCCCCTCTCAGGTTATGTGCCATATGTTCATCTAGTAAGGAATGGTCTCCTGACTTACATACATAGCTCCTTACCACATCGCCTACTCCGTACCTCCTTTGATCCTGACATGATCTTTCAGCTATTTGATGTTCTACCTTTGGATGGAATACTCCAATTATGTAATGTCTATTCTGCACCGACTAGACTCACTCTTGAGGCTCTTCCTTCTCCAACAGTGTATGGTATGGTATATATGGTAGATTTTAGTGCCCGGCATTATGACTTGGGTGATGGTTCTGGCTCTATTAATCGTAATGGCGTTCGGCTTCTTTCATACATCCGCAAGCATCATATGACACGCTGGGACACTGATGGTGCCACTCATTGCCAGGGAGGTACTCTGGGTTACATCCTTTTGTCTGGCCTGATAGCATTTCAGGTTCAGAGCTCCTCCGTGCCAGATTTATTCTCTGATCACGTCGCTCTTCGGTTTCATTATTCTCTACCTGCTGGGTCAAGTGCTTCAGCCACTCGTTTGCGTATTGCTGTGCCCCCTAAATATTGCCTGACTTACATCTTATTTTTAGCCCATTTATTCTCTAAGTTTGACATGTCTTCACCTGAACAGTTGTACTCTGATCTTGTATCTGCTACTCATGACTTTTATAGGCTATACGTCTCCCGGCCACATCTCCAACATCACGATACTGCCAACTCCTGGACGCTTGATGCACGTATGCAGGAGGCGAAAGAGGAGGCTGAATGTGATGGCATTTTATATCAATGCATTATTGTCTCCCCAGAAAAGAGCAGAATATTCACCTACCACCTTCCTCAAGCTTGGCCAGTATTCACTATTGGAGGGACTGTCATTCCCATGTGTTCCCAGTACCACTAACTGGGCGCACCAGTCAATATTTGGCCAGATGTTACTGCCAGAGATCAAGACCATCCCCTTGTACAGGACTTGTTAGTTCGCCTCCAGCGCCGACTTACACCACTTCAATGGCTCACTAACAACTCCTCGGGCATCTCCATCCTAGTTGTCAGGACCATCTATGTTGCTTTTATCCGTTAAAAAAGGCCCGAGGCGCATCCTGGAAGGCCTATGTGTCTTCAATTAATACTAAAACTCCACTCACCCAAGTGTTCGGGAGAGTCCGTAAGATGGCGGGGAGGTTTTCTCTTAGTATTCAACCTGTACTTAAGATCAATGGAATTAAGATCATGGATGGTTTGACAGTGGCCAATACCATGGCAGAGGCTTTTGCAAAAGTCTCCAGCCGTGACTCTCGACCTCTGGCTGTCAGGCATGAGTTAAGAGCCAAGGAGCGTACTGTCCTGGATTTCTCAGGGAACGAGAATGAAAGTTATAACCATATATTCACCCTGAGAGACCTGCATTCTGCTCTCTCTCTCTCTGCGGCGACACTTCTCCTGGGCCAGACAATATCCCATATGCAATGTTACGACACTTGGGTGAGGAGGCGATCTCATTTATTTTAGCTTTATATAACAGAATCTGGCTGGAGGGTGTCTTCCCTTCTGGGTGGAGGGTTGCTACCATCCTTCCTTTCCTCAAGCCGGGCAAGGACTCTGGTGTTGCCCTCAATTATCAACCAATTGCCTTGACCTCCTGTTTCTGTAAACTATTTGAAAAGATGGTGAATGTCAGACTGGTATACTTCTTGGAAAGGGGTGATTTTCTGTCTCTGTCACAGTCTGGCTTTCATAAACACCGTTCCACTACAGATGCTCTGGTCAGGTTGGAAGCTGCTGCATGTGAGGCCTTTGTATGACATCAACACCTTCGCTGTGTATTCTTTGATTTAGAGAAAGCCTATGACACTACATGGCAATATGGTATTCTGCAGCAACTCCATTTATATGGCCTGCGGGGTCGCCTTCCACGCTTTCATAAGGAGTTTCTCAGTGGTCGCAGTTTTTCTGTGAGGGTTGGTACAACCCACTCAGCATCTGTTGCACAGGAGGAGGGCGTCCCCCAGGGAAGCGTCCTCAGTGTCACATTGTTTGCAGTAGCTATTAATGCCATTGCCTCATCCCTTCCAGACGGCATAGCTAACTCAATGTACGTTGACGACCTGGCAGTCTGGTTTGCTGCTTCCCGTATTTCAGTGGCAGAGAGGCGCATGCAGCTTCCCCTTGACAGGGTGTCACGTTGGACTGGTTCTCATGGGTTTCGATTTTCTCCTTCCAAGACAGTTGCTATGCACTTCTGCCACATCCGAGGGGTCCATCCCGATCTGGACTTATTCATGTATGGTCATCGGATGTGGTGGGCAACCAAGAGGTCCAGGAAGGGTAGTTTGCCATCCGTTGATTTTTCGTAGGTGAAGTTCAGGCCAGACGAGGAGATGAACCGTTGTTGTAGTAGTAGTAGCTCGTCTAGGTCCTTCACCTGAACAAAAATGTCGTCAACATACCGGCAGTATATCGATGGGCAATTATATTTGAGAAGATCCTCTTCAACATTACCCATGAAGAAGTTAGCGAAGAGGACCCCCAGGGGACTACCCATCGCTATACCGTCAATCTGTTGGTACATTACATATTGCCACGGGGATCCTTCACCTGAACAAAAATGTCGTCAACATACCGGCAGTATATCGATGGGCGATTATATTTGAGAAGATCCTCTTCAACATTACCCATGAAGAAGTTAGCGAAGAGGACCCCCAGGGAACTACCAATCGCTATACCGTCAATCTGTTGGTACATATTGCCACAGGGATCTTCTCAAATATAATCGCCCATCGATATACTGCCGGTATGTTGACGACATTTTTGTTCAGGTGAAGGACCTAGACGAGCTACTACTACTACAACAACGGTTCATCTCCTCGTCTGGCCTGAACTTCACCTACGAAAAATCAACGGATGGCAAACTACCCTTCTTGGACCTCTTGGTTGCCCACCAAAACTCAGACTTCCAAACCACTGTATACACAAAGTCCACCAACAACGGACGGTGTCTAAATGGTGACAGTGAATGCCCCATGAGATGCCTCCTATCCACCATCTCATCCTACATCAGGAGGGCTCTCACCCACTGCACCAGCTGGAGAGACACACACCAGGAACTAGACCGCCTCACCCAAATCCTGGTAAACAATGGATATTCCAACTTTGACGTCTCTAACACCATCAAATTCCAGCTAGAAATATGGTACGAAGTGAATTCCCCAACCAAACCAAACAGTGACATCAGACTTTACTACCGTAATTACATGTCCACCGACTACAAGACTGACGAGACCATACTAAGAGACATAATAAAGAAGAATGTCCACCCCACCGACCCAGACAGCGAGATCAAACTAGTAATTTACTACAAGTCTCCAAAAACCTCGAACTTCACCCTACACAACCGACCTACTACCTCCAAGAGCCAGATGAACAGCGACCATGTGATTTACCAGCACACCTGTAACAGTGTGGACTGTGAGCCTCACCACTATGTTGGTAAAACACAAACGTCACTGTCTCGTCGGCTCACCATGCACCTCCAATCAGGATCTATAAAAGACCACTACCGTACCCACGACCACCAAGCTCTGACACGAGACAAACTAGTAAATAATACCACCATACTAGACAAGGAAACAGACAGCAGACGACTCTCCTACCTAGAAGCAATTTACATAGAAACCCTACAACCTTCTATAAACAACCAGACACAAGACCTCCAAATACTACCCTCCAGAAAACGACACACCTCCATTACAGTCAGGATACCCACCACACCTCCTACACCTACTGACCCACCACAAGCATCTAACATCTCACCCACCACCAACCAACAACTCAGACGAAGCGCCAGAATCAGACCAATCACTAGGCCTCTGATATGGTGGCCCCGCCCACCCCACATACGGAAAATGGATAAATACCTCTCACCCACCCAGAATCACCACTTCTTCCTGAAGATGTCCAACGTACTGGACGAAACGTCGACCTCCCCCAACAACTCAAAATTTGCCTCACTTATCCTCCATCTTAGTGAAGATTTAAGAAAAACTGTTAGATCTATTGAAAGCATAAATAAAAAACTCATAAATGCAGAACAAGCCATATCCTTTAACCTCTTTTGTTTAAAAGATAATATACTCCCTGGCTATACTAACATAAAACTACACAACGAGAATGCCAGAAACAGGAACAGCACTCTACAGTTTCGTGAAGAACTGGTAAGAGAAGAAATTGCTGAGAAAAAAGAAACTGCAAAGCAACTAAGAACACAATGAGATGCTCTCATCCACCTGTGGAAAGATGGAACCACTACTGAAAACCTAAGACTACCAATCAACAGTAAACTACAGCTCCTCGGGGAACAACACCGACGCAAGACAGAGAATGTAGCCACCAAGAAATTAGCACACCTATATGGGGCAATATCAAGTTGCCTCAACCATCCCCAGGATATGTCAACCTCACCGACACCACACTCACCCCAGACCAACAGGACCTTCTCAACATGGGACTAAACTGTCACTACATGACTAAACCAAAACCACACCGGAAACGACTGGAGATGGAGATCCTCTTAGGCGACATCCACCAACTAGAGAAAAACGGGAAAATTACCACCTCTACCGCACTTCGACCAACTCTACTTGCTGAAGCAGCCAAGACGAGGGGAGTCCACAACAACAAACTCCTGAGCAAGAACCACTTCCTCGCCTCGAAACAGCTACGAGATAACCCGGACATCATCATTCGACGTGCAGATAAGGCCTCCTCTTTAGTTGTCCATGGGAGAGAGGAATACCTACAGAAAATGGACAACATACTAAGTGACACCAGTAAATTCAAAAGAATCTCACGCAACCCCACCAACGATATCAAGCGAAGGGCCAACACCACCATCTCTGCCATCAACGCTAAAGCTGGAGGGACCCACCTGAAGAAACTCATTGGAGAATATGCACCTGGATACTCCTACGGCACTGTGAAAACCCACAAACCTGGCAACCCCCTCAGGCCTATCATCTCCCAGATCCCGACTGCAACATACCAACTGGCCAAATCTCTCAACACCTTGCTTTCACCTTACGTGCCCAGCAAATACAGCCTTAATTGAGCCACAGATTTTCTACAAATTCTCCGTGATTCCCCTAAAGTAAGCAACCACATCATCGCCTCCCTGGACGTAGAGAGTTTATTCACTAATGTACCTGTGGATAAAACTATAGACTTCATCCTCCACCGGGTTTACGAACACCCTGACCTCCCACGACTGGACATCCCCAGGACCTGCCTCAAGACTCTGCTCGAACTTTGCACCAAGGAAGCTCCATTTATTTGTCCCGGTGGCAATATGTACCAACAGATTGACGGTATAGCGATGGGTAGTCCCCTGGGGGTCCTCTTCGCTAACTTCTTCATGGGTAATGTTGAAGTGGATCTTCTCAAATATAATCGCCCATCGATATACTGCCGGTATGTTGACGACATTTTTGTTCAGGTGAAGGACCTAGACGAGCTACTACTACTACAACAACGGTTCATCTCCTCGTCTGGCCTGAACTTCACCTACGAAAAATCAACGGATGGCAAACTACCCTTCCTGGACCTCTTGGTTGTCCACCACAACTCAGACTTCCAAACCACTGTATACACAAAGTCCACCAACAACGGACGGTGTCTAAATGGTGACAGTGAATGCCCCAAGAGATACCTCCTATCCACCATCTCATCCTACATCAGGAGGGCTCTCACCCACTGCACCAGCTGGAGAGACACACACCAGGAACTAGACCGCCTCACCCAAGTCCTGGTAAACAATGGATATTCCAACTCTGACGTCCTAACACCATCAAATTCCAGCTAGAAAAATGGTACGAAGTGAATTCCCCAACCAAACCAAACAGTGACATCAGACTTTACTACCGTAATTACATGTCCACCGACTACAAGACTGACGAGACCATACTAAGAGACATAATAAAGAAGAATGTCCACCCCACCGACCCAGACAGCGAGATCAAACTAGTAATTTACTACAAGTCTCCAAAAACCTCGAACCTCACCCTACACAACCGACCTACTACCTCCAAGAGCCAGATGAACAGCGACCATGAAGATGTCCAACGTACTGGACGAAACGCTGACCTCCCCAAACAACTCAACATTTGCCTCACTTATCCACCATCTAAGTGAAGATTTAAGAAAAACTGTTAGATCTATTGAAAGCATAAATAAAAAACTCATAAATGCAGAACAAGCCATATCCTTCAACCTCGTTTGTTTAAAAGATAATATACTCCCTGGCTATACTAATATATATATATATATATATATATATATATATATATATATATATATATATATATATATATATATATATATATATATATATATATATATATATATATATATATATATATATATATATATATATATATATATATATATATATATTGCCCTAGTCGCAAATACATACTTTTGCCCTCGTAATTCTAATTTTCATGATTACAGTACATGTGGAGAATTATCTCTTGCCATTAAAATTGAGGTAACTCCTAAACTCGAGAACTTGTGACATTTAGGAAGGCTGACAAGGTGGTACATTACCATACAAAATATTCAACACCCTCCTCAGCATGGACAGTGTGACGTGAACTAACTTGCAAAAAAAAACTTCATTTTGCTTCTTAAATGCCTTTAAATGAATAATTCATTCCACTAAGAAGGGGAAAGGTGTAGATATGTGTTGGTTCTTCATTATTTCACAACCACGTGAATAATGATGATAGAAAGTTTATCAAATGTGAATAGCGGTAAATATTTTCAGAGCTTAGAGTGATGTTAATGATGATATTTGGAGATGATATAGGTGTGTTGCAGAAAACAAAGATATAGAGAGTTGAAATGAAGGTATTGATGATGTTTGTACTCGTAGAAGAGTGTAGAGATCACTCTCTGTATGGATTCCGTGCACCCTCATGAAACATATTTTACTGTTCTTTATTTCGGGAGCTCATTCTGCACCTTACTACTGTAGCATATTATATCTTTTTTTATATCTGTAGGATAGTATATATTTTTTTATCTTTAATATCTTCTTTATCCTGCTCGACGCCTTCAGTGTTTTTTGTCATACAACTTTCAATGTCGTTGTGTACAGTACAGCCGACTCCTCTGCCGTGAGAGCCACAGCAGTGGTGTCAGCGCTCCCTCTCCCAGGCGTGAACCAGAAACTTAGGTCCGAGATACACATCTGAAGCGCTCACTAGTGGGAGAGATTGTAATGGGGGTTGGCAGGCTTTTATGCTGAGCGAAACGAATGGCAATCAAATAATAATCTGTATCAGAGTAATTTTTTTTTTTTTTTTTGTGGATGCAACAATAGGCACCAAATGATTCCTGATGTATCAATTTGCTTTATTTCATGGTGCAGAATATTATATTGTAATGCTCGACAAATCAGCCTTTGATTAACTATTTAGATGATAAATGGAGGAGACCATAGTATGGGAACATATTCCATGAACCTGGGGCCAGTTTATGGATGTTCTGATATATTAGGAAGCAAATCCCATTTCCTTGCGCCGGGGTCAAACTCAGCACTCTGATAATTGTGAGCAACAACCTCTACCTTACTAGCTTGGCTGACAATTGAGGAACAATTATATAAAAACTGAGATAATCCAAGCAAAGGCACCATGAACTATCCATCATCTGGCCCCTTTGTAACGACCGGTACTGTCCTGACCAATAAAATACTCACCGATGAAATAAAAATGAATGAAAGAAATAAAAAAAACATATGTAAAAAAAAAAAGGATTAAACAAAAATTAAGGGCAGCTCGACGTTATGATACTCCCTGTAGGATCAGAACAGCACCGTCATTAGCACAAAAAAAATGTAGGGTTCCCGTGCTCATTACCAAGACCTCAGAGGAAGCCGAAAATCATGCAGAGTGTAAACACACTCTTCAAACCTTGAAGGCACTATAACTTATAAACTATTGAGAATTTCCAAAATCGTTATTAACTAATTTACATTCAATTATGTGCCAGGAATACACCTGCGGATTTTCGGCACGCATTTCTGAATCACCCTGTATATATATATATATATATATATATATATATATATATATATATATATATATATATATATATATATATATATATATATATATATATATATATATATATATATATATATATATATATATATATATATATATATATATATATATATATATATATATATATATATGCTTAAATCCACAAGGAAGGAAAAATAAACACGGAGTCCCAAGCGCTTTAGTGTATTCACATCTTCAGGGGAAATACAGAATGTAGAAGAATGGTTGCCGAGAGACACCTTATATACCGATACACTTAATAACTAATTGGAAACCTGAAGGTGTTGCCACTGTGAGTTCAAAGCAATATACACCCATATGGTGCTACAAGGATTTTACTTGACATGACCTCTAAACCTAAGATTATCCTCAGTCATTAAGGAATAGCAGTTGGACTTATCTTATTAACAATCTTGTCTATGATGAAACTATCCATCTTGTACATTGTTCAAATTCATATTAATATTTTCTGTGTGTTTAATCAAACTTGACTCTATGATGTTTCTATTTATGGATGAATTACAAGACATGATTGACGAAGCATTATCCCAGTCAATACAATGATTATTGTCTCTCATATGAATAAATAAAGCATTAGATTCTTGTCCGGTACTAACACTATATTTAAGCTGTTTGACCCTGGTTGAAAGGTCTTTTCCAGTTTGTCCTATATAGAACATATTACATTCTTTACAAGGTACTTTGTAGACACACCCACATGAGGAATTGGGTGAATTTTTGATCAACATTTTCTTGACTGTGTTATCATTGCAAAAGGCAACATTAACATTCCATGTTCTTAGAAGATGAGGGATTTGGGCAAATTTATGACTGTAGGGTAATATCAGTAAGTTTTCATTGTCACGGGGTAGGGGAGGTTCAACCCTATAAAATGATGTTCTTGCCAATTTTAAGGCTTTATCCAAAAATGGTTTGGGGTATTTTAATTTTGTTCCAATGCCAGAGATAAATCCAAATTCCTCATCCATGAATTCAGGACTACATACACGTAGAGCACGTAAGTACATGGAAGAGAAAACAGACAGTTTGACTTTATCGTGGTGTGCAGAGTAAAAATGAATATATGACAAAACATTGGTTGGTTTCCTGTAAATGCTAAACTTAAAGGTGTTGCCTACAATATGAATCAGGCAATCCAAAAATGGCAATTTTCCATCCTCCTCAATTTCAATGGTAAAATTAATGGAAGGGGCTAAGTTGTTAAGCAATGGCAGAAAGTTATCTAGATTTTCAGTGCATAGCCAGAGGCAAAGTACCTGTACCATACCGCATTACTGGGTAAAATGTTATTAAGCAGTTTCTTCTCAAAATACTCCATGTACAAATTACTCAAAACTGGGGAGAGTGGATTGCCCATTGCCATACCGAATTTCTACTCAAAATATTCATCTTGAAAAACAAATTTGCAGTCTTAAATGCGCAGCTTAATTAATTTTAAGATAGCATTTTTGGTGATAGGGAGAGGTATGTTATCAAGTATTTCATCAAGATAATCCAAAAGGTCGTCAACAGGAACTTTGGTAAATAGAGATTTATCATCAAAACTCACAAGCTTAAATGCACCAGTTACTTGTAAATTGTTAAGTTTTTCTACTAAGTCAACATTGTTTTTTATGTTGGAGTCCGAAATTGTGCCAACTAAAGGGCTTAGCAAAGAAGTTAACCACTTTGATCATTTATAGGTGATGGATCCCACAGAACTAATAATAGGTCTGGCTGGATTATTGGGCTTGTGAGTTTTAATTAATCCATACATGTAGGGCAGGGAAGGAGAACGAGAGGAGAACTGTTTAATGAGTTGATCATTACCCTTTAAAACTGTTTTCATTTTCTTATTGAACTGAGAATTCACCGTTTCAATGGGATTCTTCCTTAGCTTCGAGTACGTTACATCTTCACTTAATAAATCATTCATTTTGAGTATGTAATCATCTTTTTTCATGATAACTACTGCATTCGACTTGTCAGCTTTCGTAATGTGCATTTCACTGTCATTTTTCAAGGTTTTAATAGCAGAGGTAAATCTTTTAGGGCAATTTGGAATTGACTGTTTTGAAATAGCAGAATATACAATTCCTTTACACAGACTAACTTCCTCACTCGTTAAGTCACTGTATTTTTCCAAGTTCAAAATGCTCTCGTTACATTCACACCACTAATATCCTGTTGGCAAGCAAAACTCATTCCATATCCCAGAGCACTTAATGTATATTGGTCCAGTTGTCGATCTGATAAATTAACTATATAAATAGGATTGGCATCCTTAGTCCAACCACTATTTTCAATGTGCTGGGCTAGTCTCCTCTTCAGTTTTGTATGAAGCTGGTGGCGCACTGATCTTAATTTGTCGTAGACGTAGTCTTCAAGCCGCTTTCTCCACTCCTCTGGGATAGCTCGAAGAAATGCCTTCTCATTCTGCGTTGAAATATGAAAGGCTTCCCTAGTTTCAATTTTCTTGATCTCAATGTGTTTCTTAAGGATAATTTGTTGAAAATCTTCGAAAGGTCGGTCGGAAACACGTAATAAACTATTCGGGAGCATAGAACGGGGTGTTACTTGTTCATCAAGGCACTGACAGAGAAAATTCTTCCGAAGTTTCAGCTTGTGTGCTTTGATTAATGCAGATGAATACTCAGCAACGAAAGGAGAAAGTCCAAGACAGCTTGTAGAGAAGGACTGGAAGTGGCGCGTGGAATCCATAATGCAAAAAATCACTTGGTAGCACGTGATCCAGGAATATGCGTAAATCCACAAGGAAGGAGTCCCAAGCGCTTTCGTGTATTCACATCTTCAGGGGAAATACAGAATGTAGAAGAATGGTTGCCGAGAGACACCTTATATACCGATACACTTAATAACTAACTGGCAACCTGAAGGTGTTGCCACTGTGAGTTCAAAGCAATATACACCCATATGGTGCTACAAGGATTTACCTGACATGACCTCTAAACCTAAGATTATCCTCAGTCATTAAGGAATAGCAGTTGGACTTATCTTATTAACAATCTTTTCTATGATGAAACTATCCAACTTGTACATACCATTGTTCAAATTCATATTAATATTTTCTGTGTGTTTAATCAAACTTGACTCTATGATGTTTCTATTTACGGATGAATTACAAGACATGATTGACTGGCTGTCCATCCTTCTTCTCCTCTTCCTCTTCCTCCTCCTGGCTGTCTGCCACTCCCCTCCATCTTCCAGGTCCATGTTGTCACTGGTGTCGTTGGTGTTGCTGCTGGTGTTGGAGGAGGAACTGGTGTCAAAGTCCTCCTCCGTCTCGGGGTCCTGTATGGAAGGTTTACGTGGTGGTGGTGGTGATGGTGGTGGTGGTGTTGGTGGTGGTTGTGGTGGTGGTGCCTTCCCACAATTCCCCCGGTTGAGTGGGTGAGGCAGCATTAACCGGCGACAGGGGTGGGCTGGAGGGGATGGAGGTGGCGCTTCCTCTCTGCACCTCCCTCGTTGTGCGGACTTGCTGCCTCGTTTCTTGGTGGTGGTTGTAGATCAGGAGAAATGGCTATTGGTGGTAAGCCCTTCTGCAGCTAAAGCAACAGCAGTCTTGGTGCAGACGGTGACGATGTCTGCCTGCTGCTGCCGTTGCTGCGGTGGTTGGGCGTCAGCCGTCTTCCTCCCACGGGCATGGAGTGAGCCTAGGACCTGCCCACCGTCAGGTCCCGCTACGTTGGTAGCCTCCACGCCCTTCCTCCCTTCCTCCACAGTGGAGGACACCTCCTCTCCGTCCCCAGTGATGGTGATGAGGTGGTGGCAGCAGAGAGAAGGATGCCCCTCCTGTGGAGGTTGGCAGTAGGTGCTGTCTGGGCCATGGCTGGATGTCGACTCCCTGGCGATTCTGGGTGGGTGAGGGGTATTATCTGTTTTCCGTATGTGTGGTAGGCGGGGCCAACATATCAGAGGCCTAGTGATTGGTGGATGGGGGGTAGCTTCTGATTCTGGCGCTACGTCTGAGTTGTTGGTTAGTTGTAGTGGTGGTGGGTAAGGTGTTAGATGCTTGTGGTGGGTCAGTAGGTGTTGGAGGTTTGGTGAGTATCCTGACGGTGTTGGTGATGTGTCGTTTTCTGGAGGGCAGTATTTGGAGGTCTTGTGTCTGGTTGTTTATAGAGGGTTATAGGGTTTCTATGTAGATCGCTTCTAGGTAGGAGAGTCTTCTGCTGTCTGTTTCTTTGTCTAGTATGGTGGTATTATTTACTAGTTTGTCTCGTGTCAAAGCTTGGTGGTCGTGGGTACGGTAGTGGTCTTTTATAGACCCTGACTGGAGGTGCATGGTGAGCCGACGAGACAGTGATGTTTGTGTTTTACCAACATAGTGGTGAGGCTCACAGTCCACACTGTTACAGGTGTGTTGGTAAGTCACTGTTCATCGGTCTCTTGGAGGTAGTAGGTCGGTTGTGTAGGGTGAGGTTCGAGGTTTTTGGAGACTTGTAGTAAATTACTAGTTTGATTTCGCTGTCTGGGTCGGTGGGGTGAACATTCTTCTTTATTATGTCTCTTAGTATGGTCTCGTCAGTCTTGTAGTCGGTGGACATGTAGTTGCGGTAGTAAAGTTTGATATCACTGTTGGGTTTGGTTTGGGGATTCACCTCGTACCATTTTTCTAGCTGGAGTTTGATGGTGTTGGAGACGTCTGTGTTAGAATATCCATTGTTTACCAGGACTTGGGTGAGACGGTCTAGTTCCTGGTGTGTGTCTCTCCAGCTGGTGCAGTGGGAGAGAGCCCTCCTGACGTAGGATGAGATGGTGGATTGGAGGTATCTCTTGGGGCATTCACTGTCACCATTTAGACACCGTCCGTTGTTGGTGGACTTTGTGTACACTGTTGTTCGGAAGTCTGAGTCGTGGTGGGCAACCAAGAGGTCCAAGAAGGGTAGTTTGCCATCCGTTGATTTTTCGTAGGTGAAGTTCAGACCAGACGAGGAGATAAACCGTTGTTGTAGTAGTAGTAGCTCGTTTAGGTCCTCCACTTGAACAAAAATGTCGTCAACATACCGACATATATCGATGGGCGATTACATTTGAGAAGGTCCTCTTCAACATTACCCATAAAGAAGTTAGCGAAGAGGACCCCCAGGGGGCTACCCATCGCTATACCGTCAGTCTGCTGATACATATTGCCACGGGGGCAAATAAATGGAGCTTCCTTGGTGCAGAGTTCAAGTAGAGTCTTGAGGCAGGTCCTGGGGATGTCCAGTCGTGGGAGGTCTGGGTGTTCGTAAACCCGGTGGAGGATGATGTCTATAGTTTTATCCACTGGTACATTAGTGAACAAACTCTCAACATCCAGGGAGGCGATGATATGGTTGTCTACTTTAGGAGAGTCACGGAGAATTTGTAGAAAATCTGTGGTTGAATTGAGGCTGTACTTGCTGGGCACGTAAGGTGAAAGTAAGTTGTTCAGAGATTTGGCCAGTTGGTATGTTGCAGTTGGGATCTGTGAGATGATAGGCCTGAGGGGGTTCCCAGGCTTGTGGGTTTTCACTGTGCCATAGGCGTAACCAGGCGCAAATTCTCCAATGAGTTTTTTCAGGTGTATCCTTCCAGCCTTCGCGTTGATGGTAGAAATGGTGGTGTTGGCCCTTCGCTTGATGTCGTTGGTGGGGTTGCGCGTGATTCTTTTGAATTTGCTGGTGTCACTTAGAATGTTGTCTACTTTCTGTAGGTATTCCTCTCTCCCATGGACAACTAAAGAGGAGGCCTTATCAGCACGACGAATGATGATGTCCGGGTTTTCTCGTAGCTCTTTCGAGGCAAGGAAGTGATTTTTACTCAGGAGTTTGCTGTGGTAGACTCCCCTCGTCTTGGCGGCTTCAACAAGTAGAGTTGGTTGAAGTGCAGTTGAGGTAGTAATTTTCCCGTTTTTCTCTAGTTGGTGGATGTCGTCTAAGAGGATCTCCACTCCAGTCGTTTCCGGTGTAGTTTTGGCTTAGTCATGTAGTGACAATTTAGTCCCATGTTGAGAAGGTCCTGTTGATCTGGGGTGAGTGTGGTGTTGGTGAGGTTGACGTATCCTGGGGACGGTTGAGGTAACTTGATATTGCCCCCATATAGATGTGATAGTTTCTTGATGGCTACACTATCTGTCTTTCGTCGGTGTTGTTCCCCGAGGAGCTGTAGTTTACTGTTGATTTGTAGTCGTAGGTCGTCGGTAGTGGTTCCATCTTCCCATAGGTGGAAGAGAGCATCTCGTTGTGTTCTTAGTTTTCTTGCAGTTTCTTTTTTCTCAGCTATTTCTTCTCTCACCAGTTCTTCACGAAACTGTAGAGAGAGAGAGAGCGTAATATATAAACTGCATACATTCAACTGCGATTCTGTGTTATTCTGTCTCATCATATACTAGGAAAAAAACTTGCCTCCTTTCTGACTGAGAGCGAAGAGAGGGGAAAAGAGAAGACTATATTTGATTTAGTGGTAGATGACTTAAAGGTTTGACTTGTGAGAGAAACAATTGATAGGGAGTGAAGCAGAGGTGAAATGTTGGGGGTAGGAGAGATAATGAAGATGACAGAATATGATTACTTTATTTCGTTCAAGATTGGTGCCCCATACATCAAGCTCGAATCGTGCAGGAATGGTTTGTGCAGCATCCTCAGTTCCAATTACTACCGTGGCCTAGTAAGGGAGCAGATTGTAATCCCACTGAAAATATCTGGGCGACGATGGTAAATGAATGGGAACCCAGTAATGAACGAACAGAACAGGAACTCCTTGCTAACACTCGTCGAGTGTGGGAAACTTTCAGAGACCGCCCTGACCTTGTAAGACGTCACATTATCAACATGCCAGATAGACTTCAGGCAGTCGTTGAAAAGGAAGGAGGATGGACAGGGTATTAACCTACTCCTCATGTTTCCTTATGTTTAAATAAATTTACTAGTTAATCAGCAATATTTTTATGAGCCTTAGAATAGATAATTATTGTGACGACGACGACAATAATAGATATAATGATAGAAATAATGAAAAATAATGATACTGAGCAAAAATAATAATAATGTATGATAATAATAATGAATAATAATATATAATAATAATAATAATGAATAATAATAATAATGAATAATAATAATAATAAAAAATGATAATGAATAAAAATAATAATAAAAAATAATAATGAATAATAATATATAATAATAATAATAATATATAATGAATAATAATAACAATAATAATATATGATAATAATAATGAAAAATAGTAGTTATGATAATAATACTACTGTTATTTTTACTATTATTATTACTATTACTACAACTAAAGTACTACTAATGATAACATTTACTAATTTTAGTATGCTGTTACTCTTATAATTATAAGAACATACAAAAGTTTATCACAAGATATATCCCAATTCGTTATAATAAACACAATAATCTACACTATGTATTACACAGAATATGTATACAGAGCAAATTTCTGTTTGTCTATTATCGTTTTCGATATTGAACGGATCGTGCTCATGTATTATACATCAACAACAGGTAGAAAGGAACACAATGTACGAATCGTGCTAGCGATAAACCTATACCTGACTGCTGTTGAAGCCCGGACCCTATCAGTGTTACCAGATGAGGGAAGCACTACACCACCTCGTTGGTGGCTGGCATGTCTCCGTTTCATTTGCTCGGAACTGTACATCATGTTAACCTACCTTTCTCCGTTCTCTCCGTTAATCTTAACAATCGAGAAAACGGCGCATTAATATAAAGAGTGACTAATGTAAAAATGGAGTGTTACACCTTTTATGATAATGTCAAATACAACCGGGATAAGTAAATCCTATATATTGCCTGTAATGTATTCGCATTGCAAGGACGGAAACTGAAATTTGGTGGTAAATCAAAAACTGCAGGTTTAACAGGTATAATTCATGATATATTTTTTTCCCATTAACTGGAAAGAGCCTTGTAGACGAGGCTGGTGCAATTCTTGTGCAGGATGCAGATGAACTTCCTATGGATTCCACCTCCATCTTATCCTTCCCTACTCTCACCATCTCTATATCTCCCTCTCTCCCTTCTGCCCTTTCCTTTACCACTTAATCTCTATGTTATTGGTCTTAGGGCTGTATTTAATAAGACATATATGTTTTAGTGTAGGTTGTTCTCCTTGTCATCATTTATGCTTTCCAGACTAGTCTTCTATTTATTAAATGAATGTCACTTGCTTCACCACACACACAGACATTAGCGATAAGACCTTCGTCTTGCTCATGAACGATGTTAGTCTCTGAACTTTTGTGAAGTCTACCTCTGCAGTCTTGCAAAAACATCGCTGCCATCAAAATGTACCAGTCCTTAAAGCTTGTCTATTCGGAGAATCTGGTACCTTATTCTTGAGTGTGTGTTTGGAAGCGAAGCAGGTGTGGTGGTGTTCAGTTGAAGTAGAAATAAACAATGCTGGTAAATAAAACTTAGTTTATTTTTATTCAACTCTAAGCGTGCCTTGTTTGAAAGGTTTATTAACTCGTACAGACCCCGAACAAGGTATAAGAGTATCTTATACAATTAACAATAATTAAACCTGGCGAAAGAACAAAAATTACAATAATCAATGTCTGCAGCTCCCTCATTCACCTAATGGTTACATAATGGATACCTAAAAATTCTAGTTATTTCTATTAAGAACTTTGCTAAATTTAAATTTACATTCAATACTATTATTCTCTTTTGCAGTTTTCAGATTAACATTAAGAACAGCCCTTCTTATAAAAATAGGAGCAGCTCCGTTTTATTTTTGATTTCCTCAAGTAGTAAAAGGAATGGATTGACCCCAGGCAACTATTCTAATAACCATCCAAAAAATTACACCTTTATGTCTCTTGTCTTTCTTAACATTAAGATCTAATATTTTTTTTGTCTTATTTATTGCAAGAGTATTTTCAGCAATCATTGGAGCAATTGGAGGTTTAAACCAACTTTCTCTTCGTAATATTTTATCTTACTCTTCCATTAACCATCTTGGTTGAATATTAAGAGCAATTATAATTAGAGAATCACTATTTCTTTTCTATTTTTTATCTTATTGTTTTATTTAACTATACTTTTTTTTTATTGACCAAAGATTTTTTCTTAGTCAATTAGCTAACCAAAATAGTCTGTCTTCTATTAAAATTATTTCAATTTTAACTATACTATCCTTAGGAGGTCTTCCCCCATTTTCAGGATTTATTCCTAAATGATTTCTAATTCAAGAACTTTGTGTTTCAAAATAGTTTTTTCTTTTAGCAATTCTTATTCTTTCAGCACTAGTAACTTTATACTTTTATCTTCGTGTGGGATTTTCGACTTTAATACTATCATCTTTAAAAATTAAACCATCGTTTAAAAAAATCTTCAATCCAAGTCTAAATCACTCACCATTGATTTTTTTAAACTTTTGAGGATTGCTCATCCCCTCTTGTCTAATTTTAATTTAAAAAATTAGTTAAATAATATAACATAAGCTTGTCAAGCTTAACTTATCTTTTCTAAGATATTTGTTAATGCCTCAGATAGCCCCTATTCTATGACTTATTATTATTTTTTTTTATTGTCTCTTTTTTTTTTTTTTTTTTGTAGTAAATTTCTTTATTAAAACTTCTTTTAAAATGAATAAGTTACCTAAAAAGATTTTCATTCAAGAAAAACTATGAAAATGATAACTATTTTATTTTCAATTTTTGAACCCTCTTCAACAATTTTTAATTTTCCATTAAACTGACTATCTACATTTCTCGGCTTAATCTTCTTTCCTTATTTGTTTTGAGCTTTTCCCTCTCTATGATCTTTTCTTTGAGCAAAAATCTCAATAACTTTACACAATGATTTTAAGAAGTAGGCAAGAAAAAACTTCAATTATTTTTTTTATTTTTTTTTTCATTAATTGTATTTAATAACTTTCTAGGACTCCTTCCTTATATTTTCACTAGAACCAGACACTTAGTTATAACATTAAGTTTATCCCTACCTCTATGAGTAACTTTAATATTTTTTGGGTGAGTAAATCACTCTCAACACATGTTTGCTCACTTAGTGCCCCAAGGTACACCACCTGTTTTAATACCATTAATAGTAATCATTGAAACAACTAGAAATGTTATTCGACCAATTACACTAGCAGTTCGACTGGCAGCCAATATAATAGCAGTCCATCTGTTGATTACGCTAATAAGAGGAGTTGGACTTTCTCTTTCAAATTTTTTTGTTATTCTTATTGTCATTTCCCAAATTTTGCTTCTTGTTTTAGAATCTGCAGTTGCAATTATCCAATCTTATGTGTTTGCCATTTTAAGAACCCTTTTTACTGGAAAAATTAATTAATATCAATACAAAACGGATTTCACGCCTATCATTTAGTGGACATAAGACCTTGACCTTTAACTGGTTCTTTAAGTGCAATAATGCTTACCACTGGCCTAGTAAAATGGATTGATCAATTTAATATTGATTTACTTTTAATCGGATTAGTAGCCATCCTTCTAACAATAATCCAATGATGACGAGATATTACGCGAGAGAGCACCTATCAGGGACTTCACACATCAATTTTTATAACTGGTCTTCAATGAGGGATAATTCTTTTTATTGTCTCAGAGGTGCTATTCTTTTTTTCTTTTCTTTTTTAGCTTTTTTCCACAGAAGACTTTCTCCTTCCATAGAAATTGGAGCCTCATGGCCTCCAAAAGGAGTAATTCCCTTTAATCCTTTCCAAATCCCTCTCCTTAATACAATCGTGTTACTCTCGTCTGGAGCAACTGTTACATGGGCTCACCATTCAATCTTAGAATCCAATCATAAGGAAGCAATTCAAAGTCTTTTCCTTACTGTCCTTCTAGGATTTTACTTCACATTTCTTCAAGCCTTTGAGTATGTCGAAGCTTCTTTTTCAATTGCAGATTCTGTATACGGTTCCATTTTCTTTGTAGCAACCGGTTTCCATGGGTTACATGTTATTGTTGGTTCAACATTTTTACTAATTTGCTTATACCGACTTTATTATTGTCATTTTTCCTCTTCGCACCATTTCGGACTTGAAGCAGCAGCTTGATACTGACACTTTGTAGATGTCGTCTTACTTTTCCTTTACGTTTTCGTTTACTAATGAAGAAATTAATTTCCATTTAATTAGAAAGCGAAATATCGCATTTAGTTTCGACCTAAACTTCTGGCCTTATGGCCTCTAATTTCAACAGAAGCCAAAAAGAGGCTTGACACTGTTGATGTCACCAATGAAATTTATTTCCTGTTGAGACTTGAGACTTATGCCAGATTCTAAAGCTTCTAACTTTAATTCAAGCGGTTAAATTCCGTTAATGTCTTAGTTTTTGTTGTGTAATTAAAACACTTTACATTTTCACTGTAACAATAAAGTAAACTTTCAAAAACTACTTTCAGACAATTTGCCTCTTTTACATCTTCAGTGTAATATTCTCTATAAATTATAAAAGGAAACTTGAACAAAAAGCAGAATTATAATCCTAAACAAAAATAATTTTATAAAAACTTTAACATTGTTATCTTGAAAGATTTGATTTTCTACCGAATATCTTGTTAACACCTTAAACATTCCTTGTCCCCCCATAAACTCTCTTCACCCTTTATCTATCAATTCAATTTTTTTTTCCCAAAAACTTTAATGAAAAATTTCTTAAATTCTTTGTGGATAAAAATGGCAAATTTCATATAGACCCCACAAAATAAGTATTCATATAAACTTTCAAAGAAAGGAATTTAAAGTTTAAAGTAAGGAAATTTAATAAATAACCAATTGTTCCTCCAATTACTCTTACCGTTAAAACCAGACTTTAAAAAAAAGGATTCATACAAATTATATAAGATTCAGGAAATAATAACCAAGATAAAATCCTACCCATAAAAATAGCTCCCATTCTCAAACCCAATATAGGATTAGTTATAACTCTATTCTCCTCTCTAATTCTAGAAAAAGACGTTAAATTAAAACCCCCAAATAAACTATAAAATAATAACCGAAATGTATAACACACAGTTAAAGACGTAGCTAAAACATAAACAAAAAAAATAATCAAATTTAAAGGATTTATTATAGCCATTTCTAAAATTAAATCTTTAGAATAAAATCCCGCTAAAAATGGGAACCCACATAAAGCTAAATTAGATAAATTCATACATATCCTAGTCAAAGGCAAAAAAATTCCTAATTTTCCTATATTTCGAATATCTTGAAATTCTTTCACTCTATGAATAATTACACCTGCACATATAAACAATAAAGCTTTAAACAAAGCATGGGTAAGTAAATGAAAGAAAGCTAAATCTTTAAACCCTAAAGATAAAACCCTTAATATCACACCTAACTGACTTAAAGTTGATAAAGCAATAATTTTCTTTAAATCAAATTCAAAGTTAGCTCCTAATCCTGATATAAACATAGTTAAACAAGACACAATCAATAAATTTTTTTTTACAGAATCTACCAAAGTAGGTGAAAATCGAATTATTAAATAAACACCAGCTGTTACCAACGTAGACGAATGAACGAGAGCAGAAACTGGAGTTGGAGCTGCCATAGCAGCAGGCAACCACGCTGAAAATGGAATTTGTGCTCTTTTAGTTATAGCCGCCACTACTACCAAATAAACCATTAATATTCTTCTTTCCTTAGAGAGATAATTTGAGATAATAAAGAAGTTTCAATCTCCTAGTCTCAATATTAAACCAATTCTCAACAACAAAGCAACGTCACCAATTCGATTTCTTAAAATAGTTAACATTCCAGCATTAGCAGATTTCTCATTCTGATAATAAATTACTAAAACATAAGACACTAAACCTAAACCATCTCACCCTAATAAAATTCTTACTAAATTTGGACTAATGATCAACAATACCATTGAAGCTACAAAAGCCAAAACTAAATAAATAAATCGATTAACATAAAAATCTCCTGCTATATAATCACCTCTAAAATATAAAACTATAGAAGAAATAAACATTACAAACCCTAAAAACATTAAAGATATGTAATCAAAAATAAATGTTGCCTCAATTCTTCTTGAATTTAAAGACAAAATTTCCCACTCAATAATATAACATTTATTTAATAATAATTGAAAAATAGATATAGTAATTATTATTCTCGATAAAGTTAATAAAAATACTATCCTAACTAAATTTATTAATATATTTCAAATCATGATTTAGAATACTCTCTGTATAACGCTGGCACCACAAACCAGAATTTTTTTTAAACTATCTAAATAGCACGTCATAATAACAGAACTCTTCAGAAATAAAATATTTAATGGAATCCAATGTAAACTTAAAACAAGAAGCTCACGAACTTTCCCAGAACAACACGCATATAATGAATTAAAAAATAAACCATATTGTCTTAAAGAATATATGTATAGTGTATAAGAAGCTCTAAAAAATATTAACAAACCTAATCTTCATATAGTAATTTTTCTTCATCTTACTAATGATATAATTAAATTTACTTCTCCTAGTAAATTCAATGTTGGCGGAGCCCCTATATTTCCAATTCTTAATAAAAACCACCATAAACCTATTCTTGGTATAAAATTAATTAAACTTTTATTAATTAAAACCCTACGACTCCCAATACGCTCATAAACTATATTAGCTAAACAAAACAAACCAGATGAGCATAAACCATGTCCAACTATCACAACAACAGCACCATTTATTCCCCACCAACTAAATCTTACTAAACCAGCCAAAACTAAACCCATGTGCGCCACAGAAGAATAAGCAATTAAAGATTTAATATCAATTTGACGAAGACAAATAAATCTTACTAAAGCTCCCCCTAAAACTCCAAAACCAATTCAGATTCAAGAAAAAAATTTGTTTATAACTATAAAAACTGGTAATAACCGAATCAAACCATAACCCCCCAATTTTAATAAAACCCCAGCCAAAATTATTGACCCTGCCACAGGAGCCTCAACATGAGCCTTAGGTAATCACAAATGAAATATATATATATAGGTAACTTTACAACAAAAGCTATAATTCTAGAAAAAAAGAAAAAACAATTCTTGAAACCATCCTTACTTCTTTTACACTTATTATTATTATAAATGATAATCTTTCCATCATTCTATATAAATTTAACAAAGAAATTAACAAAGGTAAAGAAGCAAATAACGTATAAAATAACAAATAAACTCCAGCTTGAATACGCTCAGGCTGATAGCCCCAACCTAAAATCAAAATCAAGGTTGGTGCCAATGAAGCTTCAAAACTAATGTAAAACAATAAATAATCTAAACAACTGAAAGTTAAAATTAAATACAACAACAGAATTCAATTTACAACTAAAAATAACTTGTCAAAGTTTCCTCTGAATTTAGTTTTCACCTTAGAAACCAAAATCAAAGCCATAATTCAAACTCTTAATAAAACCACTACAAAGCTTAAATAATCTAAACCTAAACCAAATCCCAATATTGTCAAATAAAAATCGTGATTACAAAACAACATTGTTAAAAAAGAACCTAAAAATAATATTACTTGAACTAGACCCCAGTCCCCAACAAAACAAATTATGGAAATAAAAAACAATAAAACTTTTAACATCTTAATCTATTAAATCTTTTAAAACAATCATTCCCATGTCTTCGAACAATTGAAACAAGTAAAGATAAACCTAAAGCACCCTCACATGCAGCCAAACTAAGAAAAAAACAACATATAATTAAATTCATTTCTTACATTTGAAACAAATAATACTAAAATAAAAAAAATACCCAATATAATAAACTCTAATCTCAATAAAACATTAAGCAAGTATTTTCGATATAACATAAATGCTCTTAACCTGCATAAAACAATTACTATTCCAGCTAATTCGTTCAAAATATTTAAATTGATCATTAGTTTTGATATTTAAAAAAAAACTTTGGTCCTGTAAATCAGAAATGAACGATCTTGTTTCTCAAAGCTTAAGGTTTATTACTTTAAATTTTATTTTTCCTTATTCTTCTAATAATTAGTGTTTCTTTTGTTTTTACACGAATAAATCACCCTTTATCTACGGGCTTGACATTACTAATTCAAACTGTTTTAGTTGCAACTTCCGCCGGTCTTTTAAGACACTCATTCTGAGTATCTTATATCATATTTTTTATTTTTTTAGGAGCTATATTAATTTTATTTATCTATGTAGCTTCTTTAGCTGCTAATGAACAATTCAGTTTTAATTCAACGTTTTTTCTACTAGTTATATTTTTTTCATTAGGCTCCGCTTTGTTAATGTTTTTTTTAGACCTTTTACATATTTCTTCAACCGTCAATATCGAATTATCTTCACACACTATTTAGAAAACTTAGTCTCGTCTTCGACTTCTTCATTATATGAAATTACATCAACTCAATTTACTCTCTTTGTAATCAGTTACCTTCTTCTAACTTTAATTATCATTGTAAAAATCATGAATATTAAAAATAAACCTTTACGATCTTCTTTTTAATGACAACACCAATTCGAAAATCACACCCTCTCTTTAAAATTGCAAATGGAGCTTTAGTAGATATACAAATTCCCTCAAATATTTCAGTATTTTGAAATTTTGGATCCCTTTTAGGATTATGCCTAATTATTCAAATTTCTACCGGTCTTTTTCTTGCAATACACTACACTGCTAATGTAGATTTAGCATTTTCTAGAGTTACTTATATTTGCCGAGACGTTAATTATGGGTGATTGCTTCGAGTAATTCACGCCAATGGTGCTTCCTTTTTTTTTATTTGTCTTTACCTTCATATTGGACGAGGAATATATTTTGGTTCTTATATAATTGTTCATGCCTGATTAGTGGGTGTAATAATTTTATTTTTAACCATGGCCACAGCCTTCTTAGGATATGTGTTACCATGAGGACAAATATCATTTTGAGGAGCCACAGTTATTACAAATTTATTTTCTGCTATTCCTTATTTAGGAAAATCTTTAGTCCAATGAATTTGAGGAGGATTCTCAGTAGATAACTCAACCCTAACCCGATTCTTTTCATTCCATTTTCTCTTTCCATTTTTGATCCTAGCCTTCTCAATGTCCATATTTTACATTTAAAGACATTGTTGGATTTTTAGTAATAATTTTTTTCTTAGTAACTTTATCCCTATGACACCCCTATCTTCTTAGTGATCCAGATAATTTTATTCCTGCAAATCCTTTAGTCACCCCAGCACATATTCAACCAGAATTATATTTTCTCTTTGCTTATGCCATTTTACTATCTATTCCTAACAAACTTGGAGGTGTAATTGCTTTAGTACTTTCTGTAGCTATTCTTTTTATTCTTTCTTTTTCTCATTCATCAAACTTCCGAAGATTAACTTTCTACCCTATTAATCAGATTATATTCTGATTTCTAGTATCAACAGCTATATTTTTAACATGAATTGGTATGAAACCAGTAGAAAACCCATATATCCTTACAGGACAAATTTTAACATTTTTATATTTCAGATTTTTCTTTGTTAATCCTCTATTATTAATTATATGAGATAAATTATTAAAATGACTATTTAGTTTATTAAAAACTTTTGTTTTGAAAACATTTAAAAAGAAAAAATTTCTTAATAGTTATTCAGAAAAAAAGTATTACCCTTTGTCTTTAATTCCCAAAATTAATTTTTTTACTAAACTATTTTCTTATTTTAGATTAGAATGCCAAAAATTAAAATTTTTACACCCACAAAAAAAAATATATATATAATTTAAAGAAACCGGAAGAAACCTCTTTCAAGCCAAATATATTAATTTATCATATCGCAATCGAGGTAGAGTTCCACGAACACAAATAAAAAGAAATCCAATTAATATTAATTTTCAATAAAAAAAGATTCTATTTAAACAACCTCCTAAAAAAAATTAAAGCAAATAATATTCTCATAAATAAAATTCTAGCATATTCAGCTATAAAGATCAAAGCAAACCCTCCACCTCCATATTCGGTGTTAAATCCTGAAACCAACTCTGACTCACCCTCAGAAAAATCAAAAGGTGTTCGATTAGTTTCTGCCAGACAGGAAGCAAATCAAATCAAAGTTAAAGGAAACGTAAATCAAATTAACCATATTTTTCTTTGAAACAACCTACATATTTCAAAATCAAATCTTCCAATTAAAAAAATAAAAGACAATAAAATTAAAGACAATCTAACCTCATAAGAAATAGTTTGTGCCACAGCCCGTTAACCACCTAAAATTGAATACTTACAATTTGAAGATGAACCTGCAGATATAACTCTATAAACTCCTAATCTTAAACAACAAAGAAAAAAGAAAATTCCTAAATTAAAATTTAATAAACCAAATTCATATGGTATGACAACCCACACTAAAACAGCAATAAATAGTCTTATCACAGGAGACAAATAATAAGGAATGAAATTAGAAACTGAAGGAACAATTTGCTCCTTACAAAATAATTCAACAGCATCAGCAAAAGGTTGTAAAATACCATTATATCCTACTTTATTTGGTCCTTTACGAATCTGAATATAACCGAGAACCTTTCGTTCTAATAAAGTCACAAAAAAGCAACCCCTACTAAAACACAAATCATTAAAATGATAAAATTCAGCAATATTATTAAAAACACAAAACAATTAGCTTAATTGTTTTATTACCTATAGAATTCCGTCTATATTATTAGGTCCTAAACCTAACGCATTATACTTCTGCCAAAGTAATATAATTCATCTCTTTAATAAAAATATTTTAATTTATTCAATCCTTTCGTACTAGAATAACTTATCATTTTAACAGAAGATAGAAACCAACCTGGCTCACGCCGGTCTGAACTCAAATCATGTAAAAATTTAAAAGTCGAACAGACTTTCCTTTATAACTTCTTCACCATAAGGAATTTTTAATTCAACATCGAGGTCACAAACTTTTCTTTCAATCCGAACTCTCAAGAAAAATTATGCTGTTATCCCTAAAGTAACTTATTCATTAAATCTATAATTAAGATCTTTTACTTTACAAACACATTTGTTAACTTTTTAAAATAGTTTTTTTATATCTCTACCGCCACAGCATAATGAATTTTTTTTATTGCAAACAATTTAACAACTTATATGTCATTAAACAAAAATACCTTCATAAAGATTTATAGGGTCTTATCGTCCCTCTGGCTTATTTAAGCTTTTTCACTCAAAAATAAAATTCAATTTTTTAAGAAAAGACAGTTCAATTCTTATCCAATCATTCATACAAGCCTCCAATTAAGAAACTAATGATTATGCTACCTTTGCACAGTTAGAATACCGCGGCCTTTTAAGAACTCTTCTCAATGGGCAGAATAGACTCCATTTAACTTCATACAGACATGTTTTTGCTAAACAGGTAAAATCAATTTTTGCCGAGTTCCTTTTCTTATTTTTATTTAAATTAATTTTTTTTTTAAATTTAATTTTCTTTAAAACATTTAATTTTACTAATATTCCCATAATAACTAATTTTTTATTACTTTTTTCTTTAATATTTAACTTAGATTTTCTCAAATAAAATAACCATTATTTAAGTTAAAACACTTTTTTAATATTAACAACTCTTAAGTCTAATTTTCAAAAATTTTATTTTCCAAATCTTAAGTTTTTCTGAAATATAAAGCTCAACCCTTATACTCTTAGGATACAACCAATTATTTGATCGTCCCTAAATTAAATTTATTTTTTAAAGAACCAGATATAAAAAAACGATTAGCCTTTCGCTTCCATAATAAAATTTAAGATTATTATACCATATAAACCTCTTTTCAAAATAACTCTTTCTTTTTCGGGATCTTGTAAATTATTACACTTATATTGACAACCCATGATACAAAAGGTACGACATATAATCTTCTTTCATAAAATTTGTTTTAACATTTTCTTTTACAATACTTTTCTCTATAACCTTACCTCAATATTTTCTTTTCAATACTTTATTAATATTTTTAAAAAAGTTTTTTTCTTACCTGTTTTGTTCACCTTTATATTTAAGTAATTTCTAATTTTGAAATAAATTGACTTTTACAATAATTCTTGCCAATGTAAACGAGACGCTTAGTTTTCTTAAGCTTTATTTCATTTTCCAAGTCACATTTTCCAATACGACTACTATGTTACGACTTATTTCACATTAAAATGTGAAAGCGACGGGCGATATGTACATATTCTAATATTTATTTCACTACCCCATATTATAGAATAAGTTAAAATTAAGCCCACCTTCAAATTATATTTCACACAATTATTCATTTAAACCTAATTTATTGTAATTCATTTTTGCTCATTTATGCTCTGCACCTTGATCTAATATATTTTCCTTCAAAATTTTAATATTTTATTCTTTCAAAATTATCTACTAATAACGGTATACAAATTTTTTAAATGAATAAGATTCTTCGTGGATTAACGATTATAAAACAAATTCCCCTAAGTAAATTAAAACACCGCCAATTTTTTTTATGTTCAAGAACATAGCTTATACTAATAAGAATACAATTTCAGCTTGGAATAATAGGGTATCTAATCATAGTTTTTTATCCAAATTCTTCAAGTTTAACATATAATTTAAAACAGATTTCGATAAAACTTTCAACAATTTTACCATCTAAAAACTTCAACTAAACCTATAACTCAATTCTACTGCTATTCCCAAACCAAAAAAAGTTTACTAACCTCCTTAGTTTAACCGCGGCTGCTGGCACAAATTTTAACCAAGATTTTATTAAATTACCAAATCTAAGTTTCCTTTATAAACTAATCCTTTATATTGAAAAATATATATATATTTTTTTTTTAACTTTCCTCGCTAAACTTCCATATATCTTTTAATCCAAGCGTAAATCTAATAAGCAAAAATCAAACTTTTAAGTCTTTTATTTAAAAAAAAATTCTAATAAATTAAATCTTTTATAATTTTATTTTCTCTTCTAAACTTTTTTTCTTCAATTATTTACTATACCTAAGTCTTTTCTTAATATACATAAAAAATAATTTGACAAAAACCTAAAAAAAAAATAAAAAAAAATAATTAGACCTTATAAGAATATCTTTCTTCAAATAATATATAATATAAAAAATACAATAATAAAATGGTTATCTCTGACTTAAAAAGCAAAAACATTCGAGGGTTAAAATTTTATACCGAACGATTCAAAAATTTTACAAACGTACCCACACGACCTTTAAGGGACAATATTTATGAATGCTAAAGACTCCACATTCACTCTCGACGGTGAAGAGTCTTCAGCTATTCATAAATAATTCTTCTATAATGAGCTACCTCATTTATAATACTGTTAATGTTTGTATAATATACTCTTTTTTTATAAAATTAACTTATTAAAAAAATTTCTTTGTATATATTAGTACTCATGCATCCACCTAAAGCTCCCCCTTTAGGCTCTTTTTTTTTTACATTGAATTTTAATTTTAAATTTATTTATTTCTGTCTTCTAGTTTTTGTTTTTACCCCAATACATTTTTTTTATTTAAATAATAAGCCAAAGATTTTAAGTTATTTAAACTAGCAATCTTCAAATTTGCCAAAACAAAGTTTTAATCTTTTAAATCTTAGTTTATATGTAAAGGATTTTCACCTAAACCTAAAAAATCAAATTTTTTTGTGCTTTACACCAACATATATTAAGTTTAGGTGAGCTATCACATTTCTAGATTTTCAATCTAACCTATTCTATTATACTACAAAACTAAAACTAATAAGAGGAATATTATTCCGTATCTAGATTTACAATCTACTGCTTTGAACTCGGCCATCTTATTTCGAAACGATGATTTTTTTCTACCAACCATAAAGACATTGGAACTTTATATTTTATCTTCGGAGCATGAGCAGGAATAGTTGGAACAGCTTTAAGACTAATCATTCGAGCTGAATTAGGTCAACCTGGAAGTTTAATTGGAGATGATCAAATCTATAATGTCCTAGTTACAGCACATGCTTTTGTTATAATTTTCTTTATAGTTATACCTATTATAATTGGTGGATTTGGAAATTGATTAGTCCCTCTAATATTATGAGCCCCTGATATAGCTTTCTCTCGTATAAATAATATAAGATTTTGATTACTTCCACCATCTCTCACACTTCTTTTAATAAGAGGAATAGTTGAAAGAGGTGTTGGAACAGGATGAACTGTCTATCCTCCTTTTTCTGCCAGAATCGCTCATGCAGGAGCTTCTGTTGATATAGGAATTTTCTCTCTTCATCTTGCAGGTGTATCTTCAATTCTAGGTGCAGTAAATTTTATAACAACAGTAATTAATATACGACCTAAAGGAGTTACAATAGACCGTATACCACTTTTTGTCTGAGCTGTTTTTATTACAGCTATTCTTTTACTCCTCTCTTTACCTGTTTTAGCTGGAGCAATCACCATGCTTTTAACAGACCGAAATCTCAATACCTCATTTTTTGACCCAGCAGGAGGTGGAGACCCAGTCTTTTATCAACATTTATTTTGATTCTTTGGTCATCCTGAAGTTTACATTTTAATTCTACCGGCTTTTGGAATAATTTCTCACATTGTTAGTCAAGAATCAGGAAAAAAAGAATCATTTGGGACCTTAGGAATAATTTATGCAATACTGGCTATTGGGATTTTAGGATTTATTGTTTGAGCTCATCATATATTCACTGTTGGTATAGATGTTGATACCAGAGCTTATTTCACTTCCGCAACAATAATTATTGCTATTCCCACAGGAATTAAAATTTTTAGATGATTAGGAACTCTTCAAGGTAATCAAATAGTTTACAGACCTTCTATAATATGACCCTTGGGTTTTCTTTTTCTTTTTACTGTTGGAGGTCTTACAGGAGTAGTTTTAGCAAACTCTTCAATTGACACCGTTCTCCATGATACATATTATGTAGTAGCTCATTTTCACTATGTTTTATCAATAGGTGCAGTATTTGGAATTTTCGCCGGTATTGCCCACTGATTCCCTCTATTTACAGGTCTTTCTGTTAACCCCAAATGATTAAGAAATCACTTTTCAACAATATTCCTCGGAGTAAATTTAACTTTCTTTCCACAACACTTTTTAGGACTGAATGGTATACCACGACGATATTCCGATTATCCAGACGCTTACACAACATGAAATGTCTTATCATCAGTAGGATCAATTATTTCTCTATGTGCAACAATTGCCTTTGCATTTATTATTTGAGAGGCACTATCTTCACAACGACCTATATTATTTTCATTATTTCAACCTTCCTCTATTGAATGAAAACATCCTTATCCACCAGCTGATCATAGATTTATAGAAATTCCTTTAATTTCAAATTTCTAAAATGGCAGACTTAATGCCCAAGATTTAAGCTCTTGTAATGAAGAATTTTCTTCTTTTAGAAAATAATGGCAACATGAAGTTTTCTAGGATTTCAAGACAGTGCATCCCCTCTAATAGAACAACTTATTTTTTGTTCATAATCACTCTATAGTAGTGTTAACTTCAATTACAACAATTGTAGGATATATAATAATTTCACTTCTACCAAATTCTTTTACTAACCGCTTTCTTTTAGAAAACCAAAGAATTGAAATTTTATGAACCATTATCCCGGCTGTAATTTTAGTTTTTATTGCCCCTCCCTCTCTTCGTTTACTTTATCTTCGAGATAAAATTAACAATCCAAATATTACATTAAAAACAATTGGTCATCAATGATATTGATCTTACGAATATTCTGATTTCTGCCAAGTGGAATTTGATTCATATATAATTCAATCGACCGACTTAGAAAATTCTTCATTCCGGCTAATTGACGTCGACAATCGAGCTGTTCTTCCAATAAACACTCAAGTACGAATCCTTATTAGTTCTGCAGATGTAATTCATTCTTGAACTGTACCTGCTTTAGGCGTTAAACCTGATGCAATCCCAGGTCGTTTAAATCAGATAAGATTCTTGATTAATCGCCCTGGGTTATTTTATGGCCAATGTTCAGAGATTTGTGGCGCAAACCATAGATTTATACCAATTGTTATTGAAAGAGTTTCATTAGACTATTTTTTTAAATGAATTTATTCTCAAGAATACACCCGATGACTGAATTTTAAGTGTAGGTCTTTTAAACCTAATATAGTATAGATACTTCAGGTGACATCTTTTTAGTATAATGTATATTTGACTTCCAATCAAAAGGACTAATTTTTTTAGAAGAGATAATTTTAGTTTTACTATCAGTTATAAGTTTAACATTTTTAATTAGATTTGTAGTTATAATTTTAACTTCAGTTTTAGCTAAAACAAAACAATTTTTGATCGAGAAAAAAATTCACCTTATGAGTGTGGATTTGATCCTAAAAGATCAGCACAGCTTCCTTTTTCTTTACGATTTTTTTTTTATTGCAGTTATTTTCTTAATTATTGATGTTGAAATTACTCTAATTTTCCCAGTTGCTTTTATTATCCAATTAACTAATATTTTTAGTTGATTCTTAACCACAATTATCTTTTTGTTCATTCTTCTATTTGGATTATATTATGAATGGAACCAAGGAGCTCTAGAATGATCTTAAAACTATAGTTTATAAAAAAATTATTATTTGCATTCATAAGATATTCTTCTGAATTAGTTTTGATTTAGGTAAAGTGCCTGAAATAAAAAGGATTACATTGATAGTGTAAATAATGCAATATTTGCCTTTACCTAAAAAGATAAGCTAAACTAAGCTAATGGGCTCATACCCCGTTTATGAGAATATTTCTCTCTTTTTAATTTATCATTCTTATTTTAATTTATTGTTTTTATCTACTTTAATTTTCGGATCATTCTTATCAATTTCTTCTAGTTTTTGGTTTTCAGTGTGATCAGGTCTTGAACTGAATTTAATTTCTTTTATTCCACTAATTATCTAAAAAAAAAGAAAATATTCTTCTGAAGCCGCACTTAAATATTTTCTTATTCAAGCTCTTGCCTCTTCAATAATTATTCAGCCATTTTATATGTATTCGGGTTTGTATAATAGTAGCGTTTAACGTACTTCTTACGGGTATCTTGAAAAACAGGGTATTCAAATAAGCAATTAAATTCATCTGCCACTTCATTCATACCGCACAAAGTACATATCCAGTCTTCTATTATTGTGTTATCATATCTGTCTAACAATTGGCAATTTGTGATTAGCACATTTAGATTTACACATTGCCCTAACATATTTACATGGTTAATTCAGCCAATAACATTGTAGTCCCTTGTCCTTCACCATAATTCTGTAATATATACACACTGCATTATTGTGAGTTTCTTCCCTCCATACCCCCCCAACTGGAACCGCCTTCTCGTGGTGGTGAGGGGGGGGGGGGGCTTGCGTGTCTCTGAGACCTGGCGAGCTAGACTAGAGGGGGCTCCGGCTCCTGCTCTGCCCCGATTTCGGGGAGAGAGGGCATCTCATGCTAGTAAGGTCGCCAGTGAGAGACCAGACTACTGTAAATGGTTCCCATGCAATAGGCTGCCATTACGGGCCAACAGCGCTGCCCTCCAGAGGGACCGCCCTCTAGGGACAGTCCTATGTTGTTTGGTTGGGTGTCTGGGCCGGGAGATGTTGGGGAAGGGGGTCTCAGCACCGTCGTGGGCAAACTTTCGAGCCATTGGGGCTGCTTTTTAAAACGAGTTGCCCTCTGGGGGAAGAGGTATCCCGCCCACGGCTACCAGCGCTCGGTCCCCTCATCTGCCCGGTATGTAGTAGCTCTTGGCTCCTGGGGCCATTTTAATAATAACAATGTCCTATGAATAACGAAAAAACTAATTCTTTTCCTCGAGCGGTGGTCGACCAGGCCCTCGAGACGTCACTCTCTGGTCGTGGTGGTATGCAGAAGTCTGCAAATAAGAGTAGACCCAGCAGGTCGGGTGTTGTGTCAACGAACCGTGTTAGCGGCTTGGACACGTTAATGTTAACGAATGTACTTGCATCCCTTTCCTATGGCGCTATCCTCTCCATTTTTAAGTGTTTTGAAGTGGTTCTTTGTATCCGAATCACTTATGACAGTGACTGTAGGTCTAATCGGTGCTATATTACTTTCAATACAAATGTTGCTGCCAAAGCAGCTTTTGAGGTAAAAGATTCTCTGATTGTGGGGGATACTCACTGCAAAGTTCAGATGATGCGGTCCACCAATGTAGTTGACAGTGACAATGACTACTGACATAACATCTTTGATGACTCTGTAGAGCATGTCCATAAGGAACGTTGGGTTCCTATACCCTTTTGGTTTGTGGCTTACTACAGGGAGGGACGTGGTAACCTTATCCATGCTTCGCGGTATCTAGTAAAAGAAATTGGATTACTACCAATGGGCCACATAAAGAAATATGGTAAGGGCGATTTATTCTGAGTCAAAGATCTTTCACAGGCCATGATGCTCCTCAATCTCCCCTGTCCTTCTGATAGCATGTTTGAATCTATCAAACCATATTAAACATTTAATTATATCATGGGGCGTAAATATAATGATGACCAGTATGAATTCTCAGAAGAGGACATTCTCACTATGTGCCCAGACAGTGTCCAACGAGTAACAAAGATGAAAGGCAGTAAAAATATGATCATCCTCACTTTCTATGGCTCGTATATCCCAGATTGCGTTAACATTAACCCCACCTCTTTTGAGGTGAAGCCTTTTGTTGAGCATCCCTTACAGTGTTTCTGTTGTTATGAGTTTGGTCATAGGAGGAGGAACTGCAACAACCGTTCCCGGTGTGGTAATTGTTCTTCTCTTGACTCACATCTTACTTCTGAGTGTCGATCAGAGAGTTACTGCTTTTACTGCAGGGATGCTCACCCCCTCTGCTCCTTGAGCAGGATATCCTCCACTTGGCTAACACCCAATTAATCAGCTATGGTAGTGCCAGACGGCAACTCAACTTCAGGTAACAGAAGGATGGTGGTGTGAAGACATTTGCCTCCTCCCTTCGCCCTAAATCGGTTGCAGCACCCTCTCAATTCTCTCAAGAGCTTCTCTGTCTTGGAAACTTTATCAGACACTCATTCTGGTGACCCTTCAACTGATGACAATTCTCAGACTTTAGTTAATGGTGTCCATGTGGTAGAGGGTCACGCTGCCACACGCTCTCCAAAAACGAAACTTAAGTTAGCTAAACTGCTACAGAGACACCGTGGCTCCTCTGAGGCACTTGGCTCCATAGATGTTCCTCCTTGCAAGGCAACCATCTCTGTGGACTCATCCATAGTTTCCTCTCAATTTCACCAGAAGCGTTCTCGTGGCTCTGCTGAATCTCTTGATTCAACAGATGTTTCCCCTCGCAAGCTTCCCTCGGGATCATCAGTGGGGCATGAAGTGAATGCGGATGCTTCAGATGTTGTAACTTCAAAGATTCAGTTTCTCTTCCGCTTGAGCAGCGGAGTGATTCTTTCACCAGTATTATGGATGTTGATGTATCTGCTTGTGTCAGTGATACCACTGATGCACAGGACAATACCAATGTAATTGTCTCAAAGAATATCCCTGCTCATATACCTTCAGAGACTCGTCTACGGGTCCCAATTACTGCCCCAAGTACTCCTCCTTGGGTTCGCTCTTCTTCTAGTGGCCCAGGATTAGACAAAACTTATCGTTTGAGTAAACCCTTAGGTCAAGGTGGTAGTGGGAAGTACCTCCGTGAGGCTTCCCAAATATCAGTACTAAAGTAACAGTGTTCAAGGTCCTTCAGTGAAATTGCCGTGGCTTGAGTGCTTCTTGGGAGGAACTGTGCGTTCTTTTCTCTAGCTTCTCTCCTGCATGTGTTTCTCTGCATGAGACAATGCTTGGGGACTACATTCCTGCCAGTCCTCCTGCATACTCTGCATTTTATTCCAATTCATTTGAAGGGCAGGGCCACCATGGTGGCTCTGCCATCCTAGTTCGGCATGTTCCATGCACGAGCCTGGAGCTTGACACTCCGCTCCAGGCTGTCGCAGTTAAGGTTTTTATGGGCCGCCCGTACACTGTGTGCAGTCTATACCTTCCTCCCAGTGTTACAGTTGAGAGGGGTGATCTCAACCGTCTTGTACGGGACCTTCCCTCTCCCTTTATTTTATTGGGTGATTTTAATGGTCGTCATCCTCTGTGGGATGACAGTTCGGTCAACCCCAGAGGTGTTTTATTGGCTTCTTTTATTGAGGAAGAGGGATTAGGGGTTTTAAATACGGGAGATGTGACACATTTTACTTGGAGTGTGTTGCCTGATTTATATGGTAGTGATCATTTTCCTATACTTTTAGAAGGTAACAGGTACGAGCCACAGTCTCGTCTTCCCACGTGAAAATTAGAGAAGGCTGACTGGCAGTTTTTTAGAGAGTTAACTTCTTCGGTCTCTTCTGTAGCCAATTTTGGTAGCTCTGACGAGGCTGTAACATATTTCACTAATATGCTTCACTCTGCTGCTCTCAATTCTATCCCTAGAACTTCTGGCTACTTTCCCAAACGTCCTGTCCCTTGGTGGTCACCAGTCTGTACCACTGCTGTGCGGAGAAGCACGCTACTTTTTCTCACCTTCGTCGCAATCGCGGGGACCCAACAGTTTTAGAGGACTTCCGAGGGGCGAGGGCAAGGGCTAGATAAGTTTTAAAAGAGGCACAACGTGCATCTTGGAGGGCCTATGTATCTTCAATCAATACTAAAATCCTACTCATCCAAGTGTTCAGGAGAGTCCGCAAGATGGCGGTGAAGTTTTCTCCTGGTTCTCCACCTGTACTTAAGGTCAATGGAATTAAGATCATGGATGGTTTGACAGTGGCCAATACCATGGCAGAGGCTTTTGCTAGAGTCTACAGCCGTGACTATCGACCTCTGGCTGTCAGGCATGAGTTGAGAGCCGAGGAGAACACTATCCTGGATTTCTCGGGGAACGACAATGAAAGTTATAACTATATATTAACCCTAAGAGACATGCACTCTGCTCTCTCTCTCTCTTCTCGACACTTCTCCTGGGCCAGACAACATCCCATATGCAATTTTGCGACACTTGGGTGAGGGAGCGATCTCATTTCTTTTAGCTTTATAGAACAGAATCTTGCTGGCGGGTGTCTTCCCTTCTGGGTGGAGGGTTGCTACCATCCTTCCTTTCCCCAAGCCGGGCAAGGACTCTAGTGTTGCCCTCAATTACCGACCAATTGCCTTGGCCTCCTGTTTCTGTAAACTATTTGAGAAGATGGTGAATGTCAGACTGGTAGACTTCCTCGAACAGGGTCTTTTTCTGTCTCCATCCCAGTCTGGCTTTCGTAAACACCGTTCCACTACAGATGATCTGGTCCGGTTGGAAGCTGCTACATGTGAGGCTTTTGCACATCAACACCTTGTTTGTGTATTCTTTGATTTAGAGAAAGCATATGACACTACATGGTAATATGGCATCCTGCAACAACTCCATGTATATGGCCTGTGGGGTCACCTTCCACGCTTTCTTAAGGAGTTTCTCAGAGGTCGCAGTTTTTCTGTGAGGGTTGGTACAGCCCTCTCAGCATCTGTTGCACAGGAGGATGGCATCCCCAAGGGAAGCGTCCTCAGTGTCACATTGTTTGCAGTAGCAATTATTGCCATTGCCTCATCCCTTCCAGACGGTATAGCCAACTTGATGTATGCTGACGACCTGGCAGTCTGGTTTGCTGCTTCCCGTATTTCAGTAGTGGAGCGGCACATGCAGCTTGCCCTCGACAGGGTGTCACGTTGGGCTGGTTCTCATGGGTTTCGATATTCTCCTGCCAAAACAGTTGCTATGCACTTCTGCCGCATCCGAGGTGTCCACCCTAATCCGGACTTATTCATGTATGGTCATCGGATTAGTTTTGTCGAGGAGACTCGCTTTTTGGGTCTCCGTTTTGACAAACTTTTGACTTGGGTTTCCCACTTATGTTCACTTAAGGTCTCTTGCCTCAAGGCTTTTAACCTGTTGAGGGTCCTGGGCCATACCTCCTGGGGGGCTGATCGGGCCACCCTCCTCCACCTATACCACGTTCTTATTAGGTCAAAACTCGACTATGGATGTGAGGTGTACTCCTCTGCCACGGATGCCTGTCTCAGAGTCTTAGACCCTGTTCATCATGCTGGCATATGTCTGGCGACCGGGGCATTCAGGTCGTCCCCAATCCCAAGTCTCCTGGTGGACGCTGATGAGCCACCTCTTAATCTCCATTGCCAGTCCTTTATGGTTCGTTGTTAGCATTGATTACATCGACTTCCTGACTCCCTCCCCTGCTTGGCGGTGTCATCCGATATCATGTCTCAGTACTACCTTGCGCATTCTCGCACACCATGGCCCTTTGGCTTCCGGGTCAGGAAGGCTATGGAGGAGATGGGCATTGATGACTACCCGATTTGTCCTGTGCGGGTCCCCAGGGTGGCTCCATGACTTTTTCCAGAAGTTTTCCCCTGCACCTGCTTTTCAGACAAGAAGGAATCTCTTCTTCCTCCAGTGGCTCGTTCCCTCTTTTTAGAACATGCCTTCACTCACAGGGAGCCCCTCCCTGTGTACACTGATGGCTCAAAGTCTGATGCTGGAGTTGGTTTTGGAGTTGTCTTTCCTGACTTTTGCAGAGGCGGCAGGCTCCCTTCTGTCATGTCAATTTTTACTGCTGAGCTCTCGGCCATTTTATATGCCCTCCAAGTGAATTTTACTCTCCCTCAGCCTTCTTTTACTATTTCTAGCGATTCCTGTAGTGCCTTGCAGGCCTTGTGCAATTTTAACTCTTCCCATCCCCTGGTGTTGGCCATTCTCAAGTGGCTTGTCCTCCTGAGTCGTCTTGGCTGCAAAATCACATTTTGTTGGGTCCCGGCTCATGTGGGCGTCGGTGGAAATGAGATGAGCTGACGCCCTGGCTAAGGCTGCGGTCTCCAATTCTCGGCCTCCTGCCAGGCATCATCCCGTTCCTGCAGTAGACCTTCGACCCTACATAGATACTGCCGAGGGAAGATTCAGCTACCGTAATAGAGTCTATGTCTTTCATGGGCACTGCCTCCATGAAACCAGTAGCAAAGTCAATCAGTGTAAGGATATATCTATGCTTGTCTGATGAAGGGGGAGTCAATGGACCAACAATATCAATTGCTACCCTTGTGAATGGCTCAGTAATGATCGGCTTCTGCCTCATAGGAACGGGCAGTACCTTACCTTTAGAAGACATCCTCTGGCACTTGTCACAAGATCGACAGATCTCACGTATGTCAGCCCCCATGTTAGGCCAATAAAACTGCTCCTTAACTCTCATATCTGTCGTGCGATGTGAAAAGTGACCAGCAAGGGGGCTCTCATGGGCAACAGACATTATAATCTGCCTACAATCTGAAGGAACAATTTGTGAGATCCTACCTATCTTTTCCTTCTACTTCCCCTTATATAAGGGGAAGAGTGAGACCTGCTTCATGAAGACGAGTAAAGAGTTCACGAAGACGAGTCATGTGTTCTTGCCAAGTTGTTCCAACGACGACCACATCGTCCATGTACGCCCTGGCGCTTTCCAGTTCATGAGTTACGATGTTCATTTATCTCTGAAATGTTTCAGGTGCATTTTTCATTCCGAAGGGCATCACTCTGTAACGGTAGAGACCATCTGGCGTTACAAAAGAAGAAATATTATTAGTTCTGTCAATCAGTCTAACCTGATAATACCCTTTTAGTAGATCAACCTTGGTGATGTATTTTGCAGACCCAACGCTATCAATGACGTCGTCCAAATAAGGCAGGGGAAAGGAATCTGTTTAGGTTACAGCATTGACTAGTCTGTAGTCTGTACAGAACCTGGAACTGCCGTCAGGTTTAGGAACGAGTAAGCAGGGGGATGCCCAGCTACCGTCACTTGGTTCAGCTAGTCCACTCTGCAGCAACAACTTCACCTCTTCTTTCATAACTTTCCTTTTACCTGGACTTACTTGATAGGGAGTTTGCTTGATGGGGCGTGTATTCTCGAACAAGACCACATCGTGTTTGATTAGGTTACATGGACCTGGCAAATCTTTACACACACCTTTAAATTCCTCTAACAGATCCCTCACATCCTCCTCTTCTTCATGGGTCAAGTACTGTAGTTTAGGAGACAAGTTAGTAAGAATATCATAGTTCTTTAACACTTAACGCCCTCAAAGTCCTTTTTGTCAACTACTTTAGTAACAGCGACAGTACCTCTTGAATAATAACTTTTTATATTATTTCTGTGCACCAATCTCTGACTTTTCCGACGATCTGGAGTTCCTACAATGTAATTTATATAACTATTCTTCTCTTTAATGGCATATGGTCCAAACAATTTGGATGTTAATGGATTCTGATGTATGGGAAGAAAAACTAGTACTAAATCTCCCACTTCGAAGCTTCGTACTCTTGCTTTTCTATCTTACTTTGTTTTCATTTCTGCCTGAGCTACTTCAAGATTTTTCCTCGCTAGTTCTCCAACCACTTATAACCTCTCCTTGAACTGCTTGGCATACTTTAATAATGGCTTAGACTGATCGTTTGATACAAGGCTTTCTTTTAACAGTTTGAGCGGTCCTCTAACTTCATGGCCATATATAAGCTCAAAAGGGCTGAATCCCAGAGAAGACTGTTTACTACTTCTGATTGCAAACAACAGAAGATGGACATTATCATCCCAGTCTTTATTAGTCTCTGTGCAGTATTTACGTAACATTGCTTTGAACGTTTGATGAAATCTTTCTAAAGCTCCTTGGGATTCAGGATGGTACGATCTAGCTAAAACTGTTTAATTCCCAACTCACGCATTACCTGCCGAAACACTCTTGAGGTAAAGTTTGAGCCCTGATCTGACTGTACACTATGTGGAATATCATACTGAGTGAAGAACCTAGTTAGGGCTTTTGCAATAACTTTGGAAGTATTTTTAAGTAATGGAACTGCTTCAGGGTAACGCGTAGTTGCACACACTATAGTTAACATGTACACCCACCTACAAATGCGCTGTCGCCTCATCCGCAGTCATGAACCACACAAACTTCACAATTGGAAAATGTTGTTGTGTATGGTGTTTCGATTCACGAGTCGTTAAACCCCAAACTTCAAGAACCGTTTGGTGAGGCGATAGTCCTACACACATTATTATAATATGACTGAAAGGTTCTGGCACTACTGGGATTGGCTGCAAGGGTACTGGTGGGATAGTTTGATTGGTTATCCTGCCAACTGGCAAGTGTGGCATGAACGACAATTATCAGCAATTTTTTTTTTCTTCATTTTTAGCCAAAAGAAATACTGCAGTACTTTATCGTAAGTCTTATTCACTCCTAAATATCCGCTTAGATTATCATGGCCTAACTAAGAACATGTTGCTTGTATACAGAGGGCAAAACTATCTTATGAACCTCGGCCCAAGCTGCATCAGCTGGTACATTCTTAGGCACATATTTCCTCATTAGTACTCCTTTCTTAACGATTAAACATGGAGAATCTTGAACATCACTTCCCACTATCACCTTGTCAATATATTTAGTTAATGTAGGGTCGGACTTTTGATTTAGAACGAGATTTTCCATTGTAATAGGCATCTCCTCTATAACTTGTGTGTCATGAATTTTACTAGAAGGGTTATGAACAGATACAGGGTTGTCAAATAGGGCACTCAAATCCAACACCTCTGACCCACTGCCTTCATCATTCGGTCTAGAACTAGCCATGCTACGCGTGACTGCACAACACGAGAACAAATCCGGAAACTCTACTTCGAGAGAGTCCGTAGGGTTGTCAGAACAGGGCGTAACCGTGCTAATAGGGTCAGGCACCACTAAGTCCCCAACTAAATCGTTTCAAAAAAGGAAGTTCACTCCTTCTACAGGCAAGGAATCCTTAACCCCGACAGTAGCATACCGAGTAACTAGATCTGAACTTAAGTATACAGTGGCCAATGGAATACTAATATTCCCAGAAACTCCCTCAATAAGTACATGCTCTGCAGTATAACGATCTGTAATGTTTGGTACAGCACTTTTCACTAAAATATTCTGAGCAGCACCAGTATCTCTTAACACACACACAGAATATACATCTTTGCTATCCTCGTGTGTACTAATTAGTCCACTAGAAAGGAAAGGGGAAAAACCCTTATTCTGAACTGCATTACTCACGCTTATAACTGAATTACAGTCAACATTGACCCTGGCTTCAACGAGCAAGGATGCTCCTTTTCCTGTGTTCTTCTTAAGCAACTTAAGGACAGTTTGCAATAACATGGTTTGGTTGTTTACAATAATATCAAGTAAATGGCTTGTCACCCCGGAAAACTTTATTTTGAGCAACAGGTTTCGAAATATCCTTGGCCTCACAATACGGCTTAGCCGTAACAGATTTATCACCAACACAATAACACTAGTGGAAGATATAATTATAACAAACACCTATTACCAAGACTAAAACAAAGCATTGACTGAATCAGGCGAAGAAGAAGAAGAAGATTTAGGGCTTTATGCCTATAGACTCATGGTATTGGTCATTAAGGCAGTCAGTTTTGTTATATCAACATATTTTCCCCCACTGACCCGGGACTCGAACCTGGGACTTCTCGCGTGCTGGACGTGTGCGCTAACCATTACACCATCAGCACCCCCAACTCAGGCGAGGTTGCCACTCTCCTTTTATACTGTGATATGAACTCTAGAATAGAGTTGAGCCGTGTCATCGAACCGGATATGAACTACACTAATACATTAATGGTACAAATAAAACACAAACAAGAACCCGAACTAGTGAAAGGTGCTTCATCACACTATCCACCCTATATCATAGTTTTAATTGTCGGAGGGTTTGCACTGTAACTTTGTATTTTTAAATAATTAATACTTACCATAACATACGATATGTATAATATGGTAATGGGGATAAACAAGGGGATGACGGGGGCGGCAAAGGAAAAGAGATGTGGGAGGAGAGAATAGGGGTGAAATGACTGGGAGGGAGGTAGATAGGGACGGACTGGGTAAGGGATGGGGGAGGAGAGAATGATTGGGGGGCAGGGCGAGGGAAGGGTTTATGCCAGGAAAAGAAAGAGGGAATGCAATATTTTCTTTGAGACAGACAATGGAGAAGTACAGAAGAAAGCAGAAAGAGCTACACTTGGTGTTCATTAATCTGGAGAAAGTGTATGATCGGGTTTCAAGGCAGGAAATTTGGAGATGTATGGGGGTGAAAAAAGTTCCTGAGATGTATGTAATTGTTCTGCAAGATACAGTATGTATGCAGGAGCAACGGCTCGAGTAAGAAACATTGTTCGAAGGACGGAAGAGTTTGGAGTGAGGGTTGGTCTACAGACTCTACATCACTGGTCGGTTCTCAGCCCTTACAATTCCAATCTCATGATGGATATAGTGACAGCAGATATTAGAGAGGGCGTTACTTGTATTGGAAAGAAGGAGTCGAGCCCTGGAAGATAGAGGCATGAGGACTTAAGACATAGCATCTATGTGTGGGAAGTGATGGGAGGCAGAGCAGCGAGAAGACAGGATGGATGCAAAAAATATCAAGAGGGTGCAGAGTTTCAAATACCTGTGTAGCGGCCACATGTGTGGCCACTCTATGTACCACACACATATGGTCACTCCTGTATCTCTAGGTATACCACTCCTAGATCCCTGGTCTATTCTTAGCCAGCCAGGTACATTAATCCCCGACCCAGATAGACCTAAGCCGCCCTTGGGACCACGCCTACCTTCAGCCAAACTGCTGTAAGTCCCCAGGGGACAACAGCTGCTGCCTCCACTCTCTGGTTCGGACCAGATATAAGGGCAAGCCCTGCGGGGTCACTAACTCACTCCAGCTGGAGCACTGGAAAAGCAAGGTTCCTGTCTGCCGCCACATCACCTAGCTGCCCCAAGTCTATCTGTGTTCCCGTTCTGATCACACGGTCAACCTCCTACCTCCAGCCATCTCTCCTGCAGCGACTATGGCTCTCCTACAGCACGGCATAGCACGGCACGGCACGCCAGCATACTACTATATTCTGTGTGACCTTTGTGTACTACCAATAAACTGTATTGTGTATCCTTGAGTCTGTTCACCCCGGGTAATGATGCAAGGTCTCCTAGACGTTTCAATTGGTGACCCCGGTACAGTTCTATTACACTAAACGCAGTGGTATACCTTCCACGTAAGACTCGACACTCGTCAAAGCAACTCCAGCACTCTACTCTCCAAACCACGTGTTGCTCCTGGACTGCTCTCCAAGCTACGCAACTCCAACACTCCACAACATTTGTTGCCCCTGGACCACTCTTCAAGCTACACAGCTCCACCACTCCACTCTCCAAGCCACGTATTGCCCCTGTACCACTCTTCAAGCTACACAGCTCCACAACTCCACTCTTTAAGCCACGTGTTCCCGCTGGACCTCCCTCCAAGCCACGCAACTCTACCACTCCACTCTCCATCCCACGTGGACCACTCTCCAGCTCCACATCATGCTCTCTACCGCGCCACTCTCCACACCTTGTGTTGCTCCAACGCTCCACCCCACGACATCGCCAGTGATACACCACCACTCCACTCTCCACTCCACGCCTGTCACGTGTACTGTATGTCTAGAGTTGGTTCTTAATTTTCCCCAACATCAAGTGATTCACATTTTAAATTCACAATGACCAAGTGAACATACGCAATACATAGTAATTTTGTAATTTAATAAACTAACATAATATAAACAAGTGATACTCTGAACCATTCCACCAATATATCCAGCCAATTCAATCCCAAGAATACACAGGGTAGATATATAACTAAAGTGGATGCCTATATGTATAAATATTACAAGACTTTAATTCAAGAAAGAGTAAATAATCTCTAATTTCAGTACTAATAAAATTAACAATAATAACCTCAATAATATCAGCTTACGGTTCTGGTGGTTACGGGAGCAGGCATGGGAAGTCCTGTCCCTCTCAAGCCTTCACACCAAAGTTACTATACCCATACTTCTGTATACACATACAATGAATTATTCCTTTATAAAGCAAGTAATTAAATCACTTGGTGCAGCTCAGTAGCTAGCATTGACTGGGATGCCGGAACACCTTCCCAGCCAGCTCCAGTATAACACCCGCACCGTTCACCGACTAGAAACCTTCTGCCCCCCACTGGCAAACCAGGTCAAAAGTAAACTTCCCTCAACCAGGTGAACTTTCTGGACACAGCCAGTTGGTTTGCTCATTTAAGTTTCGAACCCCCTTAAAATTAAACAAACCCCAAAACTGGTTGAATGCTAGTTCACGATTATATTCGTGACAACGCCTCTACGCCACCCACGACGTCGCCTCTAGTACACGAGGTATTTTTGTACACAAACAATGTACACTATTCCCTCCTTGTGATTTATTTTGTACTCTATGTCCCCAGTGTACTTCCCCCTCCACCACTCTTAATGTAACGTCCCCCATTTCACTTCCTTTTCCACCCACGTCTCCTTTCGACTTACCCCTACTTACCTCATTTCTCTCCTCCATCTTTCGCGCCCTCCACGTGTCCCCACACACACCCCACACCATACCACCATGTATATCCCCACCTCCTCCACACCCACGCATGCATTCTGGGAATGCGAGTAACTGCGTATCAAGGCTGACCTCAGGAAGGCGATGGAGCCACAACAAGGACCCTCGGGTACTGCATCTCGAAGCCGGGAGGTCGAGTTATACGCCCTCGAGGTTGACCGCAGGTTAGCGGAGATGGAACGACGTAAATCCTCGTGCACTTCCCCTCCCCTTCAAACCACACCAACACAACCACATCACGCTGCCACACCCCTTCCACATGCGCAGCCTACACCTCGCCTATCTCCACCATATATATAATTTCATACCAACAGACACACACCTACCCTATCCCTATACCAGCCTCATCCAACTCCTTCGTACACCCTTTCACCCCAGCCCCTCTCACTTTCCCCTACCAACCCAACCTCCTTCACCTACTCCCTCACTTTCCCCTACCCACATCTCGCCTGACACCATTCCTATCCCTACCCCCTACCGGTTCACGGACAGCATCAACCAGCAAACAAGTGTGGCTTCAATGTGGCACCTCATCCGTCGGGTTGTTAAAAAGACGCCGGCCACTGCTCGTCATCACACTCCCGCCGACTATGCCCAACAACTTGTCGGTGCCTGGTCAGGACAATCTACCCCAGCCAGTCTACCCATCCACATACAAGATGCAATCGCTTCCTGTGCTGCTGTCCATCAGCTACGTCTAATGTCTGCTCTGTTGCAAGATGATGACGATGATGCAGAGGAGATAACTGAGGAGGAGTTGCTCTCTCTCGGGGTAGAGCTTCTTCCCCTGGTGATGATGGTATTACTTATGCTGTGCTGCGCCTACTTCAACAAGTTCCTGGGAATCCTCTACTTCGACTGTACAATCTTTGTCTTTGTGATGGTTGTGTACTACGAGCCTGGACCAGCAGCACAATAATACCCATCCCTAAGCCCGGCACTGCGAAGTTCAGGCCTATTTACCTTACTTCCTGTTTTTGTAAGGTTATGGAGAGAATCTTACTCAATCGTCTCATGTACAGACTGCAGGATCGCCTTTCTCCATGGCTGTTTGGTTTCCTTCCCCAGCGGAGCACACACCACTGCCTAGTCGACCTGTACTCTCGCCTTTCCAGGGACAGTGTTGTGGCATTCATTGACCTTCGAAGTGCCTTCGATGTTGCTAATAGAGACGTCATTTTGGATCAACTGGTAGACTTTGGGATAAAGGGTAATCTATTACGGTGGATTCGGGGCTACCTGAGTAACAGGACCTCCCGTGTGTTTTTCAGTGGTGTGCTTAGTCCTTTGTGCAGTTTTCATCTTGGTACGCCTCAAGGGGGTGTTCTCAGCCCATTGTTATTTAATATTCTGATGCATCGGCTGCTCAATTCTCTCCCTGATATTTCTGGAGCTACAATTACGTGCTATGCTGATGATATCTGTGTTCATTCTACCTCACCAAGGGATCTCCAGCAGTTTCTTGACTCCTTCTCTGTGGCCTCCTCTCACTGTGGCATTATTGTCTCACCAGATAAGAGCATAATATTTACCTGCCGCCTTCCTCAAGCTCGGCCAGTGTTCACCATTGGAGGGACTGTCATTCCCATGTGTTCCCAGTACCGCTACCTGGGCTCACCAGTCAATATTTGGCCGATTGTCCCTGCCAGACCTCAAGACCATCCCATTGTCCAGGACATGTTGGGCCGTCTCCAGCGCCGACTTACACCACTTCAATGGCTCAGTAACAACTCCTCGAGCATCTCCATCCCAGTAGCCAGAACCATCTATATTGCTTTTATCCGTTCAGTTGTTGATTACCTCTCCCCTACTCTGATTCAACTTCCCAGGGCTACTCTTGAAGCTTTAGATAATTTTCAGAATAGAGCAATGAGAATAATTCTCGGTTGTCCAATGTCGACCAGGATAGTGAACATGCAGCGTGAGTTGCGTCTTCCCCCATTAGTAGAGAGAATGTATTGTAATGTTACTTGCTTCACTGTCAAGCGCCTCCATTTCCCACATCTTTCACCCCATTACTCTCAGTTAGTCAGGACTTCTCTTAGACCAAACTCCCCTGTCCCTCTCATACTGCTTGCTGGACGTACTCTTATAAGGTCTGTTCCCTCTATGCTCCGTAGTCTTAATATAGATATAATGGTTGCAGACGTCCCCCCAGGACCCCCTCCATGGATGCTACCAACACCTGATGTGAGCTTTACACCTACTTCCAAGTCGGAACTGCCTTCTCTACAACGGCAGTAGGCTCTGGAACACATAGAAACAGTGACGTCCTCCATCACAGATCCATACTGCCTCTACACTGATGGCTCAATGCAAGTGGATGGTACAGCAGGTTGTGCCGTTTTCTCACCTGACATGGAGTCACTTTCAGGGGGCTGGGTTGGCCGTCATCTCTGTAACCACTCAAGCTCAACATTGTGTGAACTGAATGCCATTCTGGATGTTGTTAGTCTTGTTTGTCAACCTCTCCAAACCTGCCCTTCATTCCCTCTCTATTGTTCAGCCCACACATTCTACTGTTATTCAGTAGATTTTATCGTTTTTGGCCTTATTGCGTCATCGTAACTTGACTGTCAAATTTTCATGAGTGCCATCCCATGTAGGTTTACGTCACAATGGTACAGTTGACAGACTCGCAAAGGAAGCCTGCCATCTGCCTCTTCGTGGTATTGGACGTCCTCTCTCGTTGACATGTTACCTTTCTAGAGTTCGCTCCGCCACTCTTCTCCCTGTACGGCGACGTAGGGATGCAGAGAGGCCCTTCAGCATCTCCATCACCCACTACGAATCTGTCTGCTGTCACAAATATTCCTACCGTTGTCGAGGCCTCATGGTTCGGAGGCACAATGTAGTCTCTGCTCGTTTGAGGCTTGGCTACCGGCCACCGTGGCAGGTTGCTGGGATGAAGGGTGAGCCTCCCTTCACTGAGTGTCGCTTGTGTCGAGACCCTCGTGTTAACACTATAGAGCACTATTGCCTGGCCTGCCCCACTGTCCGACACTTGCTGCCCAGGGGCCTGCCACTTGATGTGGTTTGTCGACACCTGCTGAACCATCAGATTCTGGAGGAACTTCTGGTACGCCACCCTCGTTTTGGTGGATTTAAGTAGGTCATAATGTAAATATTTGTTTGTATGCTTGTGCTTAATTCTGTTATGATTTCGTGATGTGTGTGTGTGTGGTTGTAGTTATTGGATTCTCATGAGTCTCGTCTACCCTCATGTATCGTTGTCTGCCTGTTGACTGACGCTACGGCGCAAATAATTAATAAAAAAAAAAAAAAACTGACGCAGATTCTTAACCTGAAGGTGAAAACTAACATTCCAGTGGGGCCAATTACCTGTAAGGGCGTCATTTTCCATGGGGATTTGGCCGCTCTGAATGAGGCAGACATCTTGGAGGGAATGAACTACCAAGTCGTTCTTAATGTACAAAGTATGACCAGGATGAGAGAGGACAAGAGAGAGAAATTTGGCTTATGTTTTATGACTTTTGCTTCAGCCCAGATTCCGGACACGGTTAAGATTGGTTACGAAATAGATCACATAAGACCATATGTTCAGAAACCGATGCGCTGTTTCTGTTGCCAGAAATTCGGACACACAGCATTGAGGTGCTTTAATAAAGATTCATTTACTTGTGGTTAATGTGCAGGAAATCACGAGACATCTTTGTAATCAGAGACAGTTTGCAAGTGTGCTAATTGTGGCGTCCCCCACAAGGCAAGTGCAGGTGACTGCGAGAGCCTTAAAGTGGAGACTAAGGCAATGACATTCATGAGGGCTCATGATGTCAGTTATGGTGAGGCAAAGAGGAAGGTGCAGGGATTAACCAAACTCCCACAGTTTCCTATGCTGCAGCTATGACTGGCACCACTGCTCCTGCTAATGCCACTATTGTCAACGTGACTATCCAGGCTAAGGATAAAGAAATTAAAGAATTAAAGGATACAGTAAGCAAATTAATGCTTCAAGTAGAAAATTTGACTAAGAAATTAGAAGAAATTGTTGAATCAACCCAACAAAATAAGCACAACAAAGCTGATGATACAGTATCAGCTTCAAAATCTCATGTTCTCGCTCAGGTGACTCCCATGAAGCCTGCATCCGGGAGTCGTCCGGTTCGTCGCGAGACGAGCCGTTCGAGGACTGCCTCTGTGGCTCGTGGAGAGGAACAGGCGATGGAGGCTACCGTCGCGAAACCCTCCCGAGGGAGGTCCCCGGGAAGTGTAGGGGAGGAAGAGGGTCTTCCCTCCCAGCACAAAAAGGTTCGAGCAGACGAACAAGTTCCCCCCCAAAAAAACATAAACAGCGATAATCTTCGCGCTAACCATAATCCAATGGAACTGTCGAAGTCTTAGGCCCGTACTTTTAAACCTTCTGCCTAGCCTGGCGATCGCCTGGCGAAGTTGCGCCAGGCGATCGAGTGAGTGAGGACGTCCTTACTATTAAAACCCAATATTCGCCAGCATTGGCGATCGCCAATGCTGGCGAACGAGAGTGTTCGCCAGGGTTAATTTTTCGGAATCTTGCGCATTTTCCGAAAACGCGCGGGAAGTCCCTGTTTGTTTACATCTGCTTCAGCCTTCAGAATATCGGTCGCCACGCTCACGCACTTCCAGCTCCTCAAACTCTAGTAATGGATCCATAATCTGTAAAATGCATGGAAACTACAACAAGCAGTCCATATTATTTTAGTATCATTTGGTGTGCGGCATAAAGGGTAGGTTAGTAGGTAGGCTATAGCCTATGCTGCTCACCTCACTCTATTAAAGCACCTTATTAAGCATGTAAGTCCTCTTCAATAAAACCAAAGTGTTGATACCATCATAAAAACACTAATTATAGCACTTATATACAGATAATTACGTCTAAACCTAAAAATAACGGCAACTAAAATTCGAGTAATAACTCACTTCGGTCGGGGGATTTAAAAATTTGCCGCGCCTAGAGCTGACACTACAGATGTCTTGAATTCCAACTAGCATCGTGAAGGTCTTCAGAAAGCAATAAAACTCGTTTATCACCGCCAAACAGCTCTATTCAAGAATTAATATATTTATGTGTTTTTTATTTCACGAAACTAAAATAATTATAGTGCACAATGGTTAAATTGAATTGAAAAAATGTTTGTTACTCATGGGAAAGGGAGGCCTCACTCGGACTTACGTTCGCCAGGCTATTCCATCGCCAACCCTGGCGATAAAGCGCCTGGTGATCACTCTCACTGTGTTTAATAGTACGAAATTGCTGATCTCCTGGCGTTCACCAATGCCAGCCCTGGCGAAAGGTTTTAAAAGTACGGCCCTTAGAGCTAGATTAAATTAACTTAAACTTTTGGCTTATTCTTACGCTGCCAATATTATTGCCCTTCAGGAAACTCATCTGAACGACCAAGTCGAAGACGAGGTTGTTCACCTTCGGAACTACAGGTTAATTAGGAGGGACCGTGGGGGGAGGGGTGGAGGTGGATTGGCAATCTACATCCGCCATAACCTACCTTTCACTGATGTACCCTGTAATTTTCCTCTGGAAAGTGTCGCTTGCAGAATAAAATTCGGTGACACCCACCTGACTATCTGTTCTGTCTACTGTCCTCCTGACACAGTAACTTATGATGATGTTTTTGATCTACAGGACAGTCTGCCCTGTAGAAAATTAATTGTAGGAGATTTTAATGCTCATCATGCGTTATGGAGTTCCCTGCAGGATGATTGAAAGGGGGAACAGATGGCTAGGCGAATCAGTGATTCCAATTTGGTTCTTCTGAACGACGGTAGTCCGACGAGAGTTGACGCTAATACTGGTAATTTTAGCGTTCTTGACCTATCTCTGGTCTCCCCCTCAATTGCAGCCTCTTGCCAGTGGCTACCCATTGATGACTCATTGGGAAGCGACCATTTTCCTATTTTGATTAAATTTAAAAGCGACACTATTAAAGAGCCTTCAGCACCTAAATTTTACGTAAGAAAAGCAGACTGGGTGTCCTTCACAAAGGGTGTCAATATTGAAATTGTTGGAGAAACCATTTATGATAAAGTAAATAATATTCAAGATAATATCCTCATAGCCGCAATGGCAACAATTCCTAAGACTTCGATAGATAGTGCAAAGTATAGATTTCTATGGTGGACGCGAAATTGCCGCAGGGTACTGTGTAAGAGGAATAGAGCCTACAGGCTTTTCAAAAATCACATTAGTGATGAGAACTTTCGCTAGGGCTCGTCGAACCATCAGACAAGCCAAACGAGACTCCTGGTGATGCTTTGTCTCTAGTATTAACAGTGAAACATCAATTTCCCAAGTCTAGTCCACTGTAAGAAAATTAAATAAGAAAACAATATCTAATAAAATTACTAACATCTCATTTAATAACATCAACTATGATGAACCTAAAAACATTGCTAACGCCCTCGCCAGGCAGTTCTCTTTTGCTAGCAGCTCTGAAAATTACCATCAGAGCTGCAGAATATTGACTTTGCCACAGGAAATGAATTAGATTACAACAGTGATCTAACAATGCAAGAGCTTGTCCAAGCCCTAGGAGCCTGTAGTGGGACATCCCCAGGACCCGATGAGATTTTGTATGAGATGATAAAACATCTTGATCATGGTTCCATGATCAAAATGTTGCATGTGTTTAACGAGATTTGGAGGGGTCACACCTTTCCAAACTCGTGGCACTTTGCACATGTCATTCTCATACCGAAAGTAGGGGAGGTTCCAGATCGACTTCATCGTATCGCCCTATTGCGCTAACAAGTTGCTTATGCAAGGTCATGGAACGAATTGTTAATTGTAGGCTATTGCATTTTTTAAATTCCAGGAATTTTCTGGTTGACGAGCAGTGTGGCTTCCATAAAGGTCGCCAGACGCTCGATCAGCTAGTAAACCTGGAAGTTTAAATTCAAGAGGCATTTGCCAAAAAAAAAAATTTTGATTGCAGTATTTTTAGATATTGAAAAAGCCTACAACATCACTTGGCGACATGGCCTCCTCAGGAAACTATATGCGATGGGATTACTTGGTAACCTGCCCTTATTTGTTAAGAATTTCATTTCTGATAGAACTTTCTCTCTCAAGCTTTTTTCGGACACAGTCACTTTCTCGGACATATTTGTTCAGGCAAATGGGATCCTCCATTGGAGTGTTCTGTCTCCGACCTTATTTCTATGTATGATCAATGATATTCTACCAGCTCCTTCTCGAAATCTTAAATACTCGCTGTATGCTGATGACTGTGCAATATGGCACTCTAGCTCTAATGCAGAGTTTTCGGCAACTCGGATCCAATTGGCACTGGATTTGATTGGGGCCTCCAGGGGGTTTTAAGTTTTCAATAAGAAAGAGTGTAGGGGTGATTCTCACTCATAGGAAGAAGCCAGACGTCCGGCTGACTATGGGTGACAACCCCCTACCTATTCAAAATTCAACTAAATTTTTTGGACTGCATTTTGACAGTCGATTGACATGGCGAGTCCATGTCAGTCAGTAGAAAATTAAATGTCTAAAAGCACTTAATTTGCTGAAGTGCATTTCTGATACACAATGGGGAACTAATGCTATATAAATCCCTGATTAGATCTAGAGTAGATTATGGGTCAATTGTGTATGGTTCGGCATCTGAGTCTGTGTGGAAAGGTTTGGATGTTTTGCACAATGCGTGTTTGTGTGTGTGTCTTGGAGCCCTACGTTGCACTCGAATCGAGCGTCTAGAGGTGGAGTCACAAGTGCCTCCCCTCCGTCTAAAACGAGATCAACAACTGAGAAATCCAGTCATCTTCCCGGTAATGCCTTGCTACGGCAACAGCACCCGGGGGGCCATGGCGCTAGGCCCTTGGAAGAGGGACCGAATCATCCGCCCGGGAACCCCTGCACCCCAGGGGGCACTGGCGTGAGGCCAATGGGGACCAGGCCCCAAGTTCCGGCACCCGGGCAGCCGAGTCATCCTCCAGGTATTGCCTTGGTGAGGCATTTGCAACCGGGGGGCCATGGCGATAGGCCCGTGGAAGGGCCGAGTTATCCGCCTGGGCGTCGCATGGCCCCTGAGTGCACTGGCGTGAGGTCCCTCAGAGCAAGACTCCACGACCTCGTAGAGTGTGTCGGTATAGAATTATCAACAATCGATTCCCTGGTTTTAGTAAACATTGCATCCTAGGTAACACCCCCCTTCACTATAGTGGATTCCTGGTTGCCAGGGGTTAAATCCCGGGTGCCGTAGGTGGAGGTACACCAGAGGTTTCGTGAGATAATTGTTAAACATCTATCATATTTCCATCTGTATACCGACGGCTCCAAGACGGATTAATGTGTGGGTGCAGGTGTGTGGTCGACTGAATGCCAGTTAAGATTCAGGCTGCCGAATCATACATCGATTTTTCTAGCTGAACTTTTTGCTATTAATAAAGCTTTGGATTTTGCCCTATCGACGACCCACGATAGGATAGTTATTATTACTGATTCATTAAGTTCACTTAAAGCTATTAACTCTTTTAATACAACTAACAACGAAATACAGGGTAATATCATTAGTAAGCTGTGTTGTGCCAATAAATCAATCAAGCTAATATGGGTACCTTCACATAATGGTATCTATGGCAATGAACAGGCTGATATACGAGCTGGCTCAACTGTTGATCTGGACCTTAGCATAGTCCGTACGGATCTCAGGTGTTTTGCTTCCCTCATTAAATCTCGAATTCATCTCCTGTAGCAAAGGCAGTGGACCGGACTAAACCAAAACAATAAAGTAAAAAAAGTAATTGAACCCTGGGTCAGGTCATCATGGCGTAGCCGAAGGGACGAGGTGGTGTTGGCCCGTCTCAGGGTAACTCCACATGGGTAACCCATCTCGAACCCTATGTTAATAGAAATTTTCCCCTCATGTGCCTGTCATGTAATACAAGCAAGAAGGAATTAGGAAGAAAGGAGGGACAGTTGAAGAAATGTAAGCTAGTGGCGGGGGCCGAAGGGGCGCCAAAACCCTTAAAGTATTGTCCACATCATTACAGGCAATACCCCCCCCCCCCTACGGAACAAGCACGAAGGATAAAATTAATACAAGGATAGCTGTCTAATATCCAAAGGATAATATATAATCAGTAGTTTATCCTAAGTGATATTATTTGGTGAACAAAAGAAAAAAAAAAACTTTATTTAAAGGATATAATGTAACAGATATTCTAATTATATTTGTTTGTTATTATTTTTCAACTAATCACCTTCATTTTTCTTACCCTCTTCCCCCTCACCCTCGCCTCAAATCTTCACATTTCTTCCCTCCTATATCCACCTACGTTAATGCAGTATGCATTTCTTTAAACCCGGGTTCTTCAAACTAAGGGTCCCGAATTCCTCCAAACTGGGTCGCAGGCTCACAAAAATAAATACATGAATAAAATAGAATAATAATGTTCGTGACAATAAAATAAATATGAAGTTCATACATGAATCCACCTAACATATTTTTATAAATGAATATTCATATATTCAATTATCAATAAAACTAAATCTTGAGAGAGAATGAGAGAGAGAGAGGGAGGGGTAGGTGAGGCAGTGTTTATAATTCTGGTTAGAATGCTTTTTAATCATAAATATTATGTTTCAGTTGCATTTTCTTAGGTTGATAATTCTGGTCATTTGTAAAAGATCTTTCTGTATGGGTCGCGAAAATGATGTCATAGTAAAAACTGGGTGACGACTGAAAAAGTTTGAAGAACCCTCCTTTAAACTATTGGTGATTCGATACCGTTCACAGTGTATGTTTCATTCATTCCTCCTGACACACTTCTTCTCTACCTGATCATTTGTTACCCTACCACATTACCTTCAATATAGCCCCGCTCACATTTCTCTCCTCCTCTCCCACTAACATCCCCCCTCCCTCCACCTGCAACTGTAGCCAGATCCGACGATGCCCAAACCAAGTCGCTGATGGATGAGGTGTGAACCCTTGATCTATCCGGAGCTGTACACTGACGGCTCCAAGTCGGATGAATGTGTGGGTGCGAGTGTATGGTCGAATGAATAAGGTATAGATTGCACACACATACATCTGTGTTTACAGCAGAACTTTTTGCAATAGACAAAGCCATAGACTATGCACTAAATTCTCTTCATAATTCAATAGTAATTTTCTCAGACTCAAAGTCAGCCCTTCAGGCAATTAACTCATGTCAAACTATTTCTAATGAAATCCAGGGTCGCATCATTAATAAGTTGCACTTATGCAACAAATCCTTCACTCTGATCTGGGTGCCTGGGCATTGTCGGATCTATGGCAATGAACGGGCAGACTTACTTGCGAAATCGGCGGTAGAGCTTGAGGAGTCTTGGGACGTCCCTCGTGATTTACAGTCGTGTCTATCCCTCGGAAAGAAATCAATTAATCTTCTGTGGTAAAGTAAGTGAACCAGACTTAATATTAACACCATCAAGCCTCAACTTGGGCCGGTTGGCAGTGGCCCAATCGTTTAGAAGAAAGAATACTGGCAAGAATAAGAACAAATTGCACCAGGATAACTCATTTAGACAAACGTTTTCCACCGCATTGTAACACCTGCAATGCGGTGTTATCTATCAGTCATATCATCCTGCATTGTCGGCGATTTGTGGGGGAACGTGCTTCCCTCATAAGTTACTGCGATGCAGTAAAAGTCCCCTTCACACTCTCAGCTCTCTTAGGTGATGGGGATGGTGGTATGACTGATAAATTGATGACTTTCTTGAGGGAGACCGAACTGATCAGAGTGATGTGACTTTATATGTCTTTTGTTTGTTACCATTTTGTATATATTTTTTAATTTATAAATATTTTTTGTGTTGTGTATATTGTATATATATGATTTATTAGCTAGGTTTAGCGATTGTCTAAGATAGGTTTTAGCGATTTGTCTATCTAGGTTTAGTGATTGGCTGGAATAGGTATTAGTCTAGTTAGCTATTGGTTGAGTAGGTACATAGATTAGTTTATTAGCCAGGATGTAAAATTAAGAAATAATATATTTGTATAAAGTTACAAAAAACAACAAAACAATTAGTATACAAGTTTAATTTTAAGTTTAAATGTAATAGTAATAATAATAATAATAACAAAAATAATAAATGCATAAGATAATATGCAAAAGGCTAAAATTAAAATAATAGTAAATAATTAAAATATCATATAAAAAAATAACATAAAAATTAATGAAACATAAAATAAATCAAAATAAATTAAATGCCTTAATGACCAACACCAAGGTCGATAGGCCAGGAAAAAAAAAGAAAAAAAATATCAAATGGAGTCTTGATGCAACACTCGGGCAGTACGGACTTGTTTTCTGGCAGCAGCTAGTTTTGTACCGTCCTTGCAGAGTTGTAGCACTCTGGTAGAATAAATAAAGATAGCCAGGTGTCATTTTCCTCCTTATCCTTAGTTAGGTACAGTAGGTTTCTGTACCTATTGGTTCACAGCAGCTTTGCTTGTATGCATGGGGTGAATCCTCCCCACTGAATGTAGATTTAATCCCTGGGTAGCGTTTACTTCCCTTTTTTTCCCGGCGCGCGAACATTCACTTTCTCCGTAGGGGGAAGTGAGTTATGATGGAACCCCCTCCCGCCCCTCCCCCCATAGGGGGGAGGGGTACTGACCCAGCTCAACCCTCGATACGGCCTGAAAATGCGAAGTTTGTGACGATTCGCGCATCTGGGACGACTCCTATAACAAGTGTCAACCCCTTCATTATTAAGAAGGTGATTGACTATTGTTGTGGCGAGGTGCACCAGGTCAAGAAATTGTCCAATGGAACCCTCCTTGTTAAGACGATAAATGCTGGCCAAATCAATGATCTTTTGAAGATGACCAAGTTTCATTGTTACGATGTTGTTGGTCGATTCCTGAGTCCATGAACTCGTGCAGGGGAGTTGTTTCCTGTAGGGAGTTCTTGTACATGGAGGAGACAGACATCATCCATGAAATGAGAGATCAGGATGTCATTGCTGCACGTCACATTTCTCGTTTGGAGCATGGCGAGAGAGTTAAGACTGCTTCGGTTATCTTGACTTTTGGTAAAGCTTCACTACCTGAATCTATTCGAGTTGGATATGAAATTTGTAACGTAAGACCGTATATTCCGAACCCCTTGAGATGTTTTAAGTGCCAGAAATTTGGACATGGAGTGAATTTTTGCCGCTCTGTTGTCTCAGTCTGTGGGAAATGTTCGAGTCGGGATCATGCTGATAAAGATTGTACTTCTGAGGTTGGGAAGTACGTGAATTGCATGGGTACCCATCCTTCTTCCTCTCGGGCATGTCCCGTGTGGGAGGTGGAGAAGGAAATCTGTGATGTGAAGGCTACTTCTAGTGTCACGTATTTCGAAGCAAGGAAGACAGTTATGGCGTCACGTACAACACCGACCACTAACACTTCCTATGCTTCGGTTGCGAAGGCCCGACCCGTGATGAAGACAATCTGTATGCAGACTGAACCTGTTCCTGGACTACCACCACTTTCTGAGTCTTTCTTGCCCCAGAACATTTGGTGAACAGCAGTGTGGATACGAAATAAATGGTGTAAAACAAAGGAGAAATACAACAGTTAAAAAAGCAAGTGATAACCGAGAAATAAACACAAAATAATAAAAGGGTTAAAAAAGAGAGAGAGAGAGAGAGAGAGAGAGAGAGAGAGAGAGAGAGGAGAGGAAAGTGTAAGTGAACACTCAGAATTTCACAACTCAAAACAAAACTCTAGCCTCTCCCGATCTCACTGTAGCAGACAGTGGTGACGTCATCGAACTTACCACCTCACACACGGAGGGGTTATTACGTCACCGCTCTACTCATCACTCACCAGCTACCATACCACACTTCATTCACAAGGAAGGATGTGAGCGTGGTCTGGTACGACATCACTATACCACCACTATACTTTCTATACTCAATCATGCAGTATAGCTGAGGGAAGTGATTAACTTCAAACTTTATTTAGACGGGTTTATTAAAAGCGAAACTCAACGAAGTACAACCATACGACTATAGGAAGGACGTTGGCTTGGTAATGGTACCACGTCGAGACTACACGTAGTACTGGAATACAATCCAATTAATTATCAACGCCAAGACAACGATCCATGGTCATTAGCTAGGTACATATAATTATATATTACAAATATATAACACAATCCTAACATCATCACATTAGGATATAATATTATATGTAAACGTATTAACAATATATTTCCTCATTACACATTCTATGTATTCATAATTGTGGGTATTATTCACGTATATAAACAGAAGAGTGTCCTTTGTTATTCTTCAAGCAGAGTGACAGGTAATGAATGAGAGTAAATACGGTACCGCACTGGATTCACTTCCTAAACTTAAACATAGTTTATCAATATTTAAAAGTAATGAAAGCTTAGTCGATGCAACAGAAATCACTAATTTAAGCGTAAGTACTATAGAAAGTGTAAGTTCTCCCTTGAGTAAAAATAATCTTGCACTAGATTTAAACATAAAAGAAGACAGAGTAACAACTAATACTCCTTCTCATACTAGATCTACCTCACTAACTGACTTGTTTGCTAGTGTTACAACTAACATTTCACCCAGTAAAACTCGCTCAGGACATACTTACTCTACGGCTTTCCCTACTAACACTTCATCATACACAATGGCAACTAATACTAACACTTCATCAACGACAATGGCAACTAACACTACACCTACCATTAATGTCTTGCCTCAAGCACATACTGTGAAAAAATTCACTGGGGAAGATGTTAACTATAATATCCATACTTTTCTAAGGGTTTGTGAAGATAATATGCTTACTGTAGGAATTACAGATGACAAAGGAAAGATAAGGTTCGTACGTGGACATATTAAACCAGATTCTCACGCTAGTACATTACTGACTGCAACTGCCTTCACCGATCCAGATAATCTAAATAATTTTAAGCAGTTTAGTGAAGACCTGATAGATGTTTTCGGTGGGGGGCAGTTTGGCGGTCCACTAGCCTGGATACACAGAATGGTTAAACACAACACACTACAAACTTCACACCACAGAGTGCAAAGAAGAAGCCTTATTGTAAAATCTGTAGAAAATATGGACACAGCCCAGATAAGTGTTACTTTAATAAGAATAATCGCTCAAATGCCAAAAGTAAGGATAATAGTAAGGGAGTAAGTGAAAGTGAAAACAAGCCAAGTAATAAGTTCTGCATTATTCATAACAGTGTAACACATAACACAGATGAATCTAGAGTAACGTTGAATGCCAGAAATAAGGTAAATAACAGACGTGCAAATACATGTGACGATTTTAACAACAACAAAAAAATTCAAATTAATTAATCGCACCAAATCAAATAAATATACTTTTTGCTGCTTTGGGAAAAATGGATGTACTTTCACTTCCTTGTAACATTGGGAATACAAATATCTTATTAGCTGTGGATACAGGAGCTTGTATCTCCTTACTTTCTGAAGTAACACTTAAACGGCTGTTAGAAGGAAACCCGCAGGAACGATGGACTCTCCAACCATCAGATTTAAATTTAACTGCCTTGTCTGGTAGTAAATTAATCATTAAAGGAATGATACAATTTCCTATTACACTTTTACAAAATAGTCCGAGACTAAAATGCATCTTTTATATCTGTGAAAATTTCAGTTTACCAAACTGATGGCCTCTTGGGTTTAAAAGAATTGACAAAGCATAACCTTGACATTGCAATCTCACTCCAGCCAATTATCTTTCAAGGGCGCGTGTACCCATGTTGTCCTATGAGTCAGCAGCAGTGCACAGCTGTAGGCTTGGGGACAAGGGTCAGTGACTCACAGACTAGACTGGCAGGCACTGTCAAAAGTACGGTACATTTACCAAGTAAGGGGTTTGCTATCATACAGGTGCAAGTGAAAGGTAATAACTATGAAGGAAATCATATCATATCCTTAAGTGAAACATGTAAAATAAATAATGTCGGTATGGAATCCATATTCTCTCTGATACAAAAAGACAACTTCATCGAAGCTCTAATTTTTAACAAGGTTGATCTGGCAGTGAACATTAAACCAGGTACTTACATAGGTGACTTTCTTGTGTTTCTTAAACCCATACAGGTGGAAAAAGAATCTCCTCCCTTAGCCAACATACACATTGTTGATGAATTACAACTTAGGCAAACTACTAATGAATTATGTGAGCATGTAAAAGTAAATGATTTTCCTTCACATCGCACACAGCTTTTACACACATTAGCAAATCACAGGTCGGCTATTGCCTTACCTGGTGAGCGTTTGGGGAAAACAACACTAGTTAAACATCACATAAAATTAACTGACACAGATCCAGTATATGTGAAAGCTTACAGATTACCTCATAGTCAGAGACAAATAATGAATAAAATGGTGGATGATATGTCAGCAAAAAGAATCATTGAATCTTCAAACAGTCCTTATAAAAGCCCATTATTCTTAGTGACTAAGAAAACAGGTGATTTCCGTCCTGTTATTGATTTTAGGAAGATAAATGAGAAAACTGTCAAGGATAGGTACCCATTACCTGTACTTAAAGATATCCTCATGGAGATTGGGGAAAATAACGGAGTCTTTACTAGTCTTGACCTAATTAGTGGTTATTGGCAAGTAGAATTAGATGACCAATCCAAACCTATTACAGCTTTTAGCACCCCAAATGGTCATTGGCAATTTATAAGAATGCCCTTTGGATTATCCAATGCCCCCTTAACATTCCAAAGGATGATAAATACTATTTTTAGCGACATGACTCAAGACGTTGTTGCATACTTAGATGACTAAATTATTGTCAGCCCTGATGTCAATTCACACCTACAAAAACTAGACAGAGTCTTACAACGATTGGATTGGATTAAAGGTTAAACTGTCAAAATGTACATTCCTTAAAGCTGAAATAGAATTTTTGGGTCATAAAGTAAATAATAAAGGAATTCACACCTTGGATTCCAAGATTAAAGCAGTAAAGGAATTCCCTCAACCTACTACAGTAAAGCAAATAAGGAGTTTCCTTGGATTATGTTCATACTACAAGTCATTCAAAATGAATTTTGCTAAAATAGCCAGCCCACTAACAAGACTCCTAAAGAATAATATCGAATTTAAGTGGTCAGAAACTATAACCTCCTATTTTCTCTCTGTACTGACGCATCACAGGATGGTCTAGGTGCAGTGCTTATGCAGCATTCCACTGAGGGTCGTTGCAAGGTTTGTGCATATGCCAGTCGTGTTGTGAACGATGCAGAGAAGAAATATAGCGTCACGAACCTAGAGGCTATGGCGGTAGTTTGGGCCTTAAAGACCTTCAGGGAAATAATTCTGGGGTATCCTATCACCATATATACAGATCATCAACCTGTGTGTGGTCTCTTCCATGGTAAAAATTTGACATGTCAGTTAGCCAGATGGGATCTAACAATCTCAGAATTTCAACATACAATTAAATATCTTCCTGGGCGTTTCAATAGAGTTGCAGATGCTTTATCTCGCAATGTATCAGCTGCTGCTGTTATTCCCACTTATAGTGATGTAGACTTCAATGTGGAACTTGTTAAGACTGAACAAAAGAAAGACAAATTTTGGTCACGGGTCATTTATGCTTTGGTTTCAGGTGACGAGACTAACCTACCAGAGTTACCAATCCCACTAACACAGTTTGAGGTAATAGATGACACTTTGTTCAGGAAGCTTGAGAAACAAACTAAATTTTTTTCACAAGTGGTAGTCCCTGAGACATTAAGTAAGACTGTACTAACACTTATGCATAATCATCCACAAGCCGGACATCTGGGAAGAGATCGCTGTATAGCGGAAACTAGACAAAAATATTATTGGTTCACTCTCCGCGCAGACGTGGAGAAACATATCAAGAATTGTGAATCATGCCATGCTCATAAATATAATACAATGGGCCAAGCCCCTATGTAAAATTACCCAATACCTGAACAACTATGGGATGTTGTTGGTATAGATATTCTAAGCTTACCAATGAGTCATCAAGGCTCCAAATATTGCCTTGTATGTGTAGACAATTTCTTACGTTATGTGGTCATAACTCCTTTGCAGACAAAGACAGCAGAAGAGGTTGCACACAAGCTCGTAACAAATTTACTTTGCCAGTACACCACTCCTAAGGTGATACTAACAGACAATGGTAAAGAATTTACTAATAATTTGTTACGAAACATATGTGATCAATATCATATAAAACAAACTTTTATTACAGCATATCATCCAGCCAGCAACGGTCTCACTGAAAGAGCAAATCGTAAAATACTTGAAATTTTGCGACATGTGGCCAATCCTATGCAAGGATCATGGGAAGACTGGATATCCTTTACAGCTGCCTCCATTAACGGTTCCATAAATTCATCAGTGGGCAAGTCCCCGCATTATATCCTATATGGAACAGACAAAAGACTTCCATATGACATAATAACTGGAAATTCTCCTCCAGCATATAATATGGATAACTATTCCATTAGACAACTACAAATGTTTAATAACATCCATAAGGAAGTCAGAAAACACCTAGAAGGTAGCAGGCAGGAGATGATGATCAAACAACATACTCAAGCTGTGAAGATAGATGTTGCTGTAGAGGAGAATGTCATGGTAAAATCCCCAGAAAGAGTATCAAAGTTAACTCCAAAGTTTGTTGGTCCATATGAAATAATTGACATGGCCGTATGGAAATAAAATAAAAATAAATGATATAAAAACGGGGAAGGTAGATATAGTACATGTGGATAGGTGTAAAAAGATAAACTTAAATGAACCACCTATAACACACACAACACAATCACAAGAAATAATAAACTCCACTCCCACATCAAGTAAAAGAAATACATACAGACAAAAACTTAGGTCTGCAAAACAAACTAAATAATGACATTTATTTCAGATGGGGAACAAGACTCTATCACTGTTTTTGCTGGGCACAGAGCTTGTTACACTTGCCCAACAAACAGCAGTTCCAGCCCGAGTACTGAAGACAGGTGCTTTGGTTGAACATAGAGGAAAAGTCATGATAGTGGAAGATTTAGTTACTGTACAACTTGAAGTTCACGGATTGCTTGATATGCCAGAGATAATCTATAACCTTGGACAGCATGTATCAGAATTACACAGACATGTAGAAGCTGTCACAACACAAGTAAATAATTTTTATTACAACCAGGATATGAATGCTAGCTCTGATGTTAAAACTAAACCACTTCTAGCCTACTTCTATAATAATACTAGACCTGTAAAAATGACTCTACAGTTACAAACTAACAGGGTAGATAGGCTAGTAACAATAATACATGATATGAAATTATCATTTCCTAAAGAACCACATAAGGTGAGGCAATCTGCCCATGCTCGTTGACAGAGACGTGGCCTTTTCAATTTCATGGGACTGTTAAGTAAACAATTGTTTGGCACAGCAATGGCCGACGATGTAACTGCATTAGGAAAGAAATTAGGAGAAGTAACCATTGCCCTGGGACAACAGAATAGAATAGTTATTCAAACCTACGAGGCTCTCCAACACCTAAAACAGAAAACTCATGAAATAATAGAAACAACTAACCAATTGACTTCTGTGGTAAACAAATTAATTGGAATAATACCCAACATTGAACAAATCCAATTAATTAGTGAGTATATAGCAGCCATTGAGATAGCTGTTAAGGAACTAAATGATTTAAATGAATTAGTAATAAGTGACCGAGTAGATGCTGGATTGGGTAGAGTGAACTCTAAGTTGTTACCTCTACGGCAGTTGCAGACAGCAGTGGAAATAGCTATAAATACTTATAAGCTAAGCCCTATATTTACCATATCTGACGTGGAATATTATTACCCCATCATTGGATCAATTCTAACTGAGTCAAGTATCTTATTAAATATTTTTTTAAAGTAAAAAACGTCATTTAATATTTGAGAATTACGACCTTTTCCAATTAGAGTAAATAATACCCTGCTGGTTGTTGACAAGTCACGTCAGTACATAGTCGCATCTGAGGATTATACTGCCATAGACACCTTAGAAAAACATTCATTGGATGACTGTCTCACCTCGTACTTACACTTGTATGTATGTCCGGCGTATATGTTTACCTTCAGTTTAGCAAACAAGGCACAGTGTGAACTTTCATTCATAATTCCTGAATCAACTCTCCCAAATCTTACTGTACTTTCAAAACTGTAAGTAATAATACTTCCTACCATGAGCACTTTGGTACTAACCACTACTACTATTTCCAAAAGAGAACAAGCGTGACATTAATTTGCAATGGTAAAGTCCAACACATTTGGGTGGATGGTTATTATATGGCACCGGACCATTGTGAGATTAGGAATGAACATTTCCTTTACTTACCTACTCATCACCATAAAGCATTTGTGTCTACACTTTCTACAGAGTTACAATCACTTAACCTTGTAGCAAACATCTCTTTAGATAAAATCACTATTGTTTCAGACAAAATCAAGTTCCTTCAGTATTTAAATGACTCAGAGTTTACCTCAACATTGGATGAATGGTTACCTGTACATCTCTCAAGAGAAGTTGTATTCCCTCTACACATCATACCTGCACTAACGTTGATTGTTTGTACTATTGTGTTTAGCTGGTGTATACGGAAGGTGTACGCTCGGTACCGACAATTATCGGCTCGCGAACGACAGAGACAAGTGTCAGAAGGTAATGAGGATACAAATGTATAGGTTAGTTACACACTCCTACACATTTAGATAGGATGTATTTTACCTTAATATATATTGTACATGTTATAATCATTATTATCTGTAGACATAATCAAATAAAACTATCTACAGATTGCATGTATTAAAATAAGAATATATATATCATGTATATGTGTAATATTCCTTCGAGGGCGAAGGATGGTTCCGGTTAAACCTACATTTAAGAGGCTACTTATAATCACTTATACTCACTTACAAGAGTGAGTCACACATCGCATGATGCCATGAAACTACTAACGTAGGCTCGGATACAAGACCGTAGCTCACTGTGGGAACCAGTAAAACGTTAGCAAATAGTGACGACATAGGTCATAGCGACACCCTTTTCCCGCTCCACAAGCCTCAGTTAGCTATTGATAACCATACTCTCAACAGGTTACCTTAGCATATAATCTCTCTAAAGTTAGCTCAAGTCTAACCTAACCCAAACATATTTGTGAAACTGTACTCACTCGGATTATCAATAAATTGTGCAAACTACAGAAGCTTGCTACCTCTCCTACACCATATAGTTATAGAAAACCATATAACTAAAATCAAACTCCGAAGAGACTAATAAGACGACAAAGACAAATAAGACTACAAAGACTATAAAAATACAAAGACTACAACAACAACCACGAACCAGTCGCCAGCCACCACGTTCAACTATCATCACATGTCTGGAGTAAGTAAGTCTTTCTTTCCCCAGAACATTAGTAATAAAGTACCACAACTGGTACCAGTGCTAGATCAACACGTGCCTCAGGTAGTTTGTCGACAGGAGACGTTATTGAGAGATCAGCCTGATCCTCAACTTTTTAAACACTACCATTCATACAGGAAACATGACGGTCATGGGGTAGCTATTTACGTTCATAAGTCAATACCCCATTCAGCAGTGGGGCTGAGTTCTCCTCTGGAAGCCGTCGCATGCAGAGTGAAATTCGGCAACACGTACCATACAATTTGCTCTCTGTACTGTCCACCACTTGGTCGCATTGATGCTGATGATTTTACTTCACTTTTTGATTCATTGCCTGGTAGAAAATAAATTCTTGGCGATTTTAACGCCCATTACCATCAAAGGGGTAGCTTGAGGTCGGATGGACGTGGGAATCAGATTGCTGACCTTTTATTACTTTCCAACTTATGTTTACTGAATTATGGTAGTGCGACTCGTGTAGATGATCATACCGGCCAAACCACATGCATTGACTTATCTTTATCTTCTTCCGAAATACTAACAGACATCACTTGGGCAACATATGGCGACTCCCTGGGAAGCGATCACTTACCCATCTGTCTTACTTATTCATGCGGCAACTTTCGGCCACCACCACCACTACCAAAATTTAAATATAAGAAAATAGATTGTGGATACTTCTCAGGGATCGCCAATCTAGATATCTCGGGAGAAAATATAGATGAAAAAGTCGAACACATACAGACATCCATTCTACACACAGCCGAGGCTGCTATTCCTAAAACTCCTACAACCCACGATAGGCGAAGAGTTCCTTGGTGGACACCAGAATGCCGACAAGCACTCACTAAGCGTAATAGGCGATACAGGAATTTCGACAGAGAGCCAACACAAGCTCACATCATTGCCTATAAGGCAGCAAGGGCTGAGGCGAGGAAAATAATTAAGTCAGCAAAACGAGACTCATGGAGGAGTTTCGTGTCCACGGTGAATCGTACCACGCCACTAGATCAGGTCTTGTCCACAATAAATAATTTTAATAACAAGGACACCCGCACGCCCATCACCACCCTTGAGGTGGGTGGTAACATCATTGACGATCCCGTGGACATAGCTAACACCATTGCTAGACAATTTGCTGACGTAAGCAGCTCAGCTAACTAAGACCCTCGTTTTCAAGACCACAAACGGGAGGCTGAGCTGCGAGAGATAGACTTTGCCACAGAAGACGTATATTCTAGCTACAACAAAGAGTTTACGATTGACGAACTTCTCGCCCTGAAATCCTGTAAAGACTCCAGTCCTGGCCCCTCAGCCATTACGTACGGTATGATTCAGCATCATGCTCAGGACAACCTGAGTAAGCTGTTAGCGGTGTTTAATGAGATTTGGACGTCTCGAACGTTTCCAAACTCATGGCACTACGCGCATGTCGTACCGATACCTAAACGAGACGGTCGCCTTACGAATCCCAGTTCCTTTCGTCCTATTGCGCTGACTGACTGTCTATGTAAGGTCATGGAACGTATGGTAAATAAAAGACTGGTTTTTGTTTTAGAGTCGAAGAATTTGTTAAATGTTCAACAGAGTGAATTTCGTCAACATCGGACCACTCTAGACCATTTAATACATTTGGAGCATTGCATTGCCGAGACATTTGCTCGGAAACATTTCATAATAGGTATATTTTTGGATATTCAAAAAGCATACGACATGGCGTAACGGACTACTACAGAAACTTTACGCCTATGGCTTAAAGGGTAATTTGCCTATATTTATCAGTTACTTCCTTGTTGACAGGACATTTTCTGTCAAGTTGCCCTATAACGTAACATCCGACATATTTGTCCAAGAAAATGGGGTGCCCCAAGGAAGTGTATTTAGCCCGACTCTTTTCAGTATTGCTATTAACGATATTCTGTCATCAGCTTTTGTTCCCCGAAACCTTAAATACTCACTGTATGCTGACGATTGTGCATTGAGGCACTCATCCCCCAATGTTCAAATTTCGTCGAGGCAGATACAATTAGCACTTGACTCTGTCCATCAGTGGGCCTCGCAGTGGGGTTTTAAGTTTTCTGTTCCTAAGTGTGTCGGCATTGTTTTCACTCGTAAACGTAGAGTACCTGATTTGCATATTACTTAAGATAATCAGCCGATACCTTTTCAAAATTCCGTAAGATTCTTAGGCCTACATTTTGACAGTAGGCTTAATTGAAAAAGTAATATTAATTATTTGCTTGTTTGTTGTAGAAAGAAATTAAAAGTCTTTAAATATTTTTCTGGTAAATCATGGGGAGCTGACAGAACATCTTTATTGATGGTGTATAAGTCCCTCATACGTTCAAAGCTTGACTATGGCGCACAGGTGTATGGGTCGGCTTCTAAGGCGACACTCAAGAGATTGGATATTTTTCAGAATGTATGTTTACAATTATGTCATGGAGCTCTTCGATGTACTCGTGTGGAGCGGATGGAAGTAGAGGCTAATATACCTCCCCTCCGTATTCGTCGGGACCACCTATTATTATCATACGGTATTACCACCTACCGAAAACGATCACTGGCCATCCCAGCTTGTGGGATCCTCATGCAGTGGGAACATCTGCTGCATGGGGCCCTCAAGTAGGTGGCTATGCGGCTTCACTTCCTCTGTCAAGCTCTAAGGTACGACCTGTCTAGTGGGGATCGACTCATCCTGTTAAATATAGCGCCCTGGGAGTCTAGTCCCACCAAAATTATTACTGATTAGCTCCCCACCGCCAAGTCCTAGTCGCCGGAGGTGGAGTTCAGACAATTGTTCCGGAAGATCCTCATTAGAAACCTAGCGTCATTCCACTTGTACACTGATGGCTCTAAGACGGATGAATGTGTGGGTGCAAGTGTATGGTCAGCGGAGTGCCAGAGCTATAGATTTTGCTGAAAATTCAAGTTACGACAGTTTTGTCATCTTTTCGGATTCACAGTCAGCCCTTCAGGCAATTAAATCTTGCAAAACGACTGAAAATGAAATCCTGGGCTTTATTATCAATAAATTACATGTGTCTACTAAGTCCTTCTCTCTGATATGGGTGCATGGTCATTGTCGAATCTTCGGTAATGAACAGGCAGACTTACTTGCAAAGTCGGCGGTAGAACTTGAGGAGATGTGGTAATGGGGAATTTTCTAAACTCGTGGTTGCCACCAGGTGGCATCACAATCGGCGGTTCATCGCGCACACAAGCAAAATAAAATATTCCTTCAGAGTCATTCTATACACAAAAAAAATGCATCGAGCTTAAATGATACATATTTCTACACAATTCTTTCTAAGTAGTAAAACACAGGTAAAATAGTACTATTCGTGATCAAAAGGAGTTAAGTTGATTTTCTGGTGAAATTGGCATTCAGATTATTTGGCCATCTCGGGATTACTAAACAGGTACACCATTGATTGGAAACAAAGTAAATGAAAATACAATAAACATAAAAAGAACATGCAGGTGATAGTTAAAACTCCGAATTACATAGATCAACTTCCTGGTTTATTGAAATACATATTTCAATTGAGAATAGGCAACTCGAATGTGCTGGCGAAGTAGTCGAATCGTATAGCAACTATCCACCGTTTCTTTTGTCCAGCTTCTTTGGGGAATTTGTGGCCCCCATGTCTATTAACACATTGAGGGACACAACACGATGATGGCATGGTTGATAAAGTTGATTGTTGAGGTCTTGAGGAGTGAGGACTCTCCGTCTCAGGCAGACGCCAGACAGGCTTTCGGATGTTTGTTTTGGTTCCAACTCGCTGAGTCTCGCTCGGCTACTTTTGCCTTGTCGCTCACTTGGTGAAGGAGATGCTAATATCTCCACAAAAATAACTCTATCTATATATTACCATGTTACTGGGTATGTTACGTCATAATATGTAGTACAGTCTTAATCATATTTATTTGTATTGTCCAAATAAATAGATTTTAGCCTTGGCATATGCCTTACTTTAAATATCGACAGCAGAAGGTCGATAATCACGAAACAAAAATATCTAATTTAACCAACTTATCTCAAAATTATCCATACAGGGTATTAAAAAGTCGATGCAGGATTTCGAAAGTATCATAATGATCAAGGTTCTATGCATTTGTATGCTGATGGGATTTAAAAAAACAATATTTTAGCTCATGTCGCATGAACTAACTGCACAGCAGTGACATCTAGCGGATTAGTTCCAGAAATTCCCTATTCCCTCGGGAGCTACAGTCGTGTATCTCTTTCGGTAAGAAATCAATTAATCTTCTGTGGCAAAGTCAGTGGACCGACCTGGCTAGACCCACCGTCAAGACCACCATTGAAGACTGGCCCTCAGCATATCGTCAACATCGTAAAGAAGTAGTAGTACTTGCAAGACTAAGAATGAACCGCACACTTTTAACTCATATGTTGCCTTATATCAATCACAGTTTCCCACCACAATGTAACACCTGTGGTGTGGTGCTATCAATCAGTCACATCATTTTGCACTGTAGTAGGTATGTTGGGGAGCGTCAGCCTCTGGCTGCCTATTGCAGGGTAAATCAAGTGTCCATGAATCTTAACTCTGTCTTGGGTGATGGGAATCCTGGTGTGACTGATAAATTGATGACTTTCTCGAAAGAGACCAGACTACTTGGAGAGTTGTGACTTAAGATTTTATTATTATTTATGTGTAAGATGGGTATTCTTTTTAATGTACATATTTATATTTATATGTATGTCTTGACGCCTCAATTCACAAAAGAAGTGGCCACAAATGAATAAACTCCATGCATTTCAATCACCCGCAAACTGGCGTCCCTCCCATCAACCAACGCCACTCTCACTCCTATACCTATCAACTCCATCCGTCAACCTTAGCCTACTCCCGGTATGAATTTTCCCATCCGTCTATTCACATCACTCTCATAAACATCTTAACCAATCGCTTAATCCTCATGTGCTCCACATGACTGAACCACCTCAAGATGTTCCTTTTCACACTCTACAGTACATCCATATACACACCAAATCACTCACATACCTTTCAGTACGTGAATTTATTACACCATGCTACACCACACATACCTCTCAGATAAATTATATCCACAAACATTTGTATGTGTACATATCATATGTACAATAATTATCCGGACTAAAGTTAAACGTATTTTATATATATATTTCTTAGTGTATATCAGATTTATCTTTTTTTTATATACATTTAGTTTTATATATGAGATTAGCTTGCTAAAACAGTAAATTTTTGTATTGATTTGCCTTAAATTAGCATAATGATGAAGGATTACAAATGACGTATGCGAGGAGGTGCTTTTCCTGAGGCAATTCTCGCATACTGATGTGTCCTTCATTGTTCACATGAGCCAGCATCTATGACTGGAGCGAACTACTGGGTTGGCATATTTGTTTACATTTATGTCATCCTGGGGTCGCAAGGTCATAGATGCTGGAGTTGCAAGCCTAATACCCCCATCAGGGGTGATGGCTTTTTAACGTAAAGAAAAAAAAAAAAAAAAAAAAAGTACCAAGTCCATTTTGCGTCCAGACTTTGATGTGTCCAGACCTCGTCCTCTCGTAGCACAGCAACAACAGACTACAGTACTATCCGTGGAGTTACCTTGGTGTACC